>CM024810.1:19290791-19813123 GCA_014281875.1 Nibea albiflora
CGCGCACAGGATGTTGTGAGCATGCGCAGAAATAAACGGTCGGTGTGTTTTCCCCGGACCAAACGAGTGATGGCGGTCGATTCGTTTTTCTCCCAAGATGCTAGCAAGTAGTTAGCCTTCCACTTTGGCGACTGAGAGAGACATTAGACTGATGAGAAATGTCTAATCCTACAGGTTATGGGCCCAGTCACGCAGGCCAAAGGTGGTTTAGGTTGTTATTCGACGGTGAAGAGAAAAACTACGAATTGTGGGAAACGAGGTTCCTAGCGCACTTGGAGTTGCGCGGTCTCAGGGACGTTATCTTGACAGACCCCGACTTGGATGACGAGGACGAAGGAGCCCTCGCGGAAGATAACGCAAAGAACGCTGAGGCATATGCAGAACTGGTACAATGCCTGGACAATAAAGTTTGTCGCTGGTGATGAGAGATGCTAAGCGAGACGGAAGAAAAGCTTTGGAGATTCTTCGCGAGCACTATGCCGGAAAAGATAAACCCCGCGTTGTAAGTCTGTACTGTGAACTTTCCTCCCTCCAAAAGGCTAGCAACGAAACTATCACAGACTACATTATTCGTGCAGAGACTATATTCACTTCTTTGAGAAGAGCAGATGAACAGATTAGTGATGGGCTTCAAATAGCCATGGTAGTAAAAGGGCTACCTGATTCATACAAGCCGTTCATCGTGCATGTCACTCAGACTAATGACGTTGTAACGTTTGGCGAGTTTAAAAGTAAACTGCGTAGTTATGAAAGCACAGAGAAATATGGGAAAAGTGACATGAATGTAGAAGAAGATAATGTGATGAAGACTAGCGGGGCAACGCGTTTCCGTGGAAGGGGAAGAGGAAAGAGAGTGAACCTAGCCGATGTCGAGTGCTACATATGCGGCAAAAAGGGACACATGGCCAGGACGTGCCCGGACGACTCGCAGGCGCGAAGAGAGGAACGAAAGTGGGACACACCACAGCGCGGAAGGGGACGCGGCCGAGGACAAGGCCGCGACCATGTGAAGAAAGCTGATGAAGAGAGAGTGGCAGAGCCTACATCTTTCTGCTTCTTCAACGCGAGTGACTGTTCTACTCAAGGTGGACATAAGAAAGGTCTCATGGTCGACTGCGGCGCCACAACGCACATGATCAACGACGCCACAAAATTCAAGACGTCGGACAAGAGCTTCAGACCCGAGGATCACATGATCGAGCTTGCCGACGGGACCAAGGTGAGCGGGTTGGCAAAAATGAGAGGCGACGCAGAGGTCTACTTACTGGACAGCAAGGGACGACGAGTGAGAACTGTGCTCAGGCGGGCACTGTACATCCCATCGTTTCCACAAGACATTTTTTCCGTAAAAGCAGCGACAGCAAATGGAGCTGAGGTCCACTTCAAGGATGGGGACAACTGGCTGTTCCACAAGGATGGTACTAAGTTCAAAATGAACGTGTATGGTAGGCTGTATTATCTTAGTACAGTAGAAGATGAACATGTCAATGAAGTGTATGGTTGCCATGATATTCAAACCTGGCATAAAATACTTGGCCACTGTAATTTTGATGATGTTGCAAAATTAGAGAAGGTGGTTGAGGGGATGTCCATAAAAGGAAAACATGAATGAAAATGTTTTGAAATATGCACACAGGGCAAATTTACACAGAGCAGAAATAGACTGGCAGATGCTAAAGCCACAGCAGTGCTAGAGCTAGTGCACACAGACCTATGCGGTCCCATAGAACCAGCAGATAAGGATGGGTACAGGTATGCGATAGCATTCACCGATGATTACAGCGGGATGATTTTTCCTTATTTCATCAAAACAAAAAGTGACACAACAAAAGCTACACAAAAGTTCATAGCAGACGTAGCTCCATATGGGAAGATAAAGTGCATAAGATCTGATAATGGGACTGAATTCACTGGGCAAGAGTTCCAATGTTTACTTAGGAGTAATGGGATAAGACACGAGACCAGTGCACCCTACTCACCCCATCAGAACGGAACTGCTGAAAGAGGTTGGAGAACTTTATTTGAGATGTCACGATGCATGCTTTTGGAGAGTAACCTCTCAAAGCAACTATGGACATATGCTGTACAGACAGCAGCTCAAATCCGTAACAGGTGTTACAGCAAACGTCTAGAGCAGACACCTTACCAGGCTTTTACAGGGAAAACACCTAACCTGTCTCACATGCAGATATTTGGTTCTGAATGCTATGTATATCAGCAGGATAAGAAGAAGCTGGAATCCAGGTGTAAAAAGGGGATATTTGTGGGATATGACAAATATAGTCCAGCATATAATGTCTATTATCCTGAGACAGGAAAAGTCCTAAAACATAGGCTGGTGAAATTTATCCCCAAAAGTAGCGCAGATAGCCACACTCAGACAGAGTATGACATGAGGGGCAACACTGAGAGTTATGAAGATGCTCCACCAAAGATAGTCAAACAGGGTCAGGAGAAGCCTAAGGAGAGCAAAGAGTCCAGTGTTGAGAAGACTGATGAGGCAGGTCCAGCCCAGACAGATAGTTCTCAGAGAGAACAGGAAGAAAGGAGGTATCCTATAAGACAGAAAAAGGCTCCAGAATACCTAAAGGAGTACCAGTGTAAAGCTGAGTGTAATAATGAAGAAAGTGAAAACGTAGATTATTTCTACAGAGTGGCTTACGGTGTACCTAAAACATTTAGAGAGGCTATGGACTCTGAAAAGTCAAAAATGTGGGCTGATGCGATGAAGGAGGAGATGAACTCTTTGACAGAGAATGAGACTTTCACTCTGACTCCACTGCCAAGGGACAAACAAGCAGTGGGAGGTCGCTGGGTATACGCTGTGAAAGAGAGCCCAGATGGATCCGAGACTTGTAAAGCCCGATATGTTGCAAAGGGGTACGGCCAGGTGGAAGGGATTGACTATAAAGAGACCTTTTCACCAACAGCCAATATGACCTCTGTCCGAGCATTGATGCAGATAGCTGTGCAGGAGGATCTTACACTGCACCAGATGGATGTAAAGACTGCTTACCTCCATGCTCCTATGGACTGTGAAGTATATATGGAGCAACCAGAAGGTTTTGAGATCAAATCAAAAACAGGAGAACACTTGGTGTGTAAACTCAATAAGTCATTGTATGGTTTGAAACAGGCTGGGCGTAACTGGAACAGGTTACTGCATGATCACCTTACAGAAAATGGCTTTGTGCAAAATGATGCTGATCACTGTGTCTACAGTAGAGAATCTGAAAATGAGAAAGTGATGTTGTTAGTATGGGTGGATGATTTAATCATAGCAGCAAGTAACACCACCATACTGAGTGATACAAAGGAAATGTTGAAGAGAAGGTTTAAGATGAAAGATATGGGTCCACTTAAACACTTCCTAGGTATTGACTTTACACAGAGTGATGGGGAGATCAAAATGACTCAAAAGAGACACATAGAGAAGATGTTAGCGAAATTTGGAATGTCTGAATGTAAACCAAGAACCACCCCATGTGAGCAAAAGTTACATTTTGACAGTGAGGGTGAAGTTATTGACCCAACAGGCTACAGAGAGATAGTAGGCAGCTTGATATACATTATGACATGCACAAGACCTGATGTAAGCTGGGTTGTTAGTAAACTATCCCAACACCTAGCAGAACCGAAACAGCAGCATTGGACTACAGCTAAACACCTACTGAGGTATTTAAAGGGCACTGTAGATCAAGAGCTACACTACCAAAAATGTGTGGAAAGACTACAGCTTGAGGGATATAGTGACGCTGATTGGGCAGCCGATCCAAATGACAGGAGGAGCACAACTGGATACTGTTTCAGCTTAACTGAGAATGGACCAGTCATATCTTGGAAAAGTAGGAAACAGCCAACAGTGGCACTATCAACCTGTGAAGCTGAGTATATGGCCTTAGCAGCCACAACTCAAGAGACTATGTACTTAGTACAACTACTCAAGGGACTGGATAGTAGCAATGAGCATGCACCAGTCAAGATATATGAGGACAACCAGGGGGCGATAGCTCTATCAAAGAACCCAGTATGCAGACAAAGAAGTAAACATGTTGATATAAAATATCACTTTGTACGGTCTGCACACACAGAAGGGAAAATATCCTTAGAGTACTGCCCTACTGCAGACATGGTAGCTGATGTTCTTACCAAGCCAGTGTCAAAGGCTAAGTTTGACAGATTCAAGGGATATTTGTTTGGAGAGTAATGTGAAACGGCAGATGAAAATGTTCTTTGTTGTTTAAAAGTACTGCCAATATGCAAAGTGTTTTATTTTATTTTGAAGTATGCATATTTAGGTCTTTGCTTATTACTATAAGAGAGCTATAAACATGTCTTTGAGTGGGAGTGTTAAGCATATGTAATACAAATAGCAAAGCCATGTTATGTTCTGTGACTTTAATGTTATGTGATGGCGCGCACAGGATGTTGTGAGCATGCGCAGAAATAAACGGTCGGTGTGTTTTCCCCGGACCAAACGAGTGATGGCGGTCGATTCGTTTTTCTCCCAAGATGCTAGCAAGTAGTTAGCCTTCCACTTTGGCGACTGAGAGAGACATTAGACTGATGAGAAATGTCTAATCCTACAGATGAGCAGTTGGCACCTTGCATGGCAGCCAATGCCAGCAGTGTATGAATGTGTGTGTGAATGAGATACGTACTGTAAACCACTTTGAGTGGTCGGAAGGTACAGGTATATAAGTACAGTCCATTTGCCATTTGTGTCCTCCCAATGATCCTCAGTAGGTATCTGATGGACTAGTGGCTAGGATTCAGCACTCTCACAGCTGCTGGGTTGCAAGTGGTTTTTAGCACTGTCATGCTCTTCTGACCTTTCCTCTACCTCACACGGTTCAGTACCTGATTCCAGTCTTCCTGGGTCACCTTAAAAAAAGATGAAGTGTACGATTGAAAGGATTCATGAATGCCTAGCTGCAGTGTGATAGATGCGTAACAAATAAGGAATATGAGGAGTGAGCCTCTGTGTAGTGGTCCAGAGTTTTCTCCTGATGAGCAGCACACATTCACCATTTTTTCCCCACCACCTGGTGGTGGTTAGAGAATTCCCAGCCAGAGAATGTGAGTTTAGCACTGCAGGCCCCTTGTTTCATTTGAAGACATGACAATGTCAGTGACACAAGGGTTAAATATGACTAGCTTTGAACCCTGTCATCTTTTGTACATTTTTGTACCAGTGCAAATGGTCATGCAACTAACATTGTCTATCTGACAAACGAATGAAGAATGTCCCTGATCCAAGAGGAGTGACAGTGTGGCGCAGGAGACTTCCACCTCAGCAAAATCACATGATTAACCAATAAGGGGATAAATGCTACAAAGTCTGCTTTATATTTAGGTAGCTGCAGAGCCGGAGGTAAACCCAGAACAAATCCGTGAGTCATTGTACAAAACAAAATAAGACAAAATAAAAAAAGAGTTGAATATCTGTGTCCAATAAATCAGTGGTGAAGGGCAAGACCAAAACACATGGACATGGGTGGAGCCTGTTTGTCTCATGCACATGGCACATGACATTATTATAGATTTTAGAAAGCCTAACTGGAGTGAGACAGGTACAACGTCTAGATGAGTGAACCTGATTTAAAATAGAAAAAAATGTGACTTTAAAATGTGGGGCAAGTTTTTCCTCACTGGAACCGAGGGTCTGTAAAGCCCTCTGAGGCTAAATGTGTTTTGTGAATTTGGGCTATACAAATAAAATTTGATTTGATTTGATGTACTAAGGCCTGGATTTGATTCCAGCCTGTGGCCCTCTGCTCCATGTCATCCCCTCTCTTTACCCCCTTTCCTGTCTGTCTTAAGCTGTTTCTATATAACAAAAGCTAAAGGCCCCAAAAACTATTGAAAGAGAGATCCACTTTACAGACAGAAGGGCTCATGCGCTGACATAATGCTCACAGCTCAGAGGTCATAAATACTTCAGCTGGGCAGAATGGTTACTCTGTGAGTCCAGTTTCTCGTGCGAATCCTATATACCTATATGCAGATGCAATTGATTAGTGGTCTAGTGGTGCCTGGAGAAGTGGGTATACTCTTATATAGCTTTTATATCTTACATATAAATACTGGATAACTATGAAAGTAGAAGATGATCAGAGGGATTTAGAAGTAGATCTTGCTAGAACCTTTAATGGGATGATGCACGCACACTTTTAGATGGTTAATGCACTTTACTTAACGGCAAGACAAGCCAACATCTCACACGTAACAGATGTTAACATGTTCACAGGGCGGGGTTACCCTTCTACATGTTCCTGGGTTCATTAATAATGGTTCTGGGGTGCAGTGCCCTTATAACACAGTGACACAGTTTCAGTTTGTAACAGGTCTACTCAATGCCATTTGAGTAGTCACTGTCTAATAGCTATGCTCTGTATACTTTGTATACATACATACATACATACATACATACATACATACATACATACATACATACATACATACATACATACTGTATACTCTGTATACAGAAGGGCTAAGATTAGTTAACTTGGACCTTAAGTAACACAGACAGAGAGCAACAACACTGACAGCAGCACAATGCTCCACATTTTACTCCTGTAATGATGAAACACTAAAGTATGTGATCAGTGCTGACAGAGCAAGGTACAGAGAGTCAACTGAAACACAGACGTGAGACCAGCAGCAGGACATCAGTACAATTTGTGCTGAGACCTCTAGCGTACATACAAACAGCACAGGTGTGTTTATAGCTTCCATTTACAACTCACTGATTGACTTCACTTTCACATTCCCAGCATGAATTGGTTGAGAGGCAGCTCACACCAAGGGCGCTGTTGAATCTTTTTTTCTCATGTTCCTTCCTCACTGAGTGAAATGACCCAGGAGTATTAACATGTCCGTACCATGCCATGATAAGAGCTGTTAGAATTTTCTAAGTGTTTAGGAAAGGTGCTTCAATGCTTCCTTTATCATCTCCTTTAGCATAGGATACAACGACCGGACCATTAAAAACATCAGTGTATTTAAACAGAGTGATGCAGCCTGTAGCAGAGAGTGTGTGCATATGAACATATGTGTTGAAATGATGTAAAACTTTGATCATGAAGTGTGTTCTGTTGTTGACTGTGGAGCTGCGTTCACAGAGTACAAACTGTTTGTAACTGTGACATCCAGCGTCCTGCAGATCATCATGAAGTTACCGTTGATTATTAATCATATATCTTTGCCATAACTTGTTAATATGTTTCTGTATAAGTGGTCAGCACTTCATCTGACTTCTGTGACAGGTGGACAATATTCATCTATTAATTCAATTTCACTGGGTTGTGCATTTTTATATTTCCTGCATGAAAAAAGACTGTAAGAGTGTACAGGGAGTATCCAGTAAGTATCTCAGACACGGGTTTTGTAGTCCATCTTCTGAACTTTGTAGTTTTACCACAGATCACATCAATAACATTCGTTGTCGCATAATGACGTAGTCTAGTGTAAGAGCAGTCTGATTCTCTGAAGACTGCGGTTGTTTTCTTCTACAGTAACTCCTCATGAATTCTCCTTCTCATCTTTCCTTGACCTTTTCCATTTTTCCATTGAAGTCTAGGAAAAGTGGTTAGGAAAGGACTTAGAGGCTAATTTTTTTTTGACTATTTAACCGTTCTCCAAGTCCACAGGACGAGCATCGGGCTTTGAACCCAATTTTACATAGTGACCAAACTGTGTAATGACAACAATAGCGTCCATCGTGTGACACACACTGGTGGTCCTAAAGACTGTTTGCTGTAATCTTACATGGTGAAAGATGTGTCTGGACAGCAGATACATACGTTTTTTTTAGCATCACAGCTTTGTGAAATGAACCCATCACCATCAGATCCATTCAGTCCAGTAACATTCCAAAAGTCTAGGAGGAATGCACAATGGAATCATTTTATCCTCATACAATCGCTCTATGGGCCACACAATGAGGAAGGAATGTATGGAAGCATTTTATGCCTGGAAATCAAACTTTTTTTTCCTTCATGCTCCACTGAGAAGTTTCCACACGACAGAATGGACCATTTCATTCACTGATCAGATTCATTAATCAGATTCATTGATCAGATTAGCCTCTATCTGACTTCTGAAATCCAGACAGATTTGATTTACCTGCAGCTACAAGTACGTCTTTTCAAAACTGTTCCTGCTCAGATTTCTATTGTTTTGCTGTCACATAGCACTGACAGCTCTCGTGTCTTATTAATTGTGGTTCCTTGTCATGTTTCACATCTGTCCATCAAAGACACATACCCTCTCTGAACATCTCACATGGTTTCGTTTAAATAATTGTTGGAGGCTCAAAAGGGTCAAATTATCCAACATGGCACAACTTGGTTTTGACTTCTTTCCAGATCCATTAACTGTCTCACGACCCCTCTGATTTATCCCATGACCCCGAGGAGGGCCCCAACCCACAGGTTGAGAACAAATGGATTAAAGCAGCTAACTGTATTCAAAGCATTTAAAATGCTGCTTTACACATGGCTGCACCCAATAATGTCAAATGTCGTTTTACTGAAGCAGAGGGTTTACTTTGATTCTTTGAGTTCATTTAGCTGGAAATGCTTCTGTGCTTTTATTCCAGATTAAACTGGATTTGTGATGGAGTATTTATTTTCATTGTTGGACTGTAGACTGCTTTTTAGCAAAGGATCTGAATGCTTCTTCCACCACTATAATTTTATTTATTATTATAATTTATTTGATATATAGTAGTATACATAGATATCAACACAGAGAAAGTCAAAATAAGAAACTAAATTTAGATTTATTTTTGTCTTAAAGCAACACTGCATAAAGGTTAGTGTTGTCTCCAGTTTCAGAGTTCAGCTGTACGTGTGTATTTGTTCTGATTATGATATTTAATGATTAAAAAACAAACAAACAAACAAAAAACTAGTGAGCAAGAAGGCCAGCTCTTTCAGCCAGTTACATTGGCCCGCTTGCTCAGCTCCGGTTCTGGCACGACACCCTGCAGCCTGTAAACTTCCTCTTCACCAAAATCAGTGAACTAGTTGGTGGTGTGTGACTATAAAGTGTTACATAGATCGTGCAGGTGATCATACTGTATGTAGCACAATGTTACATGATGTGAGGACAGAATAATAGATTTATAATAAATTAATTTTTAGTTAAAGGTTACACAATGGGGCTTTAATAGCCTAATTAGAAGACTGGACGTTTTATTTAAACTGAAGAGTTTTTAATTTTTTTCCATCAAGAAAATACATAAATAAAACAAATAGAAGGAAATGAAAAACATTACGTTATATATAATAATCCTCCAAGCCTGGCTGGGTGGACTCAGGAACAGAAACGCCCCCTGCCCAGCCTCCTTCGGTGTTGTGCCGCTCCAGGAGAGCCACCCATCGGCCAGTCTATAGCAGAGGACGCGGAGCAGAACAGGCGGCTCCAGGCAGACCAGCAGCTCCAGGGACGCTGACGTGAACGCAGCTGTTTCCCTCCTCAGCCCCTCACAGCACGACATGTGACGGATACTTCTCCACTGGAGACTAGTCCTGTTTCTGCAGAGAACATGAATGACATCAAGATCGCTGTTCTGGGCAGTGAAGGTGTCGGAAAATCAGGTAGGAGACCCGAACGTCGGGGGTGAGCAGGTTGTTGCCAATGATCGACCTCACCTGTCTGTCTGTCTGTCTGTCTGTCTGCAGCTCTCAACGTCCGTTTCCTCACTAGACGCTTCATTGGAGAGTACGCATCATCTTCAGGTGACTATATGAATGTTATATGAACTGCTTTCTGTCTGCACACAGTCTGATGGAGAACTGACCATTTTAGCTTCATCTGAAGTTAAAACTACAACTTTCCTTCTAAAATCCTTCATCTGACTCATAAATAAGATTTTATTCAGCTATTTAAATATCTCATTAACATTTACACGTGGGACTATATTTGACTTGACAATGTATTTGCAGCCAGCCTGAATAAATGTGATACATGTTCACAGAGTTATCATTCATTTTGATAACACTACTGACAGTCACCTTTTTGTGCAGAAAATTTCAAATGATGCTGATCCATATTAGTAAATCTTCCATCAGCTACACAAGCAGATGTTCATCTCAATACCTGTTTTCCTCAGCTTCTTGTGTATCATGTACTCTGCATGATGAAGCCGACTTCAAAAATTCTACACACTTAAAATTAAAATGTTGCTGCCTTCAAATAGATTGCAACTAATTCTTATGATCATTCATTTTGTGCTGTTTTTAGCCAACGTTTGTTCTGAGGAGCCGTCCCGTAATGATTCTGCACATTCTGCAAGTCTACCTGACCTGCACAGGGAATGACTCATATTAGTCTCTGATAGCGGCTCAATAGGCCATTGTTTGCCCGAGAATAATTGAGTTTCATCTGAGCGTGTTCACTTTCAGCACTTAGAGGGAGCGAGGCAAAGAAAGTGTGCAAGATGTGAAGCAAACAATATGAAAAATTAAATTAACTGAACCCAACCTGAGTGAATCAAGTAAGTGGTCTACTAACATTTGCTTTTGAAAGGTTTCCTGCAAGACACTGAACCATCTGTGTGTGTGTGTGTGTGTGTGTTTGTGTGTGTGTGTGTGTTTGTGTGTGTGTGTGTATGTGTGAGACAGAGAGAGAGAGAGCGAGAGAGAGAGTGTTTGATGTGAATAAGAGGTCCATTCTCAAGTGTTTTGGGTCAAAATGATGAATAAATGCAGTCTTTACATTTCTAAAAATATTTCCATTATGTCAGATAATACAGCTATTAGACAGCTATTAGACAGCTATTAGAGAAAAATACTCTGGTCACATATTTTCAGTGGAAAACACAGATAGATATAGACAAATGGAATGGATAAATAATTATGTTTATTCACTGACAGTTATTCACCTTTGCTTCTGCCCTCCTGTGTCTTCCACAGAGTGCATATACAGGAAGCGTGTGTCGGTGGATGGGAGGCAGGTTAACCTTGAGCTCTATGACCCGTGCTCTCAGGTGAGTTCACAGATAGTTATTATGCTTATTATTAAATATAAAAACAGCTGGCACTGTGGTGTAGTCCTGGTAGCACAAAGATTTTCAAAGATTATCAGACATCTGGTGTGACTACTCGTCAGTTTTATTACACATGGTGCAACACTAGCTAGCCAATGTCAGCTAATAATCCATGATACTAACTTCTTCTTGATTTGGCTAATCATAAATCATCTGACAGGTGTAATGATTGCTTTGTACTGGCACAAGTGATGCAAGGCAGAGTCGACTAGCTGTAACTGAAGATAATGCGTGGCGTGGCTCAGGTGCTGGTTTCCATGTTGTCTTTTCACATTGTCAAGGCATGTGTTATGTATCGTTACATCTTGTCATAATGTCACAGAATATTGCAATAATGGCATAGTCATAACAAATGAACATATAGAATTAATGTGGATGTGTAGCCACTGGGTTTGAGCTCTGATTGCCCACATGCACCTTAACTTCTATGCAGCTGCTAATTTATTTGTTGATGGGAAGTCAACCTACTCCACTTGCTACCAGTTGCAACCAAACAATGCACAACAAAGTGCAAGTTGTAGTCATTTTAAGCTACACATAATGAGTTGGCAGATGAACCAGTTGAGTGTGCGCCATGATCACTGCAGCAATACCCGGCTGTTCTAGTCAAACTTTGGTGGACAGTGGGGTTTGAAGTCACATGGAGGACGGAGCAAAACAGCATCACAGCTGTGACGTGACAGAGACATGCCCGGTGGAGTTTTGAGGTCGCGGCCTGAAGACAGAAGCTGCTCTGTAGTCTGGTGGCACAGCAGCAGATACTTCTGTATTGCTTGGCAGTCAGCAGTAGATTGAACAGGCTGTTGCTGAGGTGGGCTCCGACAGAGATCTCACATCAGCTCAATGATATCACTGATGCTTGTAGATGGAAGCCATCTATTCAAGTGTCTCCATGTGTTGAACAATGCTTATATATCGATCTAATCCACCAATGACAGCCATCTCATTTGCTTGACCGATTGTTCACATGCCAACCATCTGCCCATTCAGAGATCCTTGGTCCTTTACTTAGACACTTAAAGATTTGATAATCAGTTTGACAAGTGCTGAACTTACTGTATTCAGTGACATAACCTCAACCAGCCTGTTCACCAGTTATCTTACTACTTTCCTAGAGAAGCATTTTCTGTTTGTCAAGCTGTCGTTGTTCCTTCCTTCTCATTGACACAGTTGTTTCAGAGCTATGATACCGATAAGAGTACTGCCTCACCTCAAGAAGGTTCCTGGTTCAAACCTCACCTGAGACCTTTCTCTGTGTTCTCTCCGGGTCCTCCCCCAGTCCAAAAACATTCAGGTTAATTGGTGATAAATCTGAATCTAAATTGCCTGAAGGTGTGAATGTGAATCTACATGCTTATGTCTCTGTCAGCCCTGTGGTGAACTGGTGACTCTACAGTAAACATTACTCAGCCCTTTGGTACATACAAGAACCAAAATAACAAGTGGTGATGTCCAAATAGTCCATGAGCCTACTGCTTTGCACTTGTTGTCACATTTGCGTGATTCAAATATGACCCAATGAATGGAAAGCAAATGCTTGTCACTATCATCCATCTTATTTTATAGAGGCAGAGAAACATGGGGCTGTCCTCGTGTGAACCACTGCCTCCAGCCTGCATCCAGTGAGAGATCCATTAATCTGAGTTAAAGCACAAGGACAGCAACAGCGTCACGTCACCACCATGAGCCTCTCTATTAATGTCTACACCTGTTTTATGTATTCATGTATTCAAGCCCTGCATTCATGTTGACTACCTCATGTCTTCTGTGTATTTGTATGTAGCAAGTGCACTCTCCATGCACTCTTGACCACAAAATGTTCTCTGTGTTTTTCAGGCCTGTGAGGGAAAGTCCACTTTAAATGACCAGATCCACTGGGCTGATGGTTTCATTGTGGTCTATGATATAAGCAACCGCTCCTCTTTCTTCACTGCTAAAGCCATCGTACACCTAATCAGGGAGCTACACCTGGGAACTGCCAAAAGGTATGGACTAAGATCATTGAGCATTGATAAGGTTTAATGAGTCACTGACTGTGTGCTCTGCTTTTTGACCTGCAGGGACGCAGACTCGCTCATATTTTTGGTGGGTAACAAACAGGACCTGTGTCACATGAGAGAGGTGCGGCGTGAAGAAGGTCAGTGTCTGGCTGCCGAGTTTCACTGTCAGTTCTACGAGCTGTCGGCAGCTGAACACTACCATGAGGTGGCACTCATATTCTCCAAGATGGTGCAAAACACTAGCCTGGGCAGCAAGGCTAAGGAGCGCAGGAGACGGCCCAGCGGATCCAAATCCATGGCCAAACTCATCAACAATGTCTTTGGCAAGAGGAGGAAGTCAGTGTGAAGAGTCTGGAACAATGGCTCTGAACTGACACACACACACACACACTGGCTCGGCTTTGTATATTTGGTTGTGTTTGGTGTAGCTGTTAATTAAACTGACGTATGTGTAAAGAAGTGGTTGTGTGTGTGAACAGTAACACACTGCACAGAACGTCTGTGCCCACATGCTGCTTACTTCCACCAGCTGATGCTTTTGCTCTTTGTGATGTGATCATGTGATGCTTTTCAGGAGAGCCGTCCTGAAACACACGACATGTAAGCTGGGCTGAATGAGTGCGACGATTTCATCTGTTTTCTATCAGATCAGCTTTTAACATGTGCTGTCTTAGTGTGACCTGTGTCACAGGTTATATGATTGTCAGCTGCAGGATAAACCTGAAGACTGTATGAGGAAGAGAAATGTATAAGATATGTCAGGGCAGCTGAAAGGTTTGTTGTAGAGTCAGACAGTACTGGAATTTATGACTCTATTTTCCATGTCCTTTACCAGAATCACAAGTTAGTGAGGTGACATATCAGAAAACGTGCCAATGATTTATTCTTGAAATGAATTCACACCTTCCCTATCCTTAAATATTAAAATGTTGTTAAGTGTTCAGCCTGTCAGAATTAAAGGTGTGTTTGTCAGATCAGAGCAGCTCAGCCTCTCAGTCACATGTAAACACAGATGGTGAAGTGTGAACCAGTGTGATCAGAAAAGATCATGATTCACACACACACCTGCTCAGACTGATTGTAGAGGTTTATTTGAAAGTGATGAATCTGACCGTGTGTATTTTGTGTACTAACTGATAGGAAAACATCAAAAAGAGCAAATCTGGTGAAGGGTGCATAAAAACTTTAGTGTTAGTCATCCTCTGTTAATGTTTAGCTTCTGCATTATACACATTTTTTCATATCTGCATATCAGATAACAAACACACTGATACCGATATGACTGTGATAAACTAAATAAACTCATTTTCTTATTCCAGTTTCACATTCCAGTCCTGAAATGCTTTCTGCTTTGTGCCTGAAATCTCGAAAATAAACAAAATATGTAAGTGAATGTGGCGTATGAGGTGGAGTCATGTATGTGATGGATGATCATAACACACACATGTGTTGGTGTTAAGTGTTATTCTTTAATGTGACTGCCTAACAGTAGGAAATGGTGATTCACATTCTGTCTGCTCGTGTTTGTTCAAAGAAACAAAAAATGCTGACTCGTCACTTGTTGTTGACATGCTCGTCACTTCACTGGAGCTTTTTCATTAGAGTACACTGTTAACCTCTGGCTCTGATAAGTAGGTTTACTGAACTGTCTGGAGGACTTTACTGTGGAAAGTGTGCAGGTCAGATCAGTTCATGTGGAACATTTGAGCTTATTCTGGGTTTTATTCACCAAACTTGATTGAACAGATAATTCAGTAAAGTGGCTCAGTACAGGCCACAGGGCACGATCGGCCCTCCATCAAGCTGTTTATTACAACTCTATTTTATGTCCTCCAGCAGTGAATGCTGAAAGCTGCAAACAGTTGGTGCTGCAGCCGACACAACAGAGCGCTGATGTTTTCCAGAGAGCTAGAGATAACAGACTGAGTTTCTGCCGGTCAGAGGCTGCTTCTATCATTTCAAGATTAATTTAAAGACTCGGTTATAATAAATAAATAACTAACGTTTATCATTGAGCTCTTGAGTTTGAGTTTCACCTGTCCAGATTTTAAAGTATCCCTCTGCATTTTCTGCACCTCAGTGGAGGTGAATGGAATTTAGTTTGTGCATTTCAAATTCAACAGCAATCTCTTTAATAATCAACAGAACACACTACTTTATTTAAACATCTACCCTAAAGCCCTTAAAATAGACACCAGTATGTTCAGTTCTTTGGAAAATCACTGATAACTATTTCTTTTTTTTCTTTTTGGCTTAACAGAAATAAAGAAGAAAAACAGGATTTTTTGTATTTTGTCAAAAAAGTCTCAGGTAGACAGATATTATACAAAAACGTGAAAATGGATTCCCCAAGTGTGTGTGGACGGTTCTGCACAGAAATGAGGAATCTGGATCTGAGTGCTAATGTAGCTAAGTTAAAATAAGGTTTGAACTTCAAAGTGAAGAGTAAGCCTCAGCAGAGTAACACGTCTTACTGTTTACACCGATGATTTCTTCACCTGTAATCCAGGAGCTCAGTACACGTTTATGGGCACATTGCTAGAAATGTGCAGTAAATGCATGTCTGCAAATTGTACCATAACACATCATCATCAGTCTGCTCCTCTCAGATCTGGACCTCCAGAGAGGTTGAAGTGAACTGAGGAGATATTTCATCTCCACATACAGGAGAGAAAACAACTTGAAGTAACATTTCCTGTTTGTCAGTAAAACTGGACAGATTTGGTTCATCTCCTCTGCAGGGAAACAAAGCTGATGTGGTGTTCTCAGCTGCTTTTTCAGCCCAAGCTGCATGCAAGAATATGTGCTGAATCTATGTGGTAACCAAGCTGTTATCACGTTCTGAAAATGTATTGTAATACGGGTCCATCCACTAGAAACCCCTCAAATGTTCTCTCACAGACTCCACAGATCAGCCTTGCTGACTGACAGCTCAATGAAAAACACCTTTAGCTCACCTTCAGCAAGCAGAGGAAAAACTTCCATCTGCTGTTTCCAGTTAGGTATAGAAGAGGGGAAGAGACAAAGATGCAAAGAAATGATACTTCAAAGGTCAAAGAAACAAACAGAGTAACAGCATCTTACAGTTATGAGTTTGAAATATTTCATCAACTTACATATATCTATCACCTATCATGATGCTGTGTGTAGCCATCATCTCTGCTAGGTGCTGTATTTCTGTCTGTTATTTCAACTGAGATCTGCCAAAATGGTGAAAAGAAATAATTTCTCTCTGCTTTATATAAGTCTTCCTCAGTTCTGACCAAGCAGTAGCCTCTGCAGAGCCATATCATAAACTGTAGTTCCTCAAACATCCACTTGAGGCTGGCTCCAGAAGTGAGTCAGTCTCCATAAGTCCCCATGTTCAAATGTCCAACGTTCACAGCAGAAATAAACATGTTTACAGCCTGGTACAAAAAACAGTTTTGGTCTCTATAGCTAATTTCCCCGTTCATGACAACTGTACTGAGGGTGAGTTTATATACAACTCACCTGTTCACATTATATTAAGGCTTGCAGGACTCAGGTCCACTGATGATCCATGTCTTTGCAGATTTTTAGATTAGCCAGAAGGTGGGGAAGGCTACTCCACAAAAACTACAAAACCACAAAAAGACTACAAAAACGTTTTCATGTGTTGGTTAGTCTGTTCACTATGATCACCACTGAATGAACAAACACAGCAGCCTCCTGTTCTGTCCCACATACAAAACCAATAAATCAAATAATGAATCATCATAAGGCCTCATCATGTAGCTCTGCTATCAAAAGGTGAAGGTACACTGGAGCGATATTTACAGCATTATAAGTGAGCACAAATAACTGTGTGTTTGTGAACTTACAGGTTCAGATATACAGAGCTCCATGAAAAGGCTCCAAACCCCCTTGTCACCTGCAGAACAGGTATCTGAGTATTTCTTGTAAAAGCTTTGAACCAGCTGACCTGCACACAGTCAACTCACTGATAGCGGAGATAAGCGCTCCATTCAGAGCTGTGCACACTGCAGGGACACTGCCAGCATTCCTGCAGCTCTCTCCCCGTGATAAAGACAGGCCGGGCAGAGACCTGCTGGCTGTCCATCACCTGTCTCACTGCTCTGCATTACAGCAGCGAGACACCTGTGCAGGGCAGGCATGTCAGGAATGTGTACAGGAGATGTGATGGAGAGGTCTGCTGGAGGACGGAGTTTATTTTAACTGACATACTTTTATTTAAGAGTACAGTGTTCTATCGCTGGATGTCTGGTGATGTCACTGTGTTATGATGAGTGATATTTCTGTCTGAAAGCACTCAGCCGCTGCAGACTGTGAAAGGTTTGAAGTGTTTGTGTGAAATTAATCCTGCAGCATGGATCATGTGCTCTAAACTGGTAAAGAATCATCTGTGAATTAGAATGCTTTCAACTGGTGGGCCAGCACACAGAGCAGCTTTAACATTTCTTCAGCTGAAGTCTTTGAAGTCAGGAAGTACAGCTTCATCGCTTCCACTCAATGAATTCGCTGTAATGAGATTGTGAGAGTGTAACCTGCTTTGATTCTTAAAGCTGACGCATGCAGATGAAAAGGACAGGATGAAGCACCACTTCACTGTTGAGTTACCGATAACTGCAGGTGGAGGGCCTGCTGCTCTGAGCGTTAGCCTGTCTCTCATGATGCTGTATGTAGCCATCATCTCTGCTAGGTGCTGTATTTCTGTTTTTTATTTCAACTGAGATCTGCCAAAATGGTGAAAAGAAATCATTTCTCTCTGCTTTATATAAGTCTTCCTCAGTTCTGACCAAGCAGCAGCCTCTGCAGAGCCATGTCATAAACTGCAGTTCCTCAATCGTCCACTTGAGGCTGGCTCCAGAAGTGAGTCAGTCTCCATAAGTCTCCATGTTCAAATGTCCAACTGTAACTGTTGTATATATTATATCATTGGATTATTCCCATTGATGTAACACACAACTAAGTTATAGTTGTTGTGAAGCTGAGTTTTATCATATTTCTGACTTCATGATAAATATGCTGCTTTAGAAACAGATGCTGAACACAGAAATGTATTCCAGACGTGTCTCTTTCTCTGTGCAGAGGTCACAGAGGTCAAACATGCTGCAGTCATAATGAACAGACGGCGCACAGCGTGTGAGGAGAAGAAGGAAGGTGGACAAACAGAGGAGAGTGTGAGGGTCACAGGTGTGTGACAAAAATGGAAGATATAATAGAACATAGATGATATAGGTCTACACTGCTGGGGGACTCGTCTTGCAGCTTCTCATGGATCGTGGCTACACCAAGATCAGTGATTGGTCGAAAAGGCTGCTGTGGTTCTGTTTGACATCTACTACACAAACTATTACTATTATTTGTCATCTGTCGATTATAATTCGATTTGTGGTTATCACTATTATCACGCTCTGCATCAGTGTCTCTCTCTAAACTCAGCTGGTTGCAGCAGATGACTGCCCACCATGATCCAGCTTCTGCTCAAGGTTTCTGTCTGATATTTTTTTGCTTGCTCACTGTAGGAGTGGCACTAATCAGAAAATTGGCGGTTCGATCCCCTCCAGTTTGCATGCTGAAGTGTCCTTGGGCAAGATACTGAACCCCAATCAGTGTGTGAATGGTTAGCTCCTTGAACTGATGAGCAGTTAGCACCTTGCATGGCAGCTAATGCCATCAGTGTATGAATGTGTGAATGAGATATGTCAGAAGACTAGAAAGGAGATGTATAAGTACAGTCCATTTACCATTCTTTTGACAATAATCATCGTCACATTGTGACTGCAGTGCTCTGACCTTCATACAGGTTTCATACAAGCTGCTGGTTGTAAACGGACTGTAGCGTCTTTCTCAGTCATACACTGATGGTGTTGGCTGCCATACAAGGTGCCAAGTGCTCATCAGAAAGCAGGACAAGGACACTTCAACATACAGACTGCAGGAAGCAGGGACCACATCTGGATGACCCGGTCGACCTCCTGAGCAACAGCTGCCCACCTACTGTGTCTGTAAGGTTCTGTCTGTGGGGAAAAATATCCCGTAAAGGTTATGGCTCTATAAAGCAGTTCAACATTTCAGCAACAACTGATAAATAAAAAATAATGAAATGATGGCGTTTCAAATGAATTACCACCATGATGCACAAAGACAGATTACAATAAGCACATTCATACTGCCGCACTGATTTGATCAGTTTGTCTCTGGCTCCATCTTCAGGACAAACCTTTTATAAATTTGCACAGTTCCTTTAACAACTTGAAGTTTGCTCTTTAATATTACATTCTGTGCAGTAAAAATGTGTTACATTATATACTTATGACTTGTATTCATTTATTATATACTCTCTTACTTAATAGTGAACCTGCTGTCCAGTACGAGCTTTGTCTTGTCTTTTTTCTGGTTCCAGCAACAGTTCCACCTCACACATAGATCCTCACCATTAACCTGTTCATATTTGTACCATTGTGTGTGTTCATTGATATTTCATATGGTAGTTGTCATAAGATGTCACAGGGACCCCCATGACTGAGGTCTGCTGGTATTCTGTCTAATCGCGGAGTGCTGACGAGAAACCCATCAGTGTGATGAGTTTCACAGAGCATGGAGATGAAGTGAGCAGCCATCATTTGCCCTCTAAAATAGAAACCTAATCAGTCTCTCTGCTCTGCTCTCCACATATAGAAGTGTTGAAATTTTAAAATGTCTTCATCAGCATTACAGCAGCCTGCTGCTGGAGAATGGCTAATAATCCAAATCAGAGTTGGGATAGTTTTACATGGCACGCCGGTGAACCTGCTGAAGCATGTGACCTGATCTTTGTCCCATCAGG
Organism: Nibea albiflora; assembly: GCA_014281875.1. NCBI lineage: Eukaryota > Metazoa > Chordata > Actinopteri > Sciaenidae > Nibea > Nibea albiflora. The sequence continues at coordinate 19,310,662 of CM024810.1, forward strand.
TGGTTTAGATTTCTGAACATGGACTCACTGACTTGGATGTACTTATAGAACATTCTTACCAAATGCTCATCTTCACAAAAAAAAAAAAAAAGACAATCACTTGATTTCATAAACTTTGAAGTGTCCAACTAGCGTCATCCAAACATTGGGATGTACCTTAAACACTTTGGTTCATTCTAAGTGAGTTTTTCTAATGGACCTGTGAATCATGTTATGGGATTTTCTATTCTTGTAGTGTTCTGAGTGACACATATATACTTTTGGGATATAATAAAAGCACAAACATACAGACACATTACACAAGGTTACACAAAGGCATGTGTGGGCCTTGAGGACCTCAGCAATATTAGTTGTTTGTCTTTGACTGGGAACAGGTGCCATCCTATCTCAACACTCTGGTGCTGCATGCTAAGACATAATAGACAGCTTGCCATTGACATTCCAATCTGCATAAACAGACAACAGTGTCTCCAGACTAGAATATGCTGACAATAACACTAACATGGGTAAAAGCATTCTCTGTGGCTAATTCTGGGCGTATACTATTTGTGGTGTTATCTTGGGCTTTAAAGTCTATCCACCAGCATGAGTTGGGCAGAATGTGAGAGCGACTCAGGCACTTCTGATGTACTTTGAGAGTGTCTCTAATTCTCCTTGGCCAAGCTTCAATAAATAACACAGCATAAGACATCAGAGGCTCCTGAACACTTTCTTTCTTCCTGACCTCACCATTGACCTTTGACTTCAGCAATTTCTCCTATTATGGAGAAATGCTGAATAATAGGAAATTTGCAATAAACACGACACATACAAAGACAGAGAGACAGATTTGTGTATGTACATTATTTCAAAAGCATTTTAAAAATAAGAAATGCACGGAGCTGTTCTGAATCTCTATCAATGGACGGTGCTGAAAAATAAACATAGACCATGACTTCTTTTAGACTTTTATTGTGAAATTTCCTTTATCTTCATCTCATGATATGCGCTTTGGATATAAAAAAGGATATTAAATGATTTGTAAAATAAGTAACAGCTTAAAAATGCTAAACAGTGTTGGTTGAAGTATTACAGGAGAAGTTTTTGGTAATAAAGGATATGATTAAAGAATAAATGACATGATGACATTCAGTGTATAAAAGTTCACATCTGTCCACCAGGTTTTCTTGCCTGGATGCAGATTCATCACAGAAATCTACAAAACACAGTTTCCCAGAATACAGTGCAGCTGATTAAATGCACTGATTCAATAATAATAATAACTCACCACAGTATGTCATGCATAGCATTTTTGCCATGAGGAACTCATATATCAGACTATCAAACAATCAAATCAGACATTTCAAAGACTGCAGCCATGTTTGTGTGAAACAATCCATGTGACCTGCTGAAGCGTGCTGACTCAGCTCATGTTGGGCAAACAGCAGCAGCAGCTCACAGTGTTCTGCAGCTGTCTGGATAATCCATGAATAAAGTTAAATTATAGAAAATGATGGCATAAAGTTAGATTTATAGAACATTATAATGACCACTATTATATAAAAAAAGAATAAACTAAATAAACTGAGATGTGATTAATGTGAAATGCTAGCTCATTGGTCTTCATCTTCTTAGTATCTTTCTAATCGTTCTTTTTTAGTTATTAAAGATATTGTTGAATCAAAAGATATTTTGTTTCAACAATCAGGCCAAAATATGAATTAGATCAAAAGAAAACTTGAATAAATACATGTCAGAGACGGGAGAAAACTTTTTCATGAGATTTGGATCATTTTGAATGTTTGGTTTATATATTTTATGTCTTTGATTTGACATCATAACGGTCTTTCCCACAGACTTCATGATGTTTATTTAATGCTGGCTGCTCAAATGTTAGAAATCAGAAGTGAACCTGGAGCTCACACTGTGGCATTATTGTAACATGAAGAGAACACTGCAGGTGAAGACCACATCAGAGGGGTGAGTGTTCCTGCCATGTGACCGGATACTTTACATCTATCATGTGTCATACTGCTTCTCCTTGACATTTACTTTGCAACAATATTGAAATTAAAAATAATATAATCCTGTTGGTCCTCTCACATGTCGGTAAGTTATTTTAATACATTCTTTTTGCTCTCTCCCTGTACGTGTAGTGTCAATGACTGACTGAACGGAGTACGGCGCAGTCAGGTACAGATTGGCAACAGGACTTCCAGAAGTGAGCCTCTGAAAACAGACTTGACCAGCTGCAGGTATACACTGCTCACAGTTAACCCTTCTTCAGATATTTGGTGTTTAAAGCAGCAGATGGATATATATATAGATATATATGTATATGTGTGTGTGTGTTTATATTGCACATGATGGGCAGAAGCTGAAGCTGCTGTTAGTTCTAATCCAAACCTCTCCTGACTCACGTTAAGAAGCACAATAAAAATTGAGTTTAGTTGTTTAGTTAAATGACACATACAGCTGAATGTGTCATGTTTGGAACAAAAAGTCAGTCTGAAGTGAAACTCTCAGACAGACTGCAGGATCACGACCACCGTCATCTCTATTCAGAGTGTGAAGAAGAAGTCCATCAGAGGATCACACAACTGGAAGTGGACACCTCCACACTGCTGGACACAAAAACAGAGTCAGAAACAAACCATGTTACAGTGAGACACGTCTCTTTAAAGATCCTCACACACCCGGCTGTGGCTTAGAAACAAACCTCTGGCATCCTCACAAAGAGTTATCTTCAACCAAAGCGAGGAGATGAGGATGAACTACACCTCTGTAACAGAGTCCTCACCTCCTCTATCTATCTGGTATTCTGCTCCCAAGATCACAAACCTTCAGACACTTGCATCTCTGCTGACCTCGTCAGTAAGAAGTAAGAGGTCCCACCCACACCTGACTTTACTGTATGTGCCACATTAAAGCACATCTTTCAAATATTCTTTAGGCTTTGTTCTGTCACTGGATCCTATTTTGTATGTTCCATCACTCTTTCATTTACAGCTTCAAATACTCTACATGCCGTTATTCTTTATTGTATTTCTGCCTCCTGACTTGATGCACTGTCTTGATATTTTCTCATTATATGTTTATTATTATTACTAACAGATTCACCAGATTCCTTGTACGTAATTCTTGTTATATTCTGTGTGTGTGCTGGAGGCTTCGGGTGTAAAATTTTAAGAGTGTTAGTGAACCAATAAAGAAACGATGAATTGATCTCACCTCGGCTCTGGAGCATCACACTGTTTCATCCTCTTGGGGGCGCTGCCCTCCCACTTCTGAGTCTGCTCAGCACTCTCTACGCTGAGCTGCAGAGAGGGCACAGACACTTCTCAGCCTGATGACAAACTACATGGAAGCTCTGAAAATATTTGATATCTGAAATTGATACAAATGCTGCTAAATGCTAACTGCTGAGTGAGCTAAACCACTTTTATTTTGCTTTGAGGCCTTCAGCAGCCTCAGCAGTATCAGCGTGCAGCTCCTCACACCTGCTCTATAGCAGACACTAGGATGGACAGGGATAGTGCATACTGTCCAGCCTGTATGGGTAACTCAGTGATGAAAACTGGCTACTGGTGGACAAGAGATGTGCAAGCATCTCTTGAAGTGTTGCAACATAAACTCCATCCATCCTGAACATCTGGCCCTCAATAGACTGGGCTGGCAGATCACCTAACCATGTTTCTCTTCCTGCTGGGGTCACTGCTGCTGCTGCTTGGCGTGTTGTGGCTGTCGCCGGCTGAGCGGAGGGGTCTCCGGCACAACTCATCTCTTTGATGGACCACTGTCTTGGACTGCAGCTTCCTGTAAAGACAATACACACCAGGTTAGCAATTAATCAGGTTCATTTGTGCAATTTAACGATGTCTTATACAACATAATGTCATTGTCCTACAGTTTATAAAGCTTAGCATGTTTCTATTGAGACTGTGCTCATTCTTAATGTGCTGGTGTCATGACTGCATTGTTTTTAAAGGGAGTTCTAATGATGTGTCCTCTCTCAGTTCAAGTCAATCAACCAGTCACACTATTCACATAGATTTGACATAGACAATCTCACAGTCAAACATGCACACCTTTAGAAGTGTGCAGTGAAAAGACAGGTCAAATTCCATGGAGGACAGTGTTTCCTCAAACATACAGGCTCTAGTGACCTGTCTGTATGTTTCAGTGAGGCTCCAGTAAAAACATCCTACAGTCCTCCTGCCCACCTTCACTCAACAACATGGATTTTCTATATATCACATTATAAATCGGGGTATGACAGAAAGGTGAATTATTAAAATGTCCAGTGTGTAAGATTTGGGCAGCACAATTTTAAAATATGGCACATATGGAATATATTATGCATAACTCTGGTTTCATTAGTGTACAATGAGCCAAAAATAACAATCTTTTTATTCCACTGACGTGAATGAATGAGAGTGAATGGGTGAATGAGATATGTAGTGTAAAAGAGCTTTGAGTGTTCAGAAGACAGAAAGGTACAGGTATATAAGTACAGTCCATTTCAAGACTCAAGATTCAAGAAGCTTTAATTATCCTGAGGGAAATTGCTGTGCACAGTTGCGATGCAAAGTAAAGTAATACAAGAGAGAGATAGCTAGACTAACATAAAATAAATAATTAACTAACTAAATACACAAAATGACAGTTAATATGTAGGTATATATACGATATACAACAATATACGCACTGTAAGAGTGGCAAGTACAAATAGTAAAATAAGTACACTAATTAAAGTGATATCTGGGGGGGGGGGGGCGCTGTTGCTGTGGGTGCTCCTGTGCGAGGTTAGCACCTGGTGAAGAGGGTGGGTGTTGTTCAGGATACTATGCAGTTTTCACAGCATCCTCCACGCCAGCCTTCTGGATGATCCTGTTGATCTTGTTAGCGTCTGCTGCCCTCAGGCCGCTACTCCAGCACACAACACCAAAGAAGATGACACTAGCTACCACCGACTGGTAGAACATCCTTATAGTGAATGACCAGAGCCTCCTCAGGAAATAGTCTACTCTGGCCCTTCTTGTAAACAGCCTCAGTGTTCTTGGCCCAGACCAGTTTGTTATCAGTTTGTACCCTGTTATACAGTGTGTGAGATCCTCTCCATGCAAATTACAGAGCAACTCTCAGTCTGTTAGTTTGAAGCTGCCCTGCAGAGCTTTGTCGGTCTCCTGTGACCATCTCCTCACAGTCCTAATGGTCACAGGAAGCCGCTGGACTTGGGGCTTATACAGGGGTTTCAGGTGGATGAGGTTATGGTCTGATCCTCCAAGTGGAGGAAGGGGAGTGGAGCTGTACGCCTTGCACAGCAGGTCCAGTGTCTTGTTTTCCCTGGTGGGACAGTCCACAAACAGCTTGAAGTTGGGCAGTGTTGCAGCCAGAGTGACTTGATTAAAGTCCCCATATATCGCAATGAAAGTGTCTGGGTACCGTGTCTGAAGGCTCATGACAACGGTCAGTCACGAGCGCCGCGTTTGCAGATGGAGGAATGTAAACAACTAGGATGATCACGTGTGAGAACTCTTGTGGTAGATAATGCGGCTGCTGACTCACGGCAAGCGGTTCAATGTCCGTGCTGCATACACGCTCTTTCAGCGTAATATGACCAGGATGACACCACATGTTGTTAATAAGAATAGCAAGTCCCCCCAGCTTTCCTCCTGCAACTTTCCCAGTGACTCCGAAACAGCCTGAAAGCCGCCCACAGTTACGTTAGAGTCCGGGATGTCCTCATGAAGCCACGTCTCCATGAAACAAAGCACGCTGCTCTTGCGATACATCCAATGAGTGCTCACCAAGCCTGCTAGGTCTTCCGAGCTTTTCCCAAGAGAATGTTCATATAATTTGATTATAGTGCACCTGCTGGGTCAGCCTGAAGACTACTTGTTGATTGCTGGAGTATACACCTGGCCATATTTCAGCCTGAATGACGACCACAACAGTCCAGGGTGGAGGCTGAAGTCACCAGATGAGTTCCAGGAGGTGACAGGTATCCAAACCTGTGAACCTATGTTCACACTTTTCGACTTTGTTGAGAATTTGGAGGATGCAGTATGAACATACCCAGCTAAAAAAAATATATAATAATTGAGGATATTGAATATGACGATAGGATGGCATTCCTAAGCCTCCTCAAGTCAACTCTTGATCTAGATCCTGAAAGGACAGTCACTCCCAGGGAATGAACCCTTTTCTGTCAATGGTTCACCTGGAAAAGAAGATGGACACTGGCTCATATCCAGATGAGACACTTCATTGCATGACTTTTTTGCCCTTGATACATTTAGACTAAGAACCAGATTCAAATGATTCTTGCAGCAACACTGACATGGACTCAAGTGAGAAGACGGATTCCAGCTATGAAAAGTCAGACCCTCAAGCTATCGAGGCTGTCTCAAACATAGAACCATTTTCTGCCAGTCATCATCGAGGAGAAGTTCACCAATGAGCTCCAGGCAGAGAAGAACAAGAACAAGCTCCTTCAAGAGGAACTGGAATGGCTCTGTACTTCATACCAACTGCTCATTGCAAGGTATTAAGATGATGTTTCCAAAATCATGGCTCATGCCCTTCAGCGTGATCTTGATAATGATACAATATGACTTTGATGAAGCCACCGCTGCACCCCAGGTGGAGAGAGAGAAGAACAAGACTCTCCAAGACCAACTGGACAAGACGACTGTGTCACTCCATGAAGTCAACCTGAGTTATCAAACTGATGTAACGGATGTCAGACAGTAGGCTGACACTGTTAGGTCTGACCTCAAGAACGAACTCGAGCAAAAGAAACTCCTGCAAACAACTTATGAGGAGCTGTGAGAGGTACACAGACTGAACCAAGAGAAGTTTTCTGCTGAGCTGGACACAGCAAGAAATGGACAAGATCTGCATTTCACACTGCAAGATCAGCCAGAGGTATAAAACAGATGTCATCATGGTGACACAACAGGCTGACACCCTTCAACATGAGATCCACAACTTGAGGGCTGAGCAGAAAGCCCTCTGTCAAAAGATGGCGTAGGAGATCACTGTCCTGCAGCAAAATGCCTTTGAGAAGAAGATTTTTGAGAGAGAGCCGGACGAGCTGAAAACTCAGCTCAGTGTTCAGATCTCACTCAACATGAAGCTCTCCACTGAGCTCAAGGCTGAGAGAGAGGCTCCCCAAAAATCACCGGCCATGATGACAACTGTGAGGATGAGCCCAGCAAGCAGCAGGAATCCATCCCTAACACAGAGCCCCTTGAAGCAACAAAAGAGGCTCCAGAGGAAATCTTCCATAGAGCACAACAGAACCACCTGTTCTGTGTGGAAGAGCCTATATATATATATATAAATTATATATATATATATAATATATATATATATATATATATATATATATATATCCGATTGGTTCAGATTTGGTTACATTTTACATGTGCTCTGCGATAAGCTGGTGACGTCCAGGGCATACCCTGCCTCTCACCCAAAGTCAGCTAGGATAGGCTCCAGCCCCACCGTGACCCTGATGAGGACAAGAGGTTACAGATAATGAATGGATGGATTACACCTATCAACTTCACTGTCCATTCTCCATTATCTCATACATGATTTCCTATAAAAGGTGCGAGTCTGTAGTCTCCATTCATCTGGATCCTTTCCATCCTACACCTGCCTAACACCAGGCCACATATACTAAATAAATTGTTTCATTCACCAAGTGACCCAGATTCACTGATTCAACCAAGTTTAGTGGATCATTTCCTCCACACAGCACAAAACAAGGCAGATTCAGACTCTGATGGATTTCAGGGAGTCAAAAAGACTTCACCAATACACACACACACAACAACAATAAACAACAATAAACAAGATAATAGAACCTCCATTTAAAACACAAACACCCCTTTTTGTGTAGCTGAGGCTAATGTAGCTCCTAGGCTAAAACCAACGTAAGAGTAGCATAACTTAATTATCGTAATTTTAATGCTTCTACACTGCCACACAACCACCACATAAACATTAGAAATGCATGTTGAGGCTGAGATGGAACAGATCAGAGCTGAGCAGATGAAAAGGTAAGTCAAAGTTAAACTGTCCTTAGCTTTCACTGCGTCCCCGGTGGTCAGGTCTCAGCCTACCTCACCCTTCATTACTGTCACCAAGCATTGATCTACACACTAATTAAGTCCCTTGACTAGGAGTGTGTGTGTGTGTGTGTGTGTGTGTATTCATTTTCTTCAAAAAGAAGAGAGAAAAAACACAATCAAGCATTAAAGAGTAAATACTTTCTTAATGTTACCTCTGTAATGTGCATGTGTAACATGCGTATTGTGCGTACAGTCAAAGCACTGACACAATGGCGTCCATGCTGACAAGACGAAAGCACAGAAAACAATACATTTTTGATAATCACTGAGAGCAGCGTGTGATAGATTCAGAGATGTCAGTCCAGGCAGTGTGTAGTCTTTGTTAAATCAATAATTCAACTATGTGTAGAGACACACTCCCTCACACACCCCTCAGCCCTGCACTCCTCCCCAGTGGTGTGAGCGCTGCTGACCCCTGGTCCTCTCAGCCTGTCCTCTCTTCAGTCCTCCACCACAGCTAATTACACTGCCTGGAGTTTAGAGCCGTCAGCCTGCAGCCTTGGCCCCCATCTGCTGGGTGGTCTGAGCTGTTTGACAGCCTCCTCTCTCTCCTCTCTGACAAAGTGATAAACTAATTAGCCTGGCCGGGCACGCCTGGGTTGGGGCCCTCAGCATAGCTGGCCCCTCCACATAGCAGAGCTGACCCGGACTCCACCTCTGGGGAGCCGGGGCCAGGCAGTCTGAGAGTGGAGTTACTGAGGTCTGGCTGATCAATGCTAAGAGGCTGTCTGAGACACAGACAGGCCTGAGGTACAGTATGAGCATGTGTCGAAGTTTTACTGAGAGCAATTCTAGACCTACACACTGCATACTCAGCCCATAAGTATTGTTTTTATTATGTCGTTATATAAGCAATGATTTTATGAAATACAAAGATAAAATACCCATAATGACTCCATTGACCCATGGAACATGTTATTTTAATAATGAATGAAAAATTGGCTGACATCTGAAGAACTCATTATCGGGCATTGAACAAACTTTTAATTCAATTTAATTTTAAAGGACAGAAACATTCCATAATTCAGTTTTTCCTTCTCCTGGTCAGCATAAAAACTATACAGGCCCATTGCTGTACTCATGACATGTTCCTTCATTACCATGAACACACATACTGTACTTTATTTTGACTCATTCCCACCCACCATCCAGCTGCCACACACACACACACACACACACATATATAATACTCACTAGTGAACTAAATGTCCACTGCTAAAAATGCAACATTTGCTCCTGTTTGATAAAAACTGCAGCAAATTGTCACTTTGTGTTGAAAGACACCTGAGAGCTGTCACACCATCTTTTGTGTGCAAAAAATGTTTATCAACTTTGTTGAAACTTTGAAATACCAGCAACTTACAGATACTCTGTGTGTGTGTGTGTGTGTGTGTGTGTGTGTGTGTACTACATCTATTTTAGTGTGAAATTTAGACCTTGCTAGTGAGGACATTTTTGGAAAGTTTTTGGACCGTCCAAACTTGTTTAACAGAGCAGAGGTGTGTGTGTGTGTGTGTGTGTTTGTGTGTGTGTGTACCTTATAGCTGAGCTGAGGCTTTCGTACCAGTCATTGAGATCCTCCTGGTTGCTGGACATCAGCAGGAGTTTGGCTTTGGGGAAGGTTAACTGGAGGAAGAGGAGAGCAGTTAGGATGTTTGATGGCAGTATGGGTGTATATACAGTATGTATGAGGTTATTAAGCGTCTGATATACTGTATTGTGAAGGGTGTATGGCTGTTATACTGACAACAGCAGTGCAGCTAAAGGCAGACCTCCTCCTTCATTTGGGTGAGGCTGGTGCTGAGGGGAGTGTTCTAACTTGAATTTTTCAGACTGTGTTTGTGCTTTTAACATACTGAATACTTTCAGAAACATTTCGTTGTTTCACCAACACTGACTTCTGTGCTGCGAGTTAACTGGACAAATAAGAAAGCATGCTGGTGGCCGCCTGACAGTTGGACAGCAGAAACCTGATCAGAAACTTGTTGATGACTTGTAACAATGCATTTAAGGTTTTTTAGGATGCGTAGGGACCATAGTAAGCTGTAGGTGTATCAGCTTTAGCTTGTATTTTATTGGCCTCATCATCTGATGGTCATCGGCCTCTGCATGGCTGAAAGTGCAGTTACATATAAAAAACAGTAGAGGGCAGGCCAAATCAAGCAAAAAGCTCTTCTCTCAGCTCGTCAGACAACCAAACCTGCTGCTGCTTCTCACAGGCGTTCATCGCCCATAGCACTGGAACTTTACTGAGGAGGACGTCTAGACCCCATCTGAAAAGTGCCCCGAGATAACTGCTCCTATGATTTGGCACTATACAAATCAAACACGCACACACACAAAGCTGTTCCCAGATCTGCTGTTGACTCCTCTCAGGTCTACAGAGTGGCAGGGTCCTCTTCCCTTGAGTCAACAGTAATTATCAACTCTCTCATTCACATTGCTAAAACCAGCCTCAGATTGTACTTGTCAAACAAACCAAAGGGAGACGTCTGTGACCAAACAAAGGGCTTTTAGAGCAGCATAATTACACTGGGAAAGCTATTACAGAGGATCAGAATTAGGCCTTCACCATATTAAATGACCTTTCACATTTACCTGCAGCTGCAGCCTGTACACAGGAAACTAGCTGGTTGAGGAGTGACATATTGATCATGTCCACGTGTATTTGGATAGAACTTTACGCTGTACAAAGGAACATATAGCTCATCAAACATAATGATGTTTTACACAGGGAAGGGGAGTGTCTCGCATTATACATTAAATCGATTAAGATTTCAAATGTACCATCATCAAAAGTATTATCTAATTACAGAGTTCAGTGAGTGGGGCCGAATTGAGTGCTGCATGATATTAGGCACTCGCCACTTGGGGGACGGTGGTTGATTTATGCACAAATAGATTCCACTTCCATTGCAATGTGGTAATTAGGGATTTGTCAGGAAATCTGACCCTCTTAGGTAGAAATTACTTTGTATAATAAGAACGGCGGAGCACGGAGCCTCATTGCTGCACATAATTTAGCTTGATTATTTATACATCAAAGAGAATCTGTCAGGGATGTGGGAAAATATTCAAGTAGCGAGGGGATATTAGCAAGAGGAAGACTGCAGATAGAGAGCAAGAGGAGCGAATAAGGAAGCTGGAAAAAGGTGGAGGGAGAGAAGCCAGAAGATGAAGAGAGAAACATGGAGCAAGACACAAATAAAAGGCAGGCCGTGTGAGAAACGTGTGGCCAGAAAAAAAAAAAAAAAAACACCGGAAATTTTAATAAAAGCGTTTTTTTTTTTTTTTTAAACTTTGCATATAGATTGCCATGGCATTTACAGCTGTCAAATTTAATTTGGCTTTAATTCTTCATTGCCCTGGATGAGAAGGGCCCTGGAGTGCTGACAGCCCTTTTCCTTGAGCTCAGGTAGGGGCCCGGGATCAATAATGTGTCCTTATGAGAAATTACGTGTAATGCTATTGAGTATGCATTTGGGCCTCTGTGGGATAAGAGGCTAATGAAATGCCATTTCTGCCATTAGATAACGTGGAGCGGGCTGGCGGAGAGCGGCGACAGGCTTGACGAAGATGTATTTACTGGAGGGCCGGAAGAGATGGATCTGCAGCCTAATCTGATCCAGCAACTGAGAGATTCTGTTACAGCAGCCATCACTACAGTCCCCAGCTCACCCCCCCCCCCCCCCCACCCACACTCCAAATAATACAGCTGACTAATCTCCCCATCAACAGCCTTTTCATTAGTCCCTTGAAGGATGCTTTTAATTCACACTTCTTTCAGCAAATTAAGTCACATAGGCCTCGTCATAACACAAGGATCACTGCAGCACACATGCCGGACACTCTTTCTAGTCTTGTATACACTAATAGGATAAACTAAATACACCCTCTCATCACTCTTTTCTTGCTGCACGTTCTCTCAAAATATGTCATTTGTATTTGTATTTACTCTTGTTAAAGCCTTTTTTTTAGCTCGTGGATCACAGGCTTGGAAACAATAATCTATCAAAGCTTGAAGGAATCATTTTTACAGCTAATGGACCAAACTGTGTGCGCAGCACTGAGTGCAGTCAGGTATCAAAAACTAGCATTAAATGTTTGGTCAGGTGTTAAACTGTATTTTATGTATGAATGAAATGAATCAGACAGTATTGGCAATTAATTGTTAATTAATCAAAAGTCATAATCATGATAAACGAAGTATCTTTGGATTAAAAATGGAATAAACGGATCAATGGAAAATTAAAAAATAATAATAGAACAGATAAGTCAATTAAAAGAACAACAATCATTTTATTCAGGCTGATTTAGCATTGGATGGACTGATATTACCTGACAAGCTCTCTATAATGTGAAATATAGAAGATAAGAAAACAGTTTATGTTTTATGATGATAACAATAATTGAACACTAATTATTAATTGTTCACAGTGGTTGACAAGTACAACAAATATTCTCTGATTTCATGTTATTTAGGTTTGTCAGAGTTTTCTGAGTTTTCACATTTTTCATATTTGATAGATTACAGTTTTTTTGACTAATTGAAGGTGACAGCAGGTTAATTGATACTGAAAATAATTAAGCAGAACTCTGTATGGAATGACAAAGCTTGTTAAATGTGCTACTTTTCTGAAATTAATATAATTAATGACTTTCTACTTAATAAATGAATCTAAATAAATAAAAATTCAGTTCATGAATTATAATTAAGTCTCATGTTCTGTCTGGTTTTATTATGTCATTATGTTAATTGTCTCAGTTCTACTGTACACCATGAGTCCTGCGTGAATCAAGCTTCAATGTCAAAAAGCATCAACGCTGCCAACATTTTGGACAGACTGCAGTGTGAGCAGAGCGTGCAGTAATCAAACCTCTACATAGCTGCTGTGCATCACAGGGAAACACATTAGCAGCACAACATAAAGAGCTCTTTGAGCGAGAGCGTATCTGCTGAAATGAATATTGATACCATGCAGCATTGGCACTAAACACTCACTGCATAAACGCTTTGGTTACTCACTCAATGACGCGCGACTCATTCCTTTGAATGTTTCATGACAGCATCTACATCATTTAGACACAATTTGTCAGCCAGCAGCTGTACTGAGACCTGGGAGACGGATCAGACTGAGACGAGAGACACATTAAAAGTTCAACTTTTGGGCTTCTTCAACAAGGGTTTGAAGTGATTAGGGAGAAGAAGAGGCGAGGGAACAAAGGTCTTCTCTGACAAGCAGAACTAAATGACATTTTCATTTAGTGAAAACATTCAGGAAACCTATGTTTGGCAGATTAGATGACAGCAACCGTCAAGGCCATAAGTAAGACAAATCAAAGAAACATACATCAAAATGGAAATTAAATAATGCCTCTGCTAAGGGCTCACTCATGTGTATACTCAAATCAATGAACAGATGTCTCCCCCACCTGCTGCCCAACAAAAACTATTTTCTTTTCAACATTCAACTTTTCACTTTTTCTGCAGGAAATTACAAATCCTGTGTGTGTGTGTATATGTACATATATACACACACTGTACATATATACACCCATATATTTATAGGAATAACTATAGTGACCAGCATGTCTTTCAGCATATACAGCACTGTCTTGAAAAAGTGTAAATCCTGTAGACTTAATAAATCACAACATATTAAATGCTAGAATCTAGAACTTGTCCTTATGTTCAGTTCTTTCTTCTTTCAAATGTGAATTTTCAGCTGCTGATCATGAATAAGTCAGGGCTCCATTCATTAATTTATTTCCTTCCTGGTTTGTTAATATTGTTTTTCAGCTTCTATTCCACTCCGACTTGAGTTAAACACTATCTTATACTAGATTCCACAAAATCGCAGAAACTCACTGATTCCTCTAATATTTTGGAAAGAAACCTGTTGCATGAACAATACTCAGGTAGGTAGCTCTGAGACGGTGATACTCACACTGAGCAGGCCTCCCTGGCTCTTGGTGTGGCCAAACACCTTCTCCACAGTGCAGTCCTGCAGAGGGTAGGCATGCTGGCCGGCAAACTTGTCTCCGTTGGTGGGATCCAGCGGGCTGCAGCGCTTGGCCTGCAGCAGCATGTCGGAGAACAGGAAGAACATCTTGGGCTTGGCGTCTGCACCTTTCGGGGGAACCATCTTGAGCCAGCCCTCACGGATGTACCATCTCCCTGTGAGAGGAGGAAACATAACCATCATTATCTTCATCTTTGTAGGGAAGCTGATGGCTTTCCCAGCATGCATTCATAAAACACCTAGGACAGATCACACAGACTGATACCACTTATAGTAAGGTTTATGTTCTACTAGCCAGTTAAAGTTTCCAAACCACCTGACCAAAGATGGAGTCCGATGACATTTATCAAATCTGAATCACTTGTGACTTTGCTTATCTAAATCTGAATCCTTATCAAATCTGTTTCTGCAGTATGTTTAGTGAGGAATGAAATTCAAACCAACAGTAGAACCATGGAGATTCTACTGTTCTGAAAGACACAATGCTCTGTGACATTCATTAACCCTGTAACTCCTTTTTCCTCTTCCAATGTTTGCTCTTCACTGGGGGCCATGGTGCACTGAAAACAACACAGTGGAAATAATATATATTTTACATCACCATTCAGAAAACATCTATTTTTCTGCTTACACAATACACTCAGCATGTGTAACCCTCTGGTTTTATGTTCTCAAATGTGATGATTTGGTGCTTTCGGCTTTAGCTTAGGCTGTGGGTTAGACAAAACAGGATATTTGACAACATCACTCTGGGTTGTTAAAAGTTGGGAGGGACAAGTTCTAACTCATCAGTCCTCTCTTGAATAAACCATTATTAAAGACAGAATGGATGCCCACAAGTTGGGTTCTTCCCAAAGTTTCCACCTCTTAAAGAAAGTTTTTCCTTCCCTCTGTCACCAAGTTTTTGCTCATGGTGGGAAATATTGGGTCTCTACATATCAAAACAATAATACTATAGAGTAAAAACAATGATACTATAGAGTGAAATGAATAATGGTATAAGGAGTAAAAACAATAATACTATAGAGTAAAAACAATAATACTATAGAGTGAAATGAATAATGGTATAAGGAGTAAAAATAATAATACTATAAGGAGTATAGTCTAGACCTGTTTTATATGTAAACAGTCATTAGATAATGTTATGATTTGGTGCTTTTTAGATATAATTGTATGAGTAATAAGTACTTTTACCTACATAACAACAATGATTGCGGGTTGAGCTCTGTTGACATTAGTGACCTACACTCCATACAGTGCCTGAATGCATCCTGTGTAGTCACAAATGGAGAACTGTAGCAGGACGAGGAATAATGATGAGGAATATTTTATATTTAACCTCAACCTTTATTTTTGTAGCTCTGTGTACACACAGCATCCACCCTGACCACCTTTTCTCCTCCTCCTGCACCTCCTTTCCTCTATCTCTTTTCTGATTAAAGAAAAATGTACGAATGTTCTGGTTTAATAAGCAGGTGGACCGTTGCTTCTGCCAAAATGACTATAGGTTGCAAATGATATCAGTTGTAACTAACTGACGTTAATCCTCTAACAGCTGAAATGAAACCTTTTGTCTGCTTTCTGTAATCTGGTGTTTGTACTCAACAAAGTGGCAATTCTTCTCTAGAGAAAAGATTCAGCTTATCACATCATGTTTCTTACCAGAATTTGGAGCAAATACTTGGGTTACTCAAGAATTTGTAAAGCAAGAAAGAAGAAGTTACAGTTAAGACAGAAGGCCACACAATCACTTCATCAACTCATCCTCATCCTAATTTTTATATGCCTTAGTTTTATCTGTAGGCTGTAGGTCAACATTAATTGAACACTCAAAACTCTTTCTTTCTGCTGAAAATTCTGGTATTAAATATTGAATTTAGATTTTAATACAATGATATTTAACGACAAACCTAGATACTCAAATGACACATTCCGATTGACCACCAGTACAGGTTTAACCAACATCACTGTGTCAGTGTGAAGAGGGTAATAATCATTCTCCTCAGCATAAAATTGCAGAACTGCAGAGAACAAAAATAATGAGACTAACTAAGCCATGCTGGATTGAAAAGATAAATGAAGGCCGTTTGAAGGGAGCAAAGAAGACGAGAGAAAATCTAAGACAGACTCAGTGGGAGGTAGGTATGTTGGGGTGTGGCTGCTGAGGAAAACTCTCATCTCTTTCACCATGATTGGCAGCAGCATGATGATAGCTAATAAGCACGAGGCTGACATTTAGATAGATAAGATGAAAATTCAGCCTGGGTCCAGGGTGTTTTTGTAATTGGCCCAGCCAGTAGCCTGTGATTGCAGCTAGCCTGAGTGGCCAGAGCTTTGCCTCTGGGGCTCAGAAAGGACATTTTCAGCTACAGAGAAGCCCACTGAGATTAAGTGGCGGGGCCAGGCAGGGGTCAAATTGCTTTTAAAATGCCATGGGTCTCAAACGGAAAAACAGTCAAGAGACACCCCATGACTCTCTCAGGTGTTGTGTGGAGATTGGAGCAGTGGTTGTGATCGTTCTATTAACTGTGATATAAATAAAACCCTGTTTGAGCCTTATACAAGCCTTTAATGACAGAGAAAGAACATATTTGAATGTGTTGTTGCAATAACCACTCAGTTAGGCCTGTCATCTGGACCTTAGTACAGGAAATTTTAAATAGAAGACAAGTGTAGTGGGAAGTGTCCTCATGCAACAGATCCCTCACACCTTCAGCTCTGTCACAATTAACTGACCCAGGGCTTTTACCCCTGTGGTAACTGTGACACCGGACAGGTCTGTCCTCTGTTTGCTAATATGTTTTCTAGCCTCATAACTAATAAGGACATAAGGACATTCTATTATTGATTCTAATGCTTAAGATAATAAATTTAAAAAAATAAATGAAATAAATAAATAAAAAAAATTCTCTAAACCAAGAACACACAGTGTATTAAGACTGCTTATTTAATTCAAACCCAAAGATAGTTTACAGTTTTCTATGGCTGAGAGAGATTTCACAAACTCCAACCAGAACATGTTTGTCATTTTAAAATTGAATATCTTTCAGTTTCACCGTCTTCTTTTATGATTACCAACCAAATAATGAGAATATATGCCGCAAATTAATTAATAATGAAAATAATAGTTGGTTGTAGTCCTAAGACAATGTTCTGTGATTCTTTGGATGGTGATAAAACTTGCACAACTGTCAGGAAAAAAATAAATCAAAACTTAAAGACACAAGCCAGTGCACTTAAAAACTTCAGGGGACAGGTTAACTACAACTCCCATAGTTCTGCAAAAAAATAAAAAATAAAAAAAAAATTCTATTTTGTCTGTCGCTAATGGCATGTGGAAGTTAAGATACAGAGTTGAGAAAACTGCTTTTAAAATCTGCCGGCCAAACAATTCACTCTTGGATTCTGGGTCAATTTCAGATTTATCAAAAAACTCTGGCGCTGTACTGTTTACAAATTCACTACTATCTGATTAAGGTATGTTTGCTCACTCAACAAGATAAGAAGAGAAGTTAGATAAGAATAAGGCTTTAGCAGGAAAGCTGACTTAGATTGCTGTTTAGTCTATGGCTCTTGTGTTGCCAGGCTCTGTGACCTCTGCTCTGCCTACTGACTTACTGCTTTATGCAAGATTTCATTGGCTGTAGTGAAATCCATTGACATGAAAACCCTAACCCTACTGAAGAGAATTCTATCAAATTAATACAAGACAGGGGGCACGGTCACAAAATATAAAAATATACATTTCTGCCTATTGGGTTCTATGATATTTTAACAACATATAAATAAAGTGATTTACAGAGCAGATATGTTTGCTGTGGCATGCAGAAAAAAGAAAGGAGTTTGATATCAGTTGGACTTTGATGAATACATAACAGCATCGCTTTTAATTCATGCATGGGCAGTGATGTGTTACATGTTTGCTCAAGCATCAGAATGCTGCCAGTGTCCAGTGTGCTGAAACGGATGCATTTCAGTAGACATCAAGTGTAGTGATCATCCAGACGTACAGGAATCTCCCACTGCTCCTCCCTCAAACTATACATCTTACCACTAAGTGTGTCATTCTACATATCCAGTCCTGTGCTTTCGGTTCAGGTAATGAAGTGCTAAGTTATGGTTTGGACACGAGATGGACAATAATCAGTTTTAGTGAATTATAGCTACTATCTGTTGAAACAATCAATGAAAACTTGAAGTTTTCAAAAGATTCTAAGAATTTTGAAATTTCTCTTGAGTTGAGTTGAATGAAATTCAGACCTACTTTGGAAGGCAAACTGAGGTATTTCTAAGCTTTAAAGTTTGATCAGATATCCCTCATCAGACCCCCTGATAGACAGAGTTGACAGTCAGAGAGGTTGAATATGCTCTGTGTAAGGAGGATTCTCTTTGTGGACCAGGTTCTCTTCAGACCCCCTGCTTACATCTGACCATCCACAGTGCTTTGAGGCAGCAGAGGGTTCAAAGAGCAGGAAGTGCCAAGCACTGCTTTCCATGTCCAGGCCTTTCAGATTCCCTTGTCAAAGAGCACCTCTGCTCTACTACAAAGTCTTTTGGGCTGGACCAAGTGGGGGTGCTGAGGGAAGTGGGGCAGGAAATAAAGATTGATCTACAAAGGGTCCTGTTCCTCCTGATGTGTCCAAGGCCAGAGAAATAACAGATGCAGAGGGCAGCCACTGTGACAGAATGAGTGCAAGTCAGGTTTGGCATCATGAGTTTGGAGGGTCAAACAGTCTTCAAAGTGTATAGAAGAACCAACCCAGCAGTCAGACATATGCCTCCATCACGCGACGCGACGCAACGCAACGCAACGTAACGCAACGTAACGATGTCTTTGGATCTCAAGATTCGAGATTCAAGAGAGTTATTTGTCATTTGAAAGTAAAAACATGATTTATACAGCAAAAGGCAGCTAACTAGCTATATTCCTAAATCACGTAAATATCAGCATCTTTTCATTTTCATTTGCAATCACAAAAATCTTTGTAGCATCATAAAATATGCTAGTGGAAACACACCTTATTACTGTAGCAAGCATCATGCACGCTGAGAAACAAACCGAAGTGTGTAATGAATACACTGATTATAGGCAGTGAACAATCATTTCAATGAAAAAGACCGATTGAAATGAAATCAGTGTATTTCTGATTCAGTGTATGGATTGACTGAGATATTAATGTTGCCATTTTTAATTTTGTCACTAAAAACTAATAAACAATTCATGCAAGTTAATAACATAAAATCTGAGCTGAGACCATATTAAGTCATAACTGAATTGAATCACAGCATATCTTATTGCTGCAAATTGGTATGTATGGATGTTATATCAGCTTGTGGACTGTGTGAGATACTGTATGATCTCTGTGTGAGACCTGATTGTCATATTAACAGTCTAAAGAGTTTACAATAATATAATGGAGAGGCTGGAACCAAAAAACGTTTGGCATTTCTTTTTGATTAATTATTAAAATGGTAATTTGTTTTTTGGATTAATATAAAATTAAATATTTCAGCACACAGAAGGAGGAAAGGTTTAAATTGATCTGTGTAGGAGAGAAAACAGAGAGAAACCAAAATGATTAAATGTTTCTGCTAAGTTTTCTTTTAATTTACAATAATATTTAATTGAATGACGGAGTCTGATTTACTCAGAAACAAACAAAAAAACAAATACATAAAATACATAAAAATTGCAAAGGACGTAACACGATTTTGTGCAACAGCCAGGAACATAAAGGGACATAAATTGGAAAAATCAATGTGAAACAAGATAGAAAATGTGAGACATCTTGGTTTTAAATTGAAGGAACAGGCAGGCAGACACGAATCTGCGGCCTCCCAGGGAAAAAGGCTGACTGTCTGCTGTATCGATGTCCCATTGATTCAGGCTTTGTGTCTCACAATCGCCCCCCTCATCTCCTACAGAGCTACTTAATATGTTTGAGGGGCTCCGACGCTTCTCATCTGTAAAAGGCAGAGCTTTTCTTTTACCCACATTAGAGGTGGTGTTGGTGGGGAGAAGGAGAATGGGTCGGCGTGGGGTTGTGGGGCGGGGTGGTGCTGCTGCTGCTCTGAAGTCTGCCTGGTGGGACTGGAGCTTTATTGGCTGGAAAGGAAGCCGGCGGAGTTGCGAGGGTCTGAGAACTTGGATGAGAGGAAGCTTTTGAAACTTCTCACATCGGCATTAGAGAGATGAGCTGCTATTCAGCGCTCGCTCCCAGCCTACACCAACACATCCGCAAATACACACATAAAACAAGCCTGCATATCCAAGCAAACAAACACACACTTGTGGCCTCGTACACACATGCATTTACTCATATCCAGCAAACACACATAAGAACACACTTTGGCTTCCTTTTTATCTGCCGGTTGGCGAGATGAGGCTGGGCTCTAATTGGTCCTGGGGGAGATTGGCAGGGTGAGAGGAGCAACGAGGAGGCCAGACAAACAACAGGAGGGGGAGTGGCAGGAAGAAAAGGGCCACTGCTCCACAAGTGGAGGGAACAAGAGGGAACCACAATAGAAGAGGGGAAATAATTGAGCGATAAGGAAGGCAGGAAGGCAGGATGAAGGGGAAAAGCACATTCACTTGCTAACAGTTAGCAGTAATGCTCTATTAATATGGTGGGTTCAGTGTGATGTGCAGAATACTTCAGTTTCCTGTAGAAAGTCAAATGAATTCCATTGATTAAAAGAAATCCAGGCAAGTGCTTTCAGAGTGTCTCCATACTAAACTCATTTCCCCTCAGTTATCTATATTTGTCTTGCTTCCCCCTCCACCCCAATGTGTCCCAGAGGACATCCTGTAGATGCAGAAAGAGGCAGAGAGGAGATGGAGGTGGTTCTAGGAGGAGATGAAAGGAATATGTGATCAGAGGCTCTAACCTGCAGCCAACACCTTCGTCTTTCGCCCTTTCAGCAGTTTCTGCACCCGGCAAAGCTGCAGGTGATTCTCATGGCACTGGGTATTCTTGTGTATACGCTGGGACACCATGCACACTGCAGTCACCGCCCCTACAGCAAACAACACACAGACAAATATCATGTAAGGACACCTGTGACGACTAAAGGTTAGGAATACGACAAAAAATGACCATGAGACAGACCTGATGTAAATACAGAAAAAGTAGATGGTTGGAGCTGCACACCTCATCACTTTTTATGTCCTGAGGATTGTGTTGTTCAGGATTCAGATGTCAGATCCACTGAGTCGAGCTCTATTTGCTTTCAGTTTAGTGTTTAGGCCTTTCACGGGTCACTCTCACCAGACATAGTTATCTTTTTGAGCTTTTGATCCCCTCCTGAGTAGCCGAAGGCCCTCAGGGGCAGCTCTTCGTCTTTTTGTATCCAGGTTAAAGACTGAACACTGCTGGGCTTCTGTCATCAGGGTGGGGCCACTTTTATTTATTTAACTCCACTGATTGCCTGTTGATCATTTTTTCCATTAATTAAGTAGGTACATTCATTTGAACTTCTATTTCTTTTATTTCATCTGTAATAAAAAGGATTGATCAACACATCACTATGCTTCAAAATTGTTCAACATAAAAAAATATATACTTAGTTTTATTTTTGCAAAGCTAAACAGAGAGAATCGAGATCTATATTTCTATGCTTGCGAGGCTACTACTACTCATAAGTATATTACATACACAGACACAAGCATGTGTGTGTAGACACAGATCATGAGGCTCAGTGCTGCCTGAATGCATTAGTCAAAGCAGTGGCTGTGTGGCATCATGTCATTTGAAGTGTAGCGTGAAAAGGAAATGAACAGGAATCACTGGGGAATTCACTGCCTCTCTGTTGCCCCTCCACCTGTGGCCTTACACACACACGCACACATACGCGCTCTGTGGATTTGTACGTGTTTGTCATTTCCCCACCATTCCACTGAGACGCACACACGTGTACACAAACTCACCCAATATATGTGGTTTAAGGTTTGAGAAAACATTTGTCTGAGGATGTGTGTGTGTAACCAGCAATGTCCACCGCAGACAGTCTGCAGTTTGCTTTATAAACTGTACTAACTGTATTTATCGTAGCTAAACAATACTATACAGTTCTGAATGTTTATGTGTTGTGTAACTATATAATTAAGATAGTGAATACTACAATACTACAATTTATGTCTGCCTCTAATGTTGACAGAATGAAAAGACTGACAGACGAATACAGAAGAAACAAAAATACAGTCATCCATGAACATCGTTTGTCCGCAGACATTTGTTAAATATTATTCTCTGCATTTTTTTCAGTTGTCATCTGTTTAACAAAAATGTAGGATCTGATTACCAAAACAAAATATATCCAAAATGTTTTGGAGGGTCACTCAGCATCGTAGCATGATTTTGCATCATTGTGTTCATATGTGTATGTAGGGACACCTAAGCATGGTCATATTAATTAAAGGGATGCTGGTCTCCACCACAGTGGCCATTGAAGTCCATAATGCATTGCCCTCCCGTAAATCAGCTGAGCTGAACAGCACAGCAATAAGCACAGCTCATTTGGTTAAATAAACCTGTTTCCTCCAAAGTGTTTACCACAACATCAAAGCATTCCCACCTTAGCTCTGCACACAACCCTGACGGTTTAGGAACTGTGGAGTGATCATTTAAAACAAGCTAATCTTCAGTATTTTCACTGTGCAGCAGAAAAGGCTGTAATCTCCTGATTCTGTTGGCTCCAGATAAGTATGGGATGTAGACGAGTTAATTGTTATATATCCTCAAAACCCTGTAAGGAGGTGGTTGGCTAGGATTGATACACACTGGTGGCAGCTCACAAAATATTAATCCAAATCTTTGGATTTGATGTGATTTTTTGATTTGACAGTTTTGAAAGGCACTGACAAAGTGTTAACCTCTGTGGCTGTGAAATGAAGCCAACATGGAAAAGTTCCTTAAATGTCCACTTGAGGCTGGCTCCATAAGTTCCCATGTTAAAATGTCCAACTTCACAGCAGAAATAAACACGTTTACAGCCTGGTACAAAAAACATTTTTTATTGTTGTTCATGACAACTGTAATGAGGGTGTTTTTTATGTAATTTTTATACAACTCACCTCTTGAAATTATATTAAGACTTAAAGCTATGCAGAATTACCAGCATGAATGCTTTGATTGACAGATGGGTGCTATTTGAGCAACCAGGTGCCATTCAGTCGTTCAGTCGTTTTTGGATTAGCTAGGGTAGGCATAATCTATTTCAATGACTGAAAAGTCACACCTTATACCCTACCAGCTCCGCCATGGTCCGGTTCAGAAGCGGCCCTCCGCTCGGCTCAGTGTGAAATATGCGGATGTTCTATTTTTGATGGATGCCGCGACCAGCCTGTGTCAATTCACACACATCCATACGCAGAAACAGCATAGAAAATCTGGTGGATTTTCAAAATAAAACACCCAATGCAAACTGCTGGTCGTATAAACAGACTAAAGCAAAACTGATTAAGCTCATGAACTAGGAAAATTACCGATTTTGAGCCGGTAAACAAAATCTGGTGGGCTGAAACCGGTGGGCTGAAATGCGTTCAGTAAGGTTTGAAGCCGCGGGCGGGACGGACCAAAGCAGTGCCACAGCTGCAACATGACAGAGACGTGTCCGTGGGGTTTATTTTTGTTATTCAATAATACCCAGCTTTATCATGCATGTTCTACAATTTTCAGTTTGAACTTCCTGTCAATGGACTGACTGTAACTATTTGCTGCTACCTTCCTTACTTTTTTTGTACAAAGCTTTAAAATCTTTGCCCCAGAACAAATAGGCAAATCTTTAAAATAGACACAAGCATCATTACTGTGTGCCAGCCATAATAATTGCTGTAAACATTTGGAACTACATCATTAACATGTCCAAAATAACAACAAAGAGACGCATTCTAATTTCAAGCTCAACTTTCCTGCTTTTGTTCTGAGCACTGAAACTCTGTGGATGAACCTGATCCTCAGGGCAACTTGACTACACTAAAATAATCACGGCCTAATTGGCTCGCTTAACTTCACAACAATTACAATGTAAACCAAACATGGCATCTATGCAGACTTTTCCCTTTGTTGCACATGGTTGGAATACTTTCCATTGCCAGCTTTAGAAAAACAACAACTCCTAATTACAGTATTCTTGGGCTGAGTTCTGGCCCAGGCATTAATAATACATCTAGCCCATTAGACATTCCAGAGACATCTTAGATTTTTACAGCTCTTTATTCCATTTACTCACTATTAAGTATGTGTTTGACCATGTGAGGACAACTGTTAACTTTTACTGTTAAACCTCTGACATAGTTGGAGAACTGCAGACTTGGTTATGGTTACTGCAGTAGAATTGGGCATTAGAGTGTCATATTAAGACAGGCTGATGAAAACTCCTGAAGCACTGCAATTACAACAATTAAATCCAGCTTGAATGCA
The DNA here is from genome assembly GCA_014281875.1 of Nibea albiflora. Lineage (NCBI taxonomy): Eukaryota > Metazoa > Chordata > Actinopteri > Sciaenidae > Nibea > Nibea albiflora. Next base: position 19,335,229 of record CM024810.1, read on the forward strand.
GTGTGAGGAAAAACAGGAGACAAAGCAGCACAAGAGAAAACAACAACAACAAAGCCTCTTGTGATTCTGTCTGCTAGTTTTCTTAATCAGATACAATGTGATTTGTCTGGATTTTCTTTTTTAAAATAATTCCCTTTACAATACAGCCAAGCTGACTACAGGAAGTATTTCCACACATACACACACAGACACACCCAACCCCCAATAAAAAGCAGCAGAGTTTAAAAAAAGGATCTCTAATGAGAAGAGGAAGAGGCAATGGTGAAGCGCATTTAGATATGTACCTTCATCTTAGAGTAAGGGGCTGTGTTAATTTGTAAGCAAAGGCAGCACACCAGCAATGAGATTTTAATTGATACACATAAATAATTCCTTGTGTACATTCGCACTTGAGTCAGATTTGCTGTTTATTTGACGATTGAAATTAGTCATTATCGGGATTCGTGTTGATGTTGAAGATTTTATTTATTAATATAGTTCCCGCTTAATATCCTCTGATCCGCTCCCAATTAATTATGTCAAAATCCACATCAAACCAGAACTTACACGCATATTGAGCTTTGCCTCGCTTTCATTTCTCTACTAGCCAAGCTCTGCTGTGACAATAATAACAAATGAGGAATGAAAGGGATAGAGAGCACTTTCCTTTGTTGCTGAAATGAAGATAATGAAGGCTGTCTCTCACTATGACTGTCTGACTGCTGCAACCAAAGTCTTCCTTTCTGGTTTGTTTGTTTAGGCCTGATCTTACATTATAGAACTGCACAGCTTTGCTTAACTCTCTTTCTCTTAAACTATGTGTCACAGGTGGGAAGTGTTCCTCCATGAACCAGACGTTTTTGTTAGTAGTGATGCAGAGCACATCATCACTTGTCCTTGCATTGCTCTCGCTGACAAACAAAGAGGAAGAAGTAACAAAATGAACCTCAGCTTCACGTGTGTGAATCCACACCCATTAGTCTGAGCTCATCTGCAGATGTCTTTCCTGAAATGTAGCAGTGAAACAGCAGCACATTCATAAAAGACACTTACTTGAAATCTGCTGAAACTCTGGGTTGTCTGGACTTGTGTTGGCAGTCAGGTCCTGTAGGAAATGTTTGTACCTGTGAGTAAATAGAAAATAAAGTGGGTCACTGTGTGCTCACTGTCGAAACATTCCACTGGAAAAAGAGAAAAAGTGTAAAGTGGAACAATAAACACTTAATGATATTACTCATGTAGCCCAACCACTCCACTGTTCAACAGTATATTCTGTCAGTGTAGACTAGATGCAGGAAAACAAACTGGCCCTCAGAGGAACCCAACAGAACATGTACACACAGCTGCTGACTGATGCAGATGGAGAGACCAGCTTTTGCTTTGAAGTACTGTTAATGGTGATGATCTCAAGACCTCTGGAACATGAAATGTTGAAGATCTGCACTTATAAAGGATGAGACGTGAACAAAGCACCTCATCATCATCTTATTTAAAACATCTGATGAAATCCTTCAAACAAAAACCTGGCTGAGGAGAGTACAATTTACATCTACATCTACAACACTCTAATTAAATCATTTATGAGTTATACATTACTTTGATGTATAATCAGAAGTATCCCCATTCTCTCTGTCCTCTCTATAACCATGCGTATATTCATGAGACCTCATCCCAGAATGTTCTCACAGAACGTTTGGTCTTCATCCAGTTTGAACCAAACATTTACTGCTATCACCACAAGAAACTCAACCACTCTTTGTCTTTACAGGCAAAATCCCTCATTTGCAGCAGTGGGACACTGTACTTTTTTTTATGTACTTTTTTTTATTGTCAATCCACTTAATTGACAATGTATTAGTAAGTAGTATCTGTATCTGTATTATCACTGACCTCATCAATTTATGTATGTATTTTTATTTTTTATAATGTTCCTTATATTTAGGGACATGCGCAATTAGTCAACTAGCTAATACATTTTTCTATGCTAGTTACCCGAACCAGAAACACTAGTCAGTTACAGTAATTATGAGATTGTATTAATGTAAAACGCAGCTTGATCATTGTGTCTTTAGAGAAAATTGTCACTACCTGGAGCTGCAGCCATCCACCAGGTGGCAGCCCCTTTACTTGCACTAATCATCATCTGTCATCTTTGTCTCATTTTAAAAAATAAGTCGTCCAAACATTTATTTACTACAGTCCAGCTGATTTCACTATCTAACTAACATCCAACAAATCTGTCTGAGGTGGAGCTATATGGAAAAAGTGATGCTGAGAAAAAAATAGAATATAGTTAGGTACAATAACATTAAACAGTGGGAAACTACAGTAGCCTGTCGGCCTCACTGGATATGCTGACTGACAGATGATCTTTAAGTTATCTAATGTAGTGTTAGCTTAGCTTCTCTCTGATAGCTGAAACATTATCCTCTGTAACTTTACATCAGCACAGGCCATTGTTGTTGGACAGGCATCATATGTGGAGTTATCCCACAACAATCGGGCACCATGGGAGTAAGTCAGTCTGCTGTGTCTTCCACTCATAAAAAGAGAAATAGATGCAGTCGTCTAGGAATTATCAGTGGTCGGACAGTCTTTCTCCAGGAAAACAGACATACTCCAATGTGTAAAAGTTAAGAGAAAACAGATATACATTATTTCACATGTATTAAATAGACACTCATCAGACTGAGCCTTAGAAAATACAAGAGAAAACTTACTGTACAATCCATTTGTTGCGAAATGAAGTAACTTATTGTCCCAGTTTCAGTTTCCATCTAAAGTAACAGTTGTGAAGAGCATCAGCTTCCTCAGGAATCTTTAGCCTTTTTACTAGGATGATGTGACCTTGAAGTGCATTGACAATTGACATTGATTTCCACTGTGTCTGTCTGCCTTTGCAGTCCTCTCTTTGTGCAGTCTGGGCTTGTTTTTAGCGACACAGTGGTGCCACTGAGAGAGGTCATTAGTGATGCTAGCAGACTGTACACCACTGCTGGTCCATGTGGTGGCATGAGGAGGATGAGACACGTGTTGGAGAGTGATAACAGTGTTGTGTGATAGTGTCTATATGGCCTGTGTGTAGAGCATATAACAACGCAGTGGTGATTCTTCAAGCTGCACATGGAAACGTGCTTATTTGACTGACTTTTTAAAAAAAAATTCTGATATGATGACACCAGTTTACTAAACAGGAGGTGTCAGAATGGATGATACTGCTGAATTTTGTGGGATAAAATGTATTTAGAAATAAATCAAAAAAATCAAAGTCTGTTGTTTTCGGTGCCAAGTAATAAAAATACAGAAAAATCAGTGAATGACAAAGTGTGTCCAAACCTTTGACAAGTACTATATGTATCATTATGTATTATGATTATAACATTTTCATACAGCTGGCATTAAATCCAGTTGTTCAAATAACCTCCGGCAGAACCCCCAAATTCCACCGTTCATGGATGTGTGCTGCTGAGCCTATACAAGGCATTTCCAGTCAATGTTTCAACCACCACCGGGCCAGTTGTAGTCCATTTCAGAAGCATCCCAGAATTAGGCCTCTGCTAGAGTCCGTGGGGAATAAAGGGCTGTTCTATTTTTGATGGACTCCGCAAGTAGCCTATGTCAAGCTGCACAGACAAGCTCAAGCTGGCCGGACGTGAGACATGGCATAGGGCATAGAGAATCCAGGCAAATGTTCAAATTTTTCAAAAACACCCTGCTCAAACTGTCAGTTTGATAAAGGGAAACCTTTTTAACTGTGTAGCATATTTACACATGTAGAAGCATATTTGGAAGCACATAAACAAAGGAAAATTACCAAAACTGAGCACGCAAACAGTAAGTCAATTAAGTAAACAGTAAGTAAGTTGAGTAAATGTTCTGAAATGCTCCTGGTGGGGTTTGAAGTCACGCAGAGGGTTGAGTTTTGGGCACTTTTCCTGTATTAGGAAGAAGTGCTCCGTTTTTTTAATGACACTGAAGCTTCTAATTATCACAAGCTTACATCTCCTAGCAACCATAGCTAGCTAGCAAAACATTGGTTAGCATGGATACTTCCTTTGTGACAGTTAGGGGTCAAGTACGAAAAGCAAAAAAAACAAAGAGCTTTTTTCAGACGATCAAAAGACTGGACGTGATGAGGAAGGAACTGCAGACATCTGTAGCTCCACAGATCAACAATGCTACCTCATTGTTGGGTCAACAAAGTGCAGCCAGTTAACAAAGTTAAACAAAAAAAATCTAAAATATCTAATCCCAAATAGTATGTTAAAAAGTGGATAGATAGTTGGAGAAAGATTTTCACTTGACCCAGTAAAAGAGAATACAAAGATGGGTCACTGGGCCAAACAACTTTTCTGGGAGATACTCTGAGTTCTGTTGTTGTAGGGCAACCATGATGTTTCCTTTCCAATGCTCAGAATTAGGGTTAGAACATCTACATGTGCATGCTGACAGAGCAAACTCAATGTACTAATGAGAACATGACAGGATCAAAAGTTCAAGAACAAGGGAGGAAGTTTTGAAATGTTTCTGTTAACTGTTTTTTCCAAGGTTAAGAATAAATTATCAAAATTAACTACAGGTTTTATTTAACAGTGTAAGACTAGCATAAATCTCTAGGTCATGTGCACAAGGACACTGAGATTACTGTCTGTGCAACAGTGACTGTCAACACTACAAAGCACACTATGCACAAAAAGAGGATAAAATAGAATCTGAATCAACAAAATGATGATTATTAATCCCACCTTTTGTTTACACAAGAGCAACTGATACAAGAAGAAGAAGATGAAAATCCAACAATGACCAGTTGAGTCCAAAAATAAGTCAACGCGGCATCATGTGACATCAAGGGTATGCCACCCATTGATTGGATGCGAGACTCCCGTACTTGATACTGATGTTTATTCACACCGTAGAACTTAAAGTGCAGAAAAACAAATAAAAAACAACATGAGATAATACAGATAAAGAAAATATAAAACTAATACTGACCACTTTAGCCTGCTTCTCAACCAACAGCAGTTATTCCTCAAGGGCAATCTTCTTAGTCCACATAGATTTCTCAAACATAAAAATCTTTTTAGATGCTGTAGAGTTGTGTAACTACGCATAGTATGACAACAAAAAACAAACTAACAAGGTCACATTTCTTCTACAGGTGGGTCTTGTTTTGAAGCTTGTGAAGCTAACATGCACGTCTTCCGTTTTTAGTATTTCAAAATAAAAGCATGCATTTCAAAATAAATTCACAGAACGGCTGCAATTACAAAGGGCCCTGGACAAAAAAGAACTGATCAAGACTACTCATTGACTGGGAGGAGGTCAGAACTCATGGACTAGGGGTCAGTGGACGACCAGAGATCAAGGTGAACCTTTACATCTGACAACAAAGACCCAGTTTGAACAGAGACAGCCATCTCCATCTCCCTGCATATACAATCTGGCTTGTGATAACAACTAAACTATGACATGACAACTGAACAACCCCATCGGCAGGAAGGTAAAAGCTTGGCCTGAAACAAATGTAAAAAAAGCACAATGTTGGGTCCGTGGGTGGAGGAGATAGAAGAGGAGGGGAGCACTGTTCTTGTCGTCAATTACTCATTGGAAATAAAACAGAAGTCAAACAAGCTCCAATTAAGCCTCCTTCAATTAAGAGACACTTATAGAGAAATAATTTCACTTCTTTCTCTTCTTGTCTCATCTTGTAATAACAAATACATTACAGGCATTATTAGCGATGGATGCCCTCGTTCTTATTAAGGACTGCAGACAAAAATCTAATTAAAGCAACTGTGTAACAGAAAAGGAACACTCTAATGAGCATTATTATGGCACATTTCAAATAATGTAAATGGAACTCTCTCGTTTAGCTGCCCTGTCCTGCTCATTAGCAGTTAAGCAAAGAAAAGATAATGAGACAATAACGTAATCAGAACCATATTTATAACAATTCAGATATTCTAATGAAGAATGCAGCTTTTGAAAGCATGGGCTGGTGAAGGCGTGTGCCTGCTGCTGCTGCAGCCGGAGCTGCTAATTCCTTTATAATATGCAGATGATATGCAGCCTTTTTTCTCACTCTCTCCTCACAGACACGTCAGGTCATTCGGGCATTTGCACACATGTCAGTAAAGAAAAAAGAGATGGAGGAAATATCTGTCTAATTATTTTGCTTCCCATACATGCATTAAGGATTCAAATTTGTAATTAAGAGACAAGAGGCACTGGCAGGATCCTGCCTGGGTTAGTGAACACGGCACGGGTTTGTGGGTAATTACTCAAATTTAATAGCTTAAAAGGGAAGGAATGCACAGCCATGGTAAATACAGAAGACTGTCCACTGTCCAAACTTGAACAATTAAAATGTATTGTGAAGTCAATGTGAAGACCGTCTTATCCTTCTCTGAAACTGTGACTAACAGGGATTTACTCAGAGAATGGAACTCTGTGCAAATATGGACATGAGGAAAAACCTTTCAATCAAACTCCAGAGTGACTGCATGCTTTTATTACTGTATGCTGCTGCATGTCAACTTAGATCAGCGAGAGGCTTGGAATTGGCCGGTTTCAAATGAACACATTGCAGAGAAATAGCTCATAGCTCACCAGTCAAGAAGACGCAGATTCTACTTGTGTGTTGGTCAGCCCAAGAATCTGACTTGTTGACTTACACACAAAACACAGGAAAACTGGATGGTAGATTACAAACTTTTACAAATCATGTTCTGAGTAGAAATCAGGTAACTGGCAGCGAAATGCTCTGATGTTAAATTTGCATCTCATTCACCCTTTTACCTACACTCACATGGCAGTGAGCCACTGGTGTCTTGCTCAGGGACACTTTGACAAGTGGAAGAAGCAGCTGGGGATTGGAGGACCTCTTCTACCCTCCGAGTCACAGCCGCCAACTTCACCACGTTAGAGCCCAGAGCCCAGAGCACACAGACACTATTGAAGACACACATGTGAGCTTGTGGACTACATAATATTGTTCAATAAAAATCATTCAAACTTGATAAAGTTCTACTTACAAATAAATCTGTTGAAATGGTTTTAATGTTTGTTTGTTTTTTGCATGTCTGCTTATGACAAAACAAAATGTTTCTATTTTTTGGACATGGATATTGGATATTTGGATATGATACAGGACATTTAAATTACCCCCAGTTTCCAGTTAATTCCCATTAATTCCCAAAAATTTCCTGAATTCCCATGGAGTTTCTGATTTGCCAAAATTCCCCACATTAACTCCCCCCGTTTCCAGAAATTTGTCAGAAATGTACTGCCCATGCAGGTCAAATCTGAGTCTGAAGATGTTGACATGTGGAGGCCATTACCTAAAATATCATTATTTTTAAATTTGACAAAAAAAAAAAAAAAGGAAAAAAAAGTTGTTCCATGACAAGCTAAAAAGGTACCCACCTGCCCAGGTACAGCCCTGGAACTAATCTGGGTCAGTTAATTATGAAGAGTTCATATTTAATTATCAGAACGTTGAACTTTTCTTCTAAGTGGTAAAGTGTGGTCTCTACATTCAGGGTCAATGGAATCAACTAATGATTCACAAATAAACACTGTCTCACACCACAATTGAAGCACTTTGTTTTATTGCAAGCCTCACTTCAAACTTGGCAATGAACTACAGGGTCAATTGACAATGGAACAAATTATTAACTGAATACAACTCTGTACCTGCAGATCTGCAGATAGGAGCCACTTAGAATTCATCCAGAACTCTTTTCAAAAGATATTTAATCAAAACTCTGACCTTGTGCTGGAGAACCTCACTGTGTTTAGCAGTAGGAGATTATGGAGCTGAGCACATAAAGCAAGCAGTCAATCTGAAACCCCACTTTGGCAATTGAAAGACAAAATCGAGCATGGCCAGTACAGCACACAAATACACACTTCTCAACTTAGCAAGTATGACAATGACCCCAAGACATCTGGAGTTGTACATCCTTTAGATAGAGCATGCTCTATAGTAAGCCGATCGCTGGGCCTTTCCCTTGTTATAATAAATGGTGTTCAGCTTAGAGCAGATATATCCAAAGGCCTCCATGCTGCCATCTGAATGAGAGCTGCATCTCTATTATCCACACAAACACAGGCAATACAGGCAGAGATGGCTGCTATTCACTGCCACAATCAACTCGAGACCCCATCACTGTCATAATGGTGATCTCAGTGGGGAGGACACTGATGACTGCTCCAGCCGGCTCTAGTGAATGCCACTTAATAAAGGCAATGATTTTATTCCTCCCCCAGCAGCAACATAAGTATCCACACTCCAGGCCCTACTCACCATCCATCATCCTTGAATGGTGATAAGTGACAACAATTTCCTGCTATTCCCAGCCACGGAGCCAGAGTAAGGTAAGGCGCCAGCCATAGATGATTATCTAGCCGTGCCACTTAAAATCATCATACAATTAGACACATCCCTCGAGTCTCCTGAGTTTCACTGAGAACGACAGACGAATCAATGATGATGATGGGAAGTGCAGAGAAAAAGGCAGCGTGAGAGAGGGTTGAGCAGGAGAGAATGAGGCCGAGTGATTATGTGTCAGTCAAACACAGTGGTCAGCCTACTCATATGAGAGATAGGGGGTACTCTCATTTCCCCTATTGGTTACATAAAATGTAAACAGGCCTCCTGCTCTTGTAAAAAAAATACTTCAGGATATTCTCAATGACCTCAAGACTAATGCATACTATATTTTTGCTGCAATGAATGGGAAGAACAGGAAAACCTTGCATTATACAAACTTGGGAGGATTCTCATATTATTCCAAGATGGTTATCCTCACAGCTAGCCCATGGTCACACTATGAATAAGCAAATGTTTCTATCTTTCACTTTTAGACATTTTCTTCAAAGCCAGGTGGTAAAGTGAAATGTATGTTTCAGGACAAAATAGCTTACCTTGAACCTTAACTGTTTTGTTAAAGATATAAATTCATGTTATCTCCAGCTCTAAATTACAACTCGCTTGCTTTCCTGCCTTGCTGCTCATAATTACAGTCTAAGATAAAATAAAATCAATAATGATAATAATAACTTCTAAATAATGTGACTATGACGCTAATGGTGATGCACATCAGTAATAGCTGATATATCATCAGCATGGACGCACTTTGACATGTCACTGTGCCTTTTCCCAGCATTGATGGGCACAGATGCTCCAGAGGGACATTTTTAATCACACTTGCTTCCTGGTTTAACACCTCCCAGCTATTAGTGTGTGGTGATGACCCAGGCCTATCCACAGGATGGGGGTAGGGGATGGTGTGCCAGCTGCCAAAGACGCCCCCTGCTTTCCATTACAGCCCTTCAAACCAGATACAAGTTTTAATGAACCTACTGATTGAACCTACACCAACATGCCTGCAAGAGTATCTCACATAAATATGTTTTTATGAGTTCCAATAAGGGATACAGATTTTGAATTTGTTGAAAAATGGAGCACGGTATTGGACTGATACTAGTGGTGATACCCTGATATGTCAGGAGAGAAAATGCTGGATTGATGCATCTTTATCCTTTTTCAAGGTTTGGAAAACTGCATTCCAGAGTTTCATGATGTTTCACAGTGAGAAAAACGATCACTAAGGAGAAAGTGAACAGAAATGAGATCTACAGTAGTGTCTCAGATGTTAAGGTGAATGGTCAGCTCATCTCAGAGACAACTTCTCTCTTTTATGATGGATGGGTGTAACATACTGAGCGCTCGACTGTACATCTGGAAAGATGAGAAAATGAGAAGGGCCTAATTAAGATACAACCAAGCAGCTTGATAAACCACTGTCATGATATCTGATGCATTGGAAGGCACATTTCAGCCCATTTTTCCTCTTGTTCCACTAATTAACAAGCAAGATCAAGACCGCATGAAATTACAAAACAACCAAACACAAACCGGTGCTTAACAAAAGACATCTGTCAGTTTTTGGACAGTCTGAGTGCTTACAAGGGTGCTACATAAAATAATAATAATTACATCTGTCTGTCTGTCTGTCAGAGTCTGTGCAGATAGATGGTGTAGTGCAGCCGGTGACTGGTAAAAGGTAAACAACTCAACAGTAAAAGCGGAACTCAAGCGTGAAATTTGTGACCAATTTACATCAGCAAGTAAAAAATGGAAATATTTGACAGATCTTGAGCATTAATTACATAAACAATTGAACCAGTAAATTTTTTGTTTAAAAGATAGCTCACAAACTCGTACTTGTACAAACAGTATCAAATAGTAGCACAAATGTAAGTGCATGCTTGCTTAATGAGATTTAGAAATGTGTAAAATACTTTCAGAATGCATACTGAGATTTGAATGTGTACAGTATGTATGTGTATTCAGAATTTACTACTAATCTACTATCAACATTGAGGATTTATCACTTAATGATTCTCACTTAATGAGTCAATGGTAGACAATAATATGACAAGATAATAATATTCGACCAGCATACCTTTGCTGTAAGATGAAAGGCCATTGAAGACTATACAAAAAGTGAAGATTTGCGTGACTGATATTGTTGTGCTGGTTGTGCTTACATTTTTAAAATGGGTTTGAAGGAGGTGAGAAATGACAGGACTCACTTGATTGTCAGGATTGTCGTATTGTTCTGTTTGTGTGCAGTAAGTGGTGTACACATCTTTTACGTAGATTGGAGGTAATGTGTAATCTCCAGGTGCCAAAGGCTCTCTCAGACTAAGTTGTCCATGCTGGAATTTCATTTGCGTGCAGTGTTGCAACTCCACCACCTCTTACTTTTAGCCGTCATACTACCACATTAACTCATAACAACATTGTGTAAGTGTATGAACAGTAATACGTTTATGTAATCACAGAACTAAATATAGAATTTTCATTTAAAATCTTACTGATCGATCCGTTGAATGGGAAGTCGAAGCAAGTCCTCCAGTTTGTGGTTGTTGAACTCTGGCCGGGCTTCCTGTAGTTCCTTAAAACGTCTGAAGGCCTTGTTTTTTTTCAGCTGGATCTAAGACAACACACAAACCACTGTGAGACCATCCGGACAGTTATAAGACACAACTAAACTACAAACAAAAAGTAAAACAAATTTGTTTGTAAGATTATTTCTTTGTTATGCTTCTTGGCAATGAGTCTTGTACCACTGGAAAATCTGATTTCCCTTTTAAATAGTGTCACATTTGTAAGGAACATGCATGCATGGTTGTACCCATGAAAAATTAGCCAAATCCTCTACTTGGTGTTGTTTAGTGGGTGATTGGATGATTGAAGACTGAAGAAACAGGACATATTGGCAATTTAACAATTTATTCATTTAACAAACAGGAGCCTCAGTAGTGTCTGGAAGAACCATACACAGCCACAACAGCCTGGCACCTTCTCCTTACCAGCCTGGTCACACACTGCTGTGGGATGGCATCCCATTCTTCAACCAGCATTTGTCACAAGTGAACCAACATGGTGTTCAATGGGGTTGAGGTCAGGACTGCTAGCAGGCCATTCCATTCATCCTCTCCACTCCCAAACATTGGAGGTAGTCTCCGATAAACTTGCTCTGTGGGTGTGGAGATATGGGATTGCCACTGGTTCAGAATTTCATCTTGATGACAAGCCTTGTTTTTCTAGTGAGGGACATGTTGCCCCAAACCATCACACTGGCTCCACCACAATGTTACCCTATTGGTGCAACAATCCGTGAAGTGTTCTCCGTGTTGTCTCCACACTTTGACCCTACGATCTGTAGGTCATGGCAGGCCTCCTGGCAGCCCAATGAGACCGAAGATTGGCTGTGTGCAGTCTGTTCCAAATTGTCTTGGCAGAGACCTGCGGCCATATCATCCTACAAACCTTGACTGAAAATCTGTAGAAGACTGCATATGGTTCTGCGTATGCTAAGTGTTGACAGACTGAGGTTAGGGTGCGTCTTCTTGGGACACCCACTTTGCAACCTGTTTCTTACATCCCCCGTTATATGGAACTTGGTCTTCAGTTTGCAGATGGTACTAGTGCTCACTCCAAAGAATGTCGCAACCTGGTTTTGTGGAACACCAGCTTGAAGTTGCCCTATTGCATGGGCCCTATCCAGATCAGTCAAACATGGTATGCAGATTCGTGGAGCAGACACCAACAGATCAGTGTAGCAGGGTCCATGCTCACGGGTGATGACAATCAGACTGGGAGTACCAGAAGCTCAAAACAAGAGTCAATAGCAACAGCAAAGAAAAGCCATTTGGCATTGTCAGAGAAGATTTAGGGCACAACCCACATACTCAGCTCTGCTGCTCATCACACAAATGTATTTTCCTTACAAATGTGACACCATTTAAAAGGGAATAATCAGACTTCCCGATGGTATAAGCTTTATTGCCAAGAAGCATCGTTACAACAAATAAATTATCTACCAAACAAAATTTCCTTGCTTGTTGTGCATAGTGTTTGTATTTGTATTCTTTGCTAGTGACATTTTGTGAGGTGCAAATTGGTTTCCTGGGCATGTCAGCACCGGTTCTCACCCTGAATGCAACTCATGCCTTTAGCTACAAGAAAAAATGTCTTGTACACAATGTAATCAACGCAAACACATCATAACATAATGGACTGAGTACATGTATGTTATGCTCAGCATCTGGATTCTCTGTGAGCTCACATGTTATTGTGATAACACCATTTGCATGCATCCTGTGGAAGGGATGACGGACATGTCACAACCAGTGACGACCCCTGAATCTCATGTCACTTACGAGACCCACATCTGCTTAACAAACCCAAAAATCATCTCGTTGTCACTCATTATGCTTGACTGCCAGCTGAGGTATGGGGAGGTGGAGCAAGAGGGGAGCTGTAGATGTCATTAAATATCCATTTGAACATCATGTCAGCCTGAGTATCAACATTTGAATGACATAAAGCCTCATCTTGTCCTTTCTGTCAATCATTAAAATGCTGTAAATATGTATGATTTCAAAAGAGATCTGTTCTAATTTACAACTACAGTCAGTCAGTGGGAATGTAGAGAGCTTTATTAACCATGTTTCCAACATCAAAATCAATCAACAAATCTGAAATGAAAAAGTTATTGTATATTAAATGTAAAATATTTAATAAAGCCAATAAACAACTGATGAGGACTTTACCAGGACAGTGAGCTGCACAGCGAAGTGAGCTAACAGCAGCTACAGTTGGCAGCAGTTAGCGGTTACTTTGGTGATAAGTAAACTATAGAATATTGCTAGCATTATTAATACTACAGCTAGGTGTCCCAGAGGTGTTACAGTTCATTCCATTCATTGAGCAGAATGAACTGCGCTTAACTGTTACATGAGATCAAATAACAATAACTTCACTAAGTATTGTTTTATTGAATAGGGCTCCATTTGAAGCCAATCAAAAATAACATTAAATGATCACAAGCTTCAGTTACACATCTATGACACTGCATGGTGTGACTGATATTTTCAGAATGCCTCTCCATATTCTAGATTTTGATATTTCATTTGATTTGAAAAAAGTATTCAGACTGCTCTGAGTCATAAGAAACGCTCATTAAGGCACCGAGAAGGTTTCTGTTTATAAGACTGGTCACCTGAGTAAAGCAGCACACCTGTCACTACAACACGCTTCAGTGTTCAGTCAATTACTCAGTTTGTCGATCTGCAGTGGAATCAATGCAAACTCACAGGGCTGAGTCCATAATCAATGCAATTAGTCAACGCTCTGCAAACACATCCTTACTCTCAATTATGACAATATTATCTTTGCAGCTTTGATGCAAAGCTAGCAGCAGGACTTCTCTGCTGGTCGCTCCCAGCAGGCCAGTCCACAAACAAAGGATGGAACACTAACAAATCAAATCTTATCTCACAAGCACAGATTCTGTAACTCTGCACTGGGATCAACATCACCGATCAGATAGGGTCTGTATCAGGATGTGATTTGTGGAAAGTGTTGACATCTCTGAGGGTGTAGTTTTATACTTACAGAGAAAGAAATTATTAAAGGAAAATTAAAAGTTCTTTTTTTTGAGAAATGTGCTCATTTGCTTTCTTCTAAGACTGAGATAAAAATAATTCATATCACACATGTATGCATATGAAGTATCAAGATGTTGTGTGGTTGTGGTTATCCTAGCAAACACAAAGGACGGAAGCAGGAGGAACAATGTAATTAGCAAACAATTTAGTGTTTTCATGTTTTGACAAACCCATTCGCCCATTACTTTTGTCTCCTGCTTTAGTGCCGTTTGTATCAAATCTGGCAACCTCGGTCAACCAACTGTCAGAACAAGACCGTAAGCTGTTCACCAAGAAAGTAGTTGTAGCATTCATCTCCCAAGAAAATATAAAATTGCTTGGTAAGATCAATATTCATAATAAAAAGACATAACCAATTTTGTCATGCAACACAACATACATGAAAGCGTTGCCATGACAGTGTTGGTATCACTGACAGCGGTGGAATTGATTAGCAGCAACAGAGAATACAATAAGCACTTATGCTTTTGTTATTGTGTATTCAGTCCAATAAAGTGTGGAATACATTGGCCAATATTCCCTCAGGGATTATTAAAATCTAATCGCATCTAATGTAATAACAGCTTGTGAAATTGCAACAACAGATGTGACACAGGGGTGTGATAACATGTGGAAATACTGTGTTCCTACCCTGAGCACTTTGCTGGCGTTGTAGATGTTGTCCACATACGTGTTGTAGTGGTGTAGCTGTGGACAGAACTGGTCGAACCCTCGGCCAAAGTAGCCATTCTCCAGATGGACCAGCAGAGATCTGCAAAATGAATTCATTCAATAGATTCATCAATCCTGTGTCCAAGAAAACCATACCAGCCTACCTGAATGGCTATTGCCAAGTGCCACTGACCTCTGTAGTGATGAAATGCTTTGAGCTGCTGGTCAAGGAATACATCTGCTCCTCACCACCCAGAATAATGGACCCAATACGGTTTTCTTAATGTTCCAACCAATAATTAGAAAATGCCATAGTACAAACCCTCCGCACCAAAAAGAGATTCATGTTAAATTCTTAATTGATGTCAATGAACAGCATTCCCCAGGCTGGTGACAATGCTCAAGAACCTAGCTTGATGCACCCATCTACAAACACCTCATTGCACATGTGGATCCTTGACTTCCTGACAGGCTTTGAGGGTGGGTGAACACACCTCATACACCCTTACAGTATCCTTAACAATGCAGCACCCCAGAGCTGTGTTTTGTGTCCCCCTCTGTACTACCCGTACCCACGCCTATGTAGCCACTTTTGACAACAGCATCATCGGGTGTGCTGATGACACAGCTGTGGTGGGCCTGATCACTGGAAACAATAAAGAGATCTATTGGAAGGAAGTGTCGAACCTGATCGACTGGTGTCAAGACAATAACTTCTTCCTCAATGTTAGCTAGACTAATGAGATGATGGTGGACTTAGGCAAGAAGCAGGGAAGAAATTATGCTGCCCTGAATATCAACAGGTCCTCAGTGGAGAGAGTGAACAGCTTCATGTACCTCAGTGTCTTGGTGAGAAAGCTGTTTGAGGAAATTTCAGGTATCCCCTCAAATACTGAGGAATTTCTACTTGAAAGCATCCTGACAGGGAACGTCACTGTCTAATGTGGAAACAGCACGGAAAAAGACCACAATGCCTCAAGGCCTCAAGATCAAGACCTCAAGACAAGGTCTAAAATGAGGTCACTGCACCTTTAAACATTTAACAACCTATTTTACTAACTTTTATTATTACTTACTTAGTTCCATTAAAATTACTACTTACGTATTTACTCAAATGACTTTGATAATAAGCATTATTACTCATTACGTTTTCTATTCTCCTTACTATCCTAATTTATACTAATTTTAAATGAACAAATTGGAGATTACAGAAATACATGTCACTATGATTACACCTGTATGATTATATGTGGCAAATAAATTTAATTGAATAAACATAAGCTAAATTCAGATTTCCCCAAGGAAAGTGGTTTGCAGACGTGCTACATATCGTCCCCATGCTGCCAAGTTTACTTAGAAATTGGCTTTCCTGGGAGGACACAGCAAGCAAAGTTATTATTTCCATCTGATTCTATTAATGCAGAAACAAGATACATTATGGTTATGCTTGGGACAAACATATCATATCTTGGCATTGCAGTATAGAGTTGTTTTTTTAAGGAGCTAAATAAATAGATTTTTTTCTTCTAATCTTTCAGATCAAAATGAAATACAACATACATTTGTAGAACACGCAAACCTAGCCACGATAATTTATAACGTCACTGTCACTCATTTTTAGGGCACGCAGACAAACATCATTACTGAGTCACACCAACATGCTTAACTTCAACACAGGACATGGTGGAAAAAAACTATTTCCAAATGTATGGCATATTTTTGTGCATCACAGATCTTTGACACATTCATTTCAAAGTGTCCTCCAGTGAGCATTTAGCCTCCAGTCAAACCGCATTGGACTTTGAGTTAATGCACATTACTGCTTGAGAATGCACTGCTGCTCTGCATAAGTGAAAAGAAGGCACTCAAATAAGGCAGGATCACATCTGAAGCATCATTTTCAGCAAAGGCACACATGTTTAGAGAAGTGCGGAGGTTGAGCAAAGTTCAGAGGGTTGCTCCCCCGTTAATGGGGGGTTTGGCAAGCAAGGCTCTGTAGTGTCATTTCAAGGCCTCTCCCTGTGGGTGACGTATTTACTGGGACCCAGACGGTGGGGTCTACCTTCAGGGCAACCAGGGCCACTTTGTAGTGAGAACACGCCCGCTGAACTCAGGAACAAAACAACTGGATCAAGGCAGAGGCAAAGCAGTCGTTCAGCCTGTCAGGCACATTATAGTAACACGGACGCAATTGGTTGGGGGTGTTGACACTTGTGAAGGAGCTTGTTATCCAAACTTAGAGGAAGTACCACACATGCATGTGTGCACACACACACACACACACTCCTACCCTCTAATGATGTTCCCAGAGACTTCTGTTCGTACATGCTGTAAGAAGGAGCACTTTGCTGTTGAAGTTGATTTAAATAGATTTTAATGAAGTTGTGCGCCAAGGTAGCCTCTGTTCATAATCAGGAGATGCAGGAGCAGCCGAGAGAGTTCTAACGAGGGCAAAGGGTGGGAAAAACTGTGTTTCCGTTTTTTTCCCCCTCTCACTGCCAGAGGCTATTATGATAAATATAAAATTATGGATTACATTTTTATACTTTTTTTCCACAGCATTTAATTGTCTTGCCATCGTCATGGCAATGGAGATAACATTAGCATTCCGTGTGCGTTGCTTTAATCCACATTAATTCCAAGCAGTTGCGACATCTGGGGTGGATACAACCTCGACCAAACAATTCAGGCCAAAGCGCCTTCATTTGGCGAGGCTTGAGCAGAGGAATACTAATTGTTACGACACAGTGTGAGCATCCGCTTAACATAAATGACTACTTATTCAATGCATAAACATAAGCACAAATCACTGATAAGAAAAGAAAGAGATACAGCAACACTTTGTTGCTCTTAGTCAACTGTACAGTGTGATTCATGCTGTGTTGGAACATGGTGACTCGTGTCACTCCATGTCTGATCTACCTCTCAGACTACACTGATTCTCATTATGACCCCCTCCTCCCCCTTTCAAATCCATTGCTGATTGTATGCTCCTTACTGGATGCGCTGACTGCTCTTTCAAGTTGTTGATTCTTGTTTGTCATGTTAGCAGCTGGGGATAATTGGGTTGCTGCTTCTGCTGCCTGCGCTCTGTTCTCCATAAACAGTCAGAAGCAGAATGAATGCCATGGCATATCAATATATTCACGTCTCCTTTTCTTATGTAACTCAACAAAGCTTAATGAAGGCAGAATTCATTACTACTATTCCCCCTGCACTCTGGAGTTAAGTAAATAAAGACAGAAACATCAGATGAATATACCTCTACTCTGCACACACTGACAGACTTGTATTACTATCAGAGAACCATTAGACTACACAGGGCTGGCAAACACGGCTCTCACACAAGGTCTCTGCCACTGAAGTGGTTACTTGCTACTTTGTGAGGATCAACAGCTCATCTTAGGAAGTAGCCAAGTATTTTTTTTTCAGTAGCCAGCTGTAAAAATCATCATCAGATCTATACAACATTCAACATGCAGCTGGGAGCACACAATACCTGCTGTTCCTCTTTGTTTCAACCTATTAATGATGTTCTAGTTGTCTTTATGTATAGTTATTATAATTAGTAAATTCCAGGTGAAGTTTCAGTGCACCGGTGTAATTTTGAGCTTTATTGTTTGATGTCAAATATCCTGCCTCCATTATACATCTCTGTCTGACTACATTTGAAGGAAAAGATGTGTGTTTAATTACATAGTACATCAGCTGGTATACACACACTCAGTGTAGTGAAGTGTAAGGAAGCCTGATATGGAACCTGAGCCGGTCAACTCTGAGGCCAAAGTGACAAAGGAGGGGAACATGAAGCAGAAGAATCTAAACTGGTAGAGAAGCAACCTGGATGTGTGCGTTGAGTAGTAGTTCTCAAGCCACTCACCAAAATAAATGATGAGACATCTTCTATCTGTTGTCCTCAATGGAAGGTCATTTTAAAACCACCTTTGGTCTTTGTATACTCATTATCAATGTTCGGAAAGTCAGAAAAATGCCTTTATTATGTTTTCTATTCTTACTCATTACATAGTAACGTGTAGCATTGCTTTATGAATTACTCAACTGGTAATTGGTTCATTACTCTGTTAAGTCAACTATATAATAGCACTTATATGTTCTGTAAAACTTAACCAGGTTACAGGATCTTCTCTTCTTCTCACTCAGGACTGAGCTTTTCTGTACAAACAAATCCAACAGTTCCTGCTCCACTTTATTTTAGTGTTTATTCACAAACGACTTCAATCTGCTCACCTTACCTGTCCCTCTCTTTTCTCCACACAAACACACACACCTACACCTCTGTATACACAGCAGCTCACCCTGCCCATCTCTTTCTGTTCCTCTCTCCGTGTCTGTTATGTTGACTTCTCTCGTCATCAGCATTATGACTTTTAAAGTGGCCCAAAAAGCATAACTCCTGTTTTGGATTCTTGTGTCCATTTAACAAAAGAAGCCAGAGTTGTCACATGTTGTCTAAACACAAACAGTCATACAAAAAGGAATAAAAAGAAAGTATCAGGCACCATCTATCAAAGAATATGAAAAGCGTCATGAATCTGAGCAAACATTCCATACTGGATACAGAGCACTTGCTGACAGAAGCAGCAGCATGCCTTTTACAACATGTCCCTTGATAACAGTGAGCCTGTTTAATGCATTAAGACTCACAGTATATAACACTTGTGGGACAGATGGATGAGAAAGTCACCTACATATCCATCTACAAGAGCTAATTATCACCACTGTTAAAATCAATTATTCTTGGCACTGTCACACAGATATTCAATGTATACCAAACGTCAGAGTGAAAAAAAGCGAAAAGAAGATGGGGAAATCTATAATCAATCATTTTGCAGTGGTAAATCAGTCTAGCACTAACACACTGTCTCTCTATGGGCCATTTTTTAAATGGAGTGCTTGCCATTATATTTCAACCATTGATTCAATAAGGTGCTCATAATGAAGATGTATGGGAACTGCGGAACCATTTATCCAATACATCAGACTGTGTAATTCATACTTCAATCTTCATTGTAGCACTCTCAACAAGAAAGCCTGTTAGTATGCAGAGGATTCGAGCCTGAGGGAATCCACACCACTCATTATTTAGTCTGGAAATGGAATTCCCAATCAAAGGTATCCCAACCACTCACTCCACAGTTTGTCAAGCAGTGCAGTCTGATACTGATCTGTGTCTGCTGTGTCCTGCGTTCGGATCATACACCCTGTTCAGACAGTACACCGTGTTCAGACCGTACACCGTGTTCAGACCGTACACTGCAAAACTGGATGGGTTCCTCAAATTTGACTGTCCACACTGTGATTTGCAAATGGTATCTGAACTAAATAAAAAAATAAATATGCTGGTTATCACCAATCATTCACACTCAGCATGAGTTATGGCACGTAATTTAATAACTCAAAGTTTGGGCAGGAGTGCATTTGAGTTAGTTTGAGGTGCTCTTTGGATGAGAATACAAGTGGAAATAAAAAATTCCTTGATAAGAAAATGCCTTCATTAGCATGACATGGTGAAGTTAGACATTGAAAAACATACAGGCACTGCAGTGTTGATCCACCCATTCAGCCCCAAGATCAGGAAAATCAATCCCTATTTTTTCTACTTTATTGATTTATAGATACCATGACTGAATTCAGTGCTTAGAATGTACACATGTACTAACTTCAAACATCGACTTTTTATTCATGTGACCACACTTCATGAAGTCTTTTAAGCATACTTGAAAATTTTAGTTGTACAGCACCTTGACTGCAAGATCAATCTGATGTCTAGACGTGTGGTTAGAGTAGCTTCTCCCAGCTCCGACTTCTAGCTGGCCATCCTGACCCCTGAGCTCTTCAGCAGCCAGTCAGGCAGGCAACAAGAATTTTCTATGGTAACAATAATGCTCTTCACTTGTGTTATCACCTGGAGTAATTACACCTGATATACATGAGACAGGATCACTGACTCCAGTTAATGGAGAAGATAAGGACTTCCTTTGGTTAACTAGGCTGCATCTTTCAACAGGAAAAACAACTTATATTCATCCCTTAACACAATCTCCAAAACATAGCTATTTTATAAATTATTCAGATACTTACTGGTTTACTGAATGAATGGCTTTAATTGAACTGAAGATGCTTTCTCTAATGTCCTGCTTCAGGGTTCCTTTGGCTTTCAAGATCTCCACAAAGTACTGTGAGAAACAAGAGAGCAGAGGGAGATAAAATGATGTTATTTCTTAGCATTTGTATTAATAGGCTGCCTGATTGGATATGCCTCTGATTAGAGATTTTTTTTCTAAAGGAGTTGCACTGCTGACATCTCATTTACTCTCCCAACACAGGGAGGTAATTTAATAGCAATGACAGACTGCACAAAACATTTACGACCCTTAACAACAGGGATTGGTAGTTTTTTGCCCTACAGCTCAGACTGACGGTTAACGTGAAATGTACTGTATGCCTGCATGGCTCATATGAAGCACAAGTACAGAGGGATGTTGTTGTACCACAACACTGACAATAAAGCGACAGCTGTGCTGGTCTCAAGTCATTTGAAGTGAAAATGGGATTAGCAAATTGAATGTGCATTAGGCCTAAAAATGACTCCTAATTGGAGTGAACGGGTGGAGGGTGAGTAATTGTGTAGAAATGAGGTTTCAGTGGTGGGTGGAAAAGTCTGTTCTCTCCACAGGGAGGAAGGGTACCATGAATGCTACCTTTTATTTTGTTAATATGTACAGCACAGTATGTTCTACAGCTATATTAAAACATGTGAAGTGCACTCCTATTACACTACTGCCTGTCTTTTCAACCTTTTGACTTTATGTGCTGTGAATTTAAATCTGGAAACACTCTCAGTGAAATGTACTTTTAAAGAGTCGCCACAGCAAAATATGAAAAAGATGATTTTTTTCTCTGTAGTGGTATCTAGCCATGCCTGTGGCAGGAAGCAATGAATCCTGATACAACAGAGAAGTCTAAATAAAGCCTTACATAGACCTTTATAAACACTATAAGAGGTGATCCCTGAGGGTCATCTGTTGGGGGATGATTGCTTTCAGTGTTGGATTTCTACCACTTATACCTTTGAGGCCTAGTTTAGATAGTATAAACTCTTTGACATAGATGTGACACAGCCACCACAGACAATCCACTAATAAATCAGTAGTTATAATAATAATATATTATCACTGAAGCCATCCACCAGAAATGTGAATGTTTGAAACCAACAGGTGGGCCACGGCCCATTTTAGGAGCAGCTCTCCACTCTGCTCTACTGAGACAGCCAACATGTCATTCTGCTCAGAGCAACTCGAACTGGCCAGTAATCAGATACAGAAGTGGCTAATGGCTGACTTTCAAAATAAAACCTTTTTCTTTCATTGAAAAAGGCACACAGTATAATTTATGCACATATTTAGAGGCACATAAACTAGGAAAAATTACCAAATCTGAGCAGGTTAACAAAGTCAGGCAGGAAAAACATTCTGCTTCTGAACTTAAGTTGCATGCAGAACAGACAAAAAGACAGTCACAGCCACGACATGATGTGACAGAGACACGCACATCGGGGTTGGACCATGAGCCAACCAACTGCTACAGTACGTACAGTGGTGACCAGCTCCAGCTGTTGGCAGTAGCGTTGTTCTGTCTGCACCAACTCTTTGGCTGTCCGGCTACGTTTTCTCTCCCAGCGTTCCCTCTGCTCCTGGATAGTGGTGAGCCCGAGGGGGCCGGATGGACCAGGGGAGAAACTCATAGTCACTGTGATGAGGAGGACACTGCAGAGACACAAGCAATCGAATCAGGTTTACAGACAGGCATACACCGATGATCAACTGAACACAAATGAGGGCATACGTGCTGTTACTTTGAACGTAATTGTTATGGATTTTTCTATTCTTGTGATGTTCTGAGTGACACATACATACTTTTAAATGGAATATAATAAAAGCACAAACATACAGACATTATACAACGTTACATGAAGTCACATGTGGGCCTTGAGGTCCTCAGCAGTATTAGTTGTTTGTCTTTGGCTGGCAGTAGCAGGGGCCATCCTATCTCAACACTGTTGTGGCCAGGGTTGAAGGACTCTGGTGCTGTATGCTTAAACATAATAGACAGCTTGCCACTGACATTCCAATCTGCGTAAACAGACATCTGTGTCTCCAGACTTAATCATGTTGACGAAGACACCATCCTTGGTAAAAGCATTCTCTTTTACTTAATTTGGGGCGTATAGTGTGATGTGTGATGTTATCTCGGGGTTTAAAGTCTATCCACCAGCATGAGTTGGGCAGAATGTGAGACCGACTCAGACACTTCTGATGCTTTATCAGAATGTCTCTAATTCTCCTTGATCAAGTGTATAAATAATACAGCATAAGACATCAGAGGCTCCTGAACACTTTCTTTCTTCCTGACCTCACCACTGACCTTTGGCTTCAGCAATTTCTCCACAACAGTAATGAAATCAGAATTATGGATGACAAACAATAACAAAGCCAGCATCAGCAGATGTCTGCTAAAAACTGCACATGAAAAAGAGTTCACCATGACATGCAAGGTCAATTAGCCTATATCTTTATTGCCATTTGTCTTTTACTACATATTGTGCTCTAAGTACTTGGATTCACTGATGAAGCTGACAAACCAGATGAAACTGAAAAAGTGCACACTGTTTCACAATAAAAGCCTTTGCTGGTTTGCCAGTCTAAAGCTTTTAAGTTGAAGCAGCAACATTGTGGAAAACCCTGTATTAGGTTTAATAGTGTATTAACACAGCTCAAATACAGCAATAGGAACATGATCAGTAAACAAATAAATCTGTTATCTAAAAGTGAGATTAGAGAATCATAGAGATCCAGTTATCAGCTACAAGCATTGACCACTGAAGTGAAATGTAGCAATTCTAAAAACTATTGCCTACACAGCTACACACTGAGACATTCACAAGTCTCAGTTAGCACAAGATGGCTTGAACCCGCAATCTCAGTACGGTCACAGTTGCACACACAGTTACAATCCATTATCTGTGTAAACTGTGGATAAAACAATGATTGACCTGACTGATTATCAGTATGACCACATGTTTTTAACTGTCAATAAAATAAATCATTTTAAAATGTGCTGCTATGACACTGATACAGATGTCATCTTTCTGTCTGTAGTCACAACTCAAAAATCTCGCTCAAAGTCCCGCCCACAGTACAATCTGATAGGTTACACATCACAAGTAATATCTCAAAGTCCCGCCCACAGTACAATCTGATAGGTTACACATCACAAGTAATATTCAAGATAACGTAGAAAGGTAGACTGAAAGACTGTAAAAATACATATACAATACCAAAAAGTGCACCATGGTGTATTACAGAATAATATGTTATATTATTGAGTTGTAATTATTGATGCATTAATATATATATATATATAAAACTGTACTTATGTCCTGTACGTCAGTAAATGAAATAATGATGAAATGTAAATGAAATAAACTGCATGATTTTCAAATGTTTATTGACTCCACATGTAGCTTTCTCCTTCCTTTCTAATAATCAGTACCTGTACTGGCCCTGAAATAACTTGATCAGTCCACTCTTACTGAAGTTGGAATTGGACAGCTGTGTCTGACAAATTCTGTAACTTTCCAAAACCAACAAACACACACACAGATGCGCACACACACACGTGGAGGTGGACTGGACGTGCTGGCCTGCTGGTTTCTTCTCCCATGTGGTCTGGCACAGACTGTCTGAAAATGTGCACTGTCTCCCACCTCTCTATGACAGCCAGATTCTCAGATTCACCCCTTCAAAGTTGGACCAGTCAGCTGACTGCTACAGTACGTACAGTGGTGACCAGCTCCAGCTGTTGGCAGGAGGATTGTTCTGTCTGCACCAACTCTTTGGCTGTCCGGCTGCATTTACTCTCCCAAAGTTCCCTCTTCTCCTAGTAGTAGTGGTGAGCCCGAGGGGGCTGGATGGACCAGGGGAGAAACTCATAGTCACAGTGATGAGGTGGACACTGCTTCTCCCATGTGGTCCTGCAGAGACTGTCTCCCACCTCTCTATGACAGCCAGAATCTCAACCTGCCTCATATTGTGAACTTCTTAACAGTTAACCCTAGGGATGCACGATAACTTTTTTAAAACTGATACCGATAACCCATAACACACACACACATATAGTACATATGTATGTCAATAAAGGCCCCTTGAACTGATGCAACAGGATCACAAACTGAATATATAGAGAAAATTGATGCACTGACACAAGTTAGATTCATACATTTATATGTAAACACAATCTGAAAGGGTGCATTCCTCAATAACAATAAAAGGAGAAACCACATCTCTCTATCGTAAACCGTTTCGGAGATATTCACACATAAAATTTTTGTTTGGGATCCGCCCAATCCGTCCTCAGGGGGTTAGACACTAAAACATATGAGGCAGCTTTGAACACAGTGCACTCAACCCCCCACTAATCCCTGACTGGGGCGATACATGGTCATTTTTTTGCAGTTCATCTGTGAAGCTGCACTTCGCTTCGGCATTTATTGTGCAATGCTGCTCCAACATAAAAAGTGGACGTGTCCGGGCAAAAGAGGATGTTTGGTCACCCTAAATAACAAGCGACCTGTCTTCTTCTGGAACGTTGAAAAAGTCCCACACAATCGACGCCATGCTGTCTGTTTTCAAACGTAAGCATGCTGTGCTGTATTCACTGTGTGACGGAAATTCCCCGTTGCCACGTTTTTAAGTTCGTGTTTCTATTGTTTATGTGTAACATGTTGAACAAGACTGTGGATGTCAATTCAAGTCAGAAACTACCAAAATTCTGACCGAGTTAACGAATTCTTTTCCAACATGAGGGGGTATTCTTGAATTTTCCCAGTCTGAAAGAGTTTTTCTGATTATGACAGCGTCACTCGACGCAGCATTCACAGCAGGCCATTCAGGTCTCATAGTGGAGCAGGGCACTGCCGTGATGACAAAATTATAAATGTTATCGGGGCTGTTCGTCATGATATCGGACTTATCGGAATGACGTAATGATTTTCTGTTATCGGACCGATAATTATCGTGCATCCTTAGTTAACCCCTTCAAAGACCTCATTGGATGCAAAATAACAAAAATACTAACACTGTGTTGCTTTAAGAAACTATAAGTGCAGGTTATTGGTGGATTAAAGCATTTCAAATGTGTGGATGTGCTTGAATACCTCAGAATGTTAGACAGCAATTTAAGTTTGATGAACATTTTTTACAATATCCAACAGATGCAGTCAGACACATTATTAACTTTACTGGTCACCATCTACAACACAAATGAATAATGGCAGTCTCTCTAAAACACTGGTCTGTCCGTTAAGCAGCAGTGGTAATCATCAAACCCTCCTCCAGCCGACCTACAGCCATGGAGAGGCACTGCCCTCCCTGCATTCCCTCATTAGTGTCATCTCCTTTGTATTAGCAGAGCGTGGAGTGGGCAGAGAGCAGAGCTTTAGCAGTAATTAACCACTGTGCTGTCTCTGAGGATCCCTACACTGTAAACAAGAGGGCCTGATCAGTGCAAACCAGGGTACACTTCTCCCACAGGGAGATGCTCACTGTGACTGAATGATGAGATGAAGTACAGGACCATCTCACAATTCACCTCTTCAGTTTATCATGAAGCCTGTCCCCAGCTCAAAACTCTGTAGTGTCTGTGTGCGCCTAAACTCAGCTAACTTTGTTCAAGCCAACTAAAAAAATGGGTTAGACGATACAACTGGAATACATCTGACACTCTGTGGAAGAGGACCCATAGGGTCTGTAGATACAAAAGCCTCATCTAATGTAACAAAAACACATTGATTCTTATTTTCAGGTGATTGTGTCCATTATCACACTAGAGTCACGGGGGGGGGGGGCTATCCCAGCTGACATTGGGCGGGGTACACCCTTGCAAAGTCACCGGCAGGCTGCATCACTCTGTTTAAATATATTAATATCTAGTTATGAATGACTGAACAGTGTGTTGATTTTTTTTGTCGCTGCCCAAATAATTGTGGGATGGCATTATCTCCTTTCCTTTCATAAAGGGTGGTCCAGTGTATCCTATGCTAAAGGACATAATAAAGGAAGCATTGAAGCTCCTTTCCTTAACAGTTAGAAAATTCAAACAGCTCTTATCATGGCGGCTACGTCAATACTTCCGGGTCATTTCACTCAGTGAGGAAGAAAAATAGACTATTGGACTGCAGCCACTTTCTCCAACATGACTCCACCCAGAAGACCTTATGTTACTGTGTGTACATCGAGGTATGAAACACTTCATTTACATTACAACATCAACACAGTATAGTGAAACGCCGTGTGAAACACACAAACACACACACTGGGCTTTGACTCCTTCTCCTTCGTCAAAGTTTCGGTTACTAACATGGTCCCGAAATATTTCTACATTATATTTCAACACGCAGGACTCACAGACCTGCATGATACAGCGGTGGTACAGTCAAACATTGCTAGAATAGAATAGAATGAAGTTTGTGTGACGTCAAAGTTACACGAAATCATGATTTTTTTTCTCGAAAAGATGTTTGAATCTGTCCGATAAAGGGAGCGTCAAACTGACGTGTTTTGTTAGAATAACGCTGCTTTAGAGAAGTTAACGTTAGTATGAAATGTATTACATATATCGTATGATAAAGTAACATAAATATCATTATATGTATGATAAGGTAACATAAATATCTATATAAATATGTAAAAATAACATAAAGCTTACCTTCACGTAACGTCTCCACTTTAAATCAAGGCGCTCTTTTCGAGTTCAGCTTCCTTCTTCCGGGCTGCGACGTTAACGAGCGTGTTCACGCTGATTGGCTGCCCCACACTGAGGCAATAACAGGAAAGACCTCCCACTCTGGACGCAGATGGACCGATGTGAGTGTGAGCAGAACAGAGGGATAGACAGACAGGCCAGAGAACAGACAGACCAGAGAACAGACAGAGGGACAGACAGACCAGAGAACAGACAGAAAGACAGACCAGAGAGAACGCCCTACACGTGCAGTGGTTTGTATGTATCTGTAGAATAAAATTGCTTTTCAGGTTATTACAAATCCCAAATTCAGATTCAGGATTTTACATCAAATGTTCCCTGTACTACATTCAAATAGGGAAACACTGTTCATTTATTCTTATACAAAGTTTTGTCAATTTGAAAATGGGCACTAATATTCATATTTATGTATCCTGTGATCAGTGGGGTCAGTGGTGACAGCTTAATATTTTCTATGGTGGTATGTGGTGACAGTGGTTTGAGAAACACTGATCTAGCGTGTAAGATTTAGGAGTACGTATTGGCATAAATGGAATACTCCATTTTATAATATCCATAACTATGTTCTAATCACTTGAAAATAAGAATTGCTGTGTGTTTGT
Source organism: Nibea albiflora (assembly GCA_014281875.1). NCBI lineage: Eukaryota > Metazoa > Chordata > Actinopteri > Sciaenidae > Nibea > Nibea albiflora. The sequence continues at coordinate 19,363,332 of CM024810.1, forward strand.
TACCTTTAGAATTAGCTTTGAACACAGCACAAACTACTTGACAGCAGGCAGCAACCTCTGTGTTTGTCAAGTAAACAAAGGAGTTAAAAACCTGCAATTCTTCGTATGACCACTTGAGGCTGGCTACAGAACAAGTCAGTCTTCATAAGTCCCCATGTTAAAACGCACAACTTCACAGCAGAAGTAAACATGTTTACAGCCTGGTACAAAAAAAAAGTTTTGATACCTCTATTATATATCATAATCAATTCCATAACACTGAGGGTGATTTTTTTTTTTTTAATAGAACTCACCTGTTCAAATTATATATAGTTATGGGGAATTAACTGCATCACTGTTTTGATTGACAGGTGGGTTAAGTCACGCTTCAGCTCCACCCACAATCTACCTCTTTACTGAAAGATACAATTGAACTGGCAACAAGTGGTGAGAAATACAGCACTGGTTGATCTGATAGTGGGTTCAGAAGGAAGTGCAGCTCAGCAGTTTGCAGCTCATTATGAAATGCCCTCAGTAATCAGTGACACAGGAGGCTATAACATGAAATCCATGAGGACTGGGGACTTTCAAGTGAAAAAAATAGGTACATTTTTCTGGAGCGGGTCCCAGGGTGTAGTTCATGTGCCTGCAGCTCCACAGAGCAGCGAGAACACTGACATCTAGTGCTGCAAGACAGGACACAAGTCAGGAGGGGGCTACTGGAAACCAGCAACTCAGCTGTACACATGTAGTAATATATGGAATTATGTGTTGAGCAAAAGTGTAGACAAAGTATGGTTTATATTTGAGCTTCTTTTGCTTTGATGACAGCTTTGCACACGTTCTGCCAGTCCGTTTCGTGAAGTCATTACCTGGAATGATTTTCAAGTAACGTGTACTTCATCTGAAGTTAATTAGCATCAGTTCTGTTGTTAAGATGTAGTGTTGGCATACAGTAAATGGCTCTATGCAATTACTACAACAATATTATGGCAGTGAAAGTCAGTCAATCCAGAACATTTCAACCATTGTGAGAGACACAGGAAAATGAATGGATAATACGTATCGTGTGATTCCCACTGTGAAGCACAGAGTAGGTGATAGTGTGGGGGTGCTTTGCTGGTGACACTGTTGTTCAACATTCAAGGCACAATAGCCAGCATGGATACCAGAGCATTCTTTAGCAACATGCCATCCATCCGGTTTGCGCAAACCAGATTGGAAAGTGTGATGGGTTATGACACTAGTCCGTGATCAATATCAAAGTGAATTGATTTTTTAATTTTTTTTGTTTGTTTGTTTTTTCATTAAATTCACTGAGTCAATACACAAAGACAAAGTCATTTCAATGGAAATATAATGTAATGTCTTAGATGGCAAACTCAACATATATTTGACAAGATCCATACAAAATCCTCTATACCTGCAGAAGACATGAAACTGGGTTGTGCAAAAAACAATTTCACATGTCAAACATATACATGCACTTTGATTTGCCATTCACCTGAGGTGACTGGATGATTACAATTATTTATTTCACGTCACTTAATGGGTTTGGTGTAAAGAGCACTTCCCTCCCAACAGCTCTCTGCACACCAGGAGCAGGTCTATGCTCTGTAGGTAATGTGAGTCTAAAGAGAGTGGAGTAAAACTCTCCAAATTGCTGAACAGATAAAATGCATCTTTAATGAGAGGATTATTTAAATGCATGATATTGGTAGGCCCACTCTTTTATTGTTTTCAATTTTATTGTGTTTCCAGTACATTTGGTATTATAATAATTGGCCCCAAAACAGACCTGTGCAAATTAGGTCTCTTTTGCCTGGAGGAGACGGAGGCATGAACAGTAAAGTAGACCACAGACAAAGGGTCCATTTTTTACCTGAGGATAGGAAGAAAAAAAGTAAACGCGTCAATAATCTACACAAGTGGAGGAACTCTCCCAAGGTTCTGGAGCCCTTCGGTGTATTATTCATACCAACTATTGCCAGAGGACTCATAATTGACCTCTGCACTTTGTAAAAAAAACTTTATGTGATGAAAGAATGTGATGTTTTGTAATTCAACTTTTGAGTCCCCTCACCCCAATCCAATAGTATTGAATTGCAAGTCATGAATTATTCAACACATAAGAGGCAAGGCTACCTTAGCTGGAAGATGTTATATGAAACAAGGTTGCAAGACCAAGAGATATCAAATGAGCTGGCTCCAAAAGAAAAAAGAAAAAACAACAAATAAAAGTCACATCAAAATAAATAGGAGCGCTGTTGGACAGAAATCTCTTAAGTGAATACAGGGGGAATATTACTGTCAAATAGCACTTTTTCCACAGGATGCTGGCACTTGATGTGAAAAAATCTCTTAAGTGTTTATTGATGTGGAATCCCATTATCTACCATCGCTGAAGGGGGTAAAGGCTTCATTTATGTTTTAATGCTTCAGCGCCTGGCTCTTCACTTAACTTCTGAGTTGTAATTAACAATGTTTTTGTCAAATGGTAATCATGGCATCAAGTGTTGACACTTGAGTCATGCTTCTGGGCTGCTCACAAGTACATAATTGTATCAGTTAGACTTAAGTAGTGAACATTGTAATGTGTTTGTGGTTTTCTGCAATTGTTTGAGAACTCTTCAGAGTAAAGTCTTGCTGTTGCTATGAGAAGGCCAGATTCTTTGAATGAGTATATTTATTAGTACTTTTTAAAGTACTATATATATATATATATATATTTATTTATTTTATTTTTATTTTTTTACTTTTTAAAAAAAATATTATTATTATTATTATTTTTGAGAGTTTGGCTGATATTGAACCCCAAATTGCTCCCGATGGCCATGTCTTCTGTGTGTGTGTGTTTGATCATTTTTCAGCTTCCTCCATCAGTGTAACACACAATGTGTGTGTATATGTGTAGACGTGTAAAGTACTGTGATTGTAACTAATGATTTGTATCTGTTGTTGATAAAGCATCAGGTGCATGGACATTTCATTCCAATATTTAGAATAAGAAAAAAAATGTAAGAGGAACAAATACAAAAAAGTTGTGAGTGTTTGTTCAAATACACTTAGCAGTAATTGCCTATTATCTAGCTTTAGTAGCCTTGGTTAAAACTCTCAATCAGCCTTTGGAACCTTGCACTCCATACCCCATTGCAGCTTTGTGTTTTACAGAACGGTGAGCTCATTAAAGCAAAATGACCATTTGGCCTTGGGAGAGAAAAAATAATCACATGGAAACAAACAGCTGCACAAATTTGAGTGACACTCGGGTGATGGGGGGCCATCAAAACAGCCATGTGTTCGCTAAATCCAGCGCTTTTCACAGATAATGATAAACTGTCATGCCCACAATTATTGAAAGCACTGGATGGCAGAGTTTTTTATGTGTGTCAATGAGGTCTGCTCCTAATTGATGGTCAGGGACACTAACTCACTCAAAAGCTGTCGCTCAAGCGTCAAACTACAAAATGGGTCTGTATTGAATTGTCAGACAGACAAGGCCTGCGGGCTGGAGAGAGGCTCCAAGATATTACAACACACTATCCAAGGCCCTGTTTGTAGTCTGCTCCTTTAAATTAGCATCAAATTACAACAGCAAGGTGCCTGAAAAATGCAAGCTCAACATCATCAAACGGTACTGATACACAAATGTTACAAAGCTACAACACTTCATACTTTCCTACTCAACTGTGTATTCGCATATAAATGTACTGCAAACGAGTCAATAAATCTGTATCATTTAATATCAGATTGTAAAAGCAAGTTTCATCCTGACAATTTATCCTGTTCACTGATATTAATGATGTAATAACAATCTGAACCTGTCGGTAGGCCTCTGCTCTCCCTGACCACCTGACACAGCATGTCTTTTGTGTATTTTGGCTGAGTGGCAAACTAGCAGTGGTGGAATATAACAGTAAGTCCAATTACTGAATTACTCTTCTGAAGTACAATTTTGACATACTAGTACTTCACTTGAGTATTTCCATTTCATGCTACTTTAAACTTCCACTATATTTCAGAGGCAAACCACAACACAGCTTCTCAGTAAGAGGGTATGACCCTTACACTTCCTTACTATTTGAGTGTTGAATACAAGACAGACATCATAATCAGTAAAACAGTTTATTGAAAACTAGTAGTGAGGTTCAACACAATACTCTGAGGTAGAAGGAGCGGGATAGATTCTGAGTGAAGGTGATCCCAACCAAAAATCAGGTGAGGTGATGAGACGGAGCTCTATATGACAGCTATGACAGCAGCTTTCACATACTGAGTTGGATTGTAGTGTAGTTACCACAAACCAGACTGAATAATTTCACAAAGTCTGGAGGTTGAGCAGATCTTTCGTACTGTGGTAATCAGGCAGGTGAGAGGGAAAACCTGAAGCCACGCCCAGCAGCAACACAATAGAGGGGAGACCAACCAGACATACAAACACACGAGGGACGGGGTCTCATTGTAACAGTCGCCTTGTCAGCTCACAGATATCTACATGTTGTTCAAATATCTGCTTTGCTTCCTCCACCACTGCCAGCCAGTTAGTAGTCAGGGGGGTTTACAAGCCATAAAGGGCACTGCTGAAAGCCTGTGAAAGTAGATGTATATTATCCTGGTAAAATGTAATCAAATTACCAGTTCTGACAATTAATCACCACAAGGAGAAGCTGGGGTTAGAGCAATACCTGTAACCATGGTAACTGTACACAGCAAATATGCAATGACAGCTGTAGAATTCTTAAAAGTCATAGAAATGTAAATCAAATCAAAAGTCATAGAAATGTAAATCAAATAACTCAAATGTGACAAAAAACATTTTTGTCAAAAGACAACAACAACAACAACCAAAATGAAAACACTGATTTGGATTATGGTGGTTCAGACATTTGACATGAACCATGAACAACTCAACACTGAGGCTGGAGTGTGAATAAACAAAAATAAATAATAAATAAATAAAGCTGAGCGTATCTTAGCTTAGCTTAGCTTAGCTTAGCTTAGCTTAACTGAACTACAACCAGAGCTTTGACTGTGAGTTTTGAGACACACCACTGAGACTCACCTGCTACAGTAGAGTTGTAGCTGTCAACATGAGCGTCGTCTGGTTAATGATAATTATTCACAGACAGTGCTTGCCCTGTCAGGTTCAAGAAAGGTGCGTCAAACTGCTGTTTTGTGAAGCACCCTAAATCTCCGGTCTGATGTCAGAAGCCTTCAGTAATGAACCCATCACCACCACAGGCATCATCTGTGAGCCACAGGTCATCTACTTTATTTCAATTACACAAGACAACTGACAATAGATATAGAGATATAGAGAGATAAAAAGATTTTGCATATTGAGTGGAAGTTGATAAGGCCTCTGTCTGGCTACAGATTAAGAAACAAATACCCCTTAATCAGTAGCCAGCCAACCAGTAGTGCATGGTGAAGTTATATCTCGACACTATTGGACAGGTCGAAACATATCGCTCAGTGTATGAATGTGTGTGTTGAATGGATGAATGTGCCAAGTGCTCTTTGAGTGGTTGGTAGATCAGAAAACTTTCATTTAGTGCTACTACAAGGTTGACAGTTTTGGTTTTCATTAAAGTATTCACTGACATGAAAAAAGACGAATATCTTGTCAGACAAAACTAGGTTTAAATATATATATATATATATATATATATATATATATATATATATATATATATATATATATATATATATATATATATATATATGTATATGTATATGTGTGTGTGTGTGTGTGTATAATATGAATATGAATAAAACCTTTATTTACAATCAGACAAAATATTTCCTATAAAAAAACAATTCTCCACACACCATACCATCAGCAGCCAGAACAGCATGTACTCTGCAGCATAGATTGACATCCAGATATTCAAGGCACAATAGCCAGCACACACACACACACACACACACACACACACACACAGCTCATAGGCTAATAGGCTCATATCCTCTCCTGACCCACACACACCAGGCCTATTTCCTCCTGATCTACTGTTTCACTGTTTGTTTTGTCATGTCTATCACGTGTCTACTCTGTTGTTCTTCATTAATAAAATGAATTATATATTGTTCTAATGTTTCAGGAGTTGCATCAATGTTCTGAACCAGTGTTCAGGTTAGTTCATTAATTTCATTAATACCAGTGATTCATACGCTTTGCAGTTAACTATATATTATAATAAAACTATGCAGTCAATCCAGGAGCCATGACTTTTGAGGGAATTGCAAATTAGCAACAATTGTGCATCAGGTCCAAATCAGGTTTTAAAATGAGACTGAGCATTTAGTGTTTTGTGGTGTCACTGCATGCCTGAGTAAAGACTCTTTGTTATAATATGGACAGATGGAAATTGAATCCTGCAAAAGCTTTTTTTACGAGCATCAATGTGAAAAGTAAAGTCCAAACATATGCAATACCTTTCCATCTCAGTATGTAGCACCTGGATCTGTGAGCTGACACCCATCAGTCAGGGTAACTACAGTGGACTGCTTGTCAGATCATTATGGCTTCCTTTAATACATCTTTTGCATGTTGGAGTTGTGGAGGTAACTTTCTGAAACTGCCAGTCGGACATTAACACCCTTCATGCAGATTGTTGTCCAGTTGTGCAGTGATGGAAACAGCCATGGTCTTTTCTACCATAACCCGGACCGTCTGGCCCACCATCATGTGGACATGCCCTAGTTCCCATGACTCAAACCCACAGCCATGAGCCAAAAGGCTCCACTAACTCATGCTGAGCGCAGGAGAGTAACATGCTGAGAGAGTAAACCCTTACAGAAAATCTGTATTTGAGCTACCATAAGAGGTAGCACAGCACATCTATCTGACAGTGGCTCATAGTCTTGACATTGTCCTGCCACTGCATCAAAGTGGATCAGGGTGAGAGTGATGCTGGATCTCTGCAATGCTTCCTGTCCAGTGACAGATTTGACCAGATGTCTGTAATCTCATAAGATCATCCAAATTGTGTCCAAATAAATGAGTAACTATTGAGTGATGACGCTGATCATTTCAAGCACCATAGAACTGAGAGCGACCCTCCTCAGTGTGCTCTTTAAGCCGAGGTCCTTACCGGAATATTCCTTTAACATAGCATAACACTGTTCGAGGTTTCCTGATATACAGTTCCACCTGACACCTGCCAGCCAATCAGAAATGAATATTCTTTTGAAACCATGTTGTGGAAAAAAAAAAAAAACAGATTTCATTCCAAGGGTTGATACATTGTATTTTGGGTTCACTTATCTGTTATGGAAATGGAAGTCACCCTCAGAAGAAATTAGTATAATCACACTACATTGTCATTAGTAATCAGCAATTTATTGTGAAATTGGCTCATCTGGATTGAGCTGACAAATAGAGTCCCATGTTATTGCCATAATGACTTTTTGTGTTTTCTTGTGTGTGTGTGTTTTGTCACCACATGCTAATAATTACACATCTCTCAGAGCCATAGCAGTGGATGAAGGCACTTTAATGGTACCGAGGGTGCACAGATTAGAGGAATAGAGTCACTTTTACAAATGGAAGAATTTCTTCACTTTTCAAGCAGAGGTTGTCAGATGAAACCTGGCAATTTAAAAGGCAATTACCGCCATGTGATCTCCTCACAGCTGTGCTGCATGTGCTGGTTTCAGAAGACGACCCTTGCTAATGAAAGGATTATACAGATGAGGGGAACTGGTAAACATATGTGGATGAAAAGGCAGAGTTCTGCTGGCTAGTAAGCCATCATGTGGTAGGCTTATCTTCTCTGGGGTAAGCAAAAATCAGTAATAAAAATATATAAAAAGAAACTTTATGACTACAGCAGATAACTTGTAAAAAGTCTGTGTGTGTTTACAAAAAGAAATACAGTGCCACCCTCATTACATTATTAGACAGGGCTGTGACTGGTACAGAGAGCAACATTTGAAGGAAGTCATCAAGGTTTATATCTGGTGCTTTTACATATGAAATCAGTAAGAAGTACAACTGTGAAGAAGTTGGAGGAGCTTCAAACCTTAGAAAATAAATCATGATCACACCACGATTATCTCAGTTTAGGCTCAGAGAATCCAGGAGCCATATTTATGGTGTCTCTCTTTTACCATTGATGTGTTTTTTCATCATTTGTGGTCCTAAATAGGACCAAAAGTTCCTCTTAAGAGCTCCTCAGAAAGCTGCTGAGCTCTTATGTTTAATAATATATTCACTGTCTGTTCACAATCACCGACAGACAAAGTGGTTAAATCTCAAAGACGGGGCACAAGCCGGCTGTCATTGAGATGTTCAAATGTTTACCATGACTTCTGATTGTTAAAAGCAGCCAGTATAATATGAAAGAATGATCCTATCTTTATTCAAGAGCGTAGGTTTTCAGTTTGAGAGCATGATTTCTCCTTTTCGTGCTCAGATTTATTCTCCTCGTGCTCACATTTTGTGCTCGCGCTCAGATTTCTGCTGCTTTCTTGTGTGCTTGGACTCAAAAATCACATGCTTGCGCTCACATTTCTTCTTCTTGGACACAAACATTTAGCTCGCACTCAAATCTGTCCTGTGAGCGCTCAGATCTAATGTGCTCGCACTCGGAACAACGTGTCCTCTCAGGTTGAGGTGTCTGCTCAGACTGAACAATGTCCCTCCCTGCGCTAATATTAGTGTGTTTCACCAGCCAATAGGGAGACAGCTAGAGTGTGGCCCAATCTTGTGTGCGTTCCTTCTCCGTTTTTGAGGACTCCGTAGGGGCGGGTATATGGTCTGTTTGTAAAACTGCTTCTCTCTTAAAATACACCAATTTACCATATTAGCCAGCTATTTGACTCATCACCTACTTAAGGCACCTGCTTATTTATGTATAATTAATCTTAAGTAATCCTAAAAAGAGTTCTTGTAGTTTAGATCTCGAATTTTATATTAATGGGATATATTTTATATACTATAAAGACTCTTACTAGCATGACAGTGTTCTAAGAGTTGAGTTGAGAGTTGGTCCCTTCTGAGCAGACACTTCAACCTGAGAGGATGTGCTTGTTTTGAGCGCGAGCACATTAGATTTGAGAGCGCAGACATTAGATCTGAGTGCGCACAGGACAGATTTGAGTGCGAGTGAAATGTTTGTGTTCAAGAAGAAGAAATGTGAGCCCAAGCACGTGATTTTTGAGTCCAAGCACACACAAAAGAAAAGAAGCAGAAATCTGAGTGCGAGCACAAAATGTGAGCACGAGGACAATAAATCTGAGCACGAGAAGGAGAAATCATGCTCTTAAACTGAAAATCTGAACTGAAAAAGGATAACTCTTCCGTACCAGTATACCAAAAATAACAATGGAAAAAAACTTTCCTGTTGGTGTCGAAGCTTCACTTGATGTTAACAGATTTTGTTTTGTTTGTATTTCCTCTTTTTCTAAATAAATTGTGGACATGTAAATGTAATTTGTGGAGCTCAGGGAATATCAAAATTAATGAAATTAACAGCGTTTCCAGAACAAGTTTCCAGAGTTCCTGTTACTCTGGAGAAAACACAGAACTGCTTTATACTGGAAAACAGCTCGTATGAAATCAACTGAAATCTCAGCTTTATATATCAAACTGGGAAATGCAAGGCAACCCTTTAAACCTCGTATCATGACTTTGATCTATTTAGCTTAAGCTTTGGCTAATGTTTGGCTCATGCTTGGGATTTGTGTTTTCCTGCATGAACTTAATGTGATTAGAGTTTGAGCGAAACATTTGCATTCACATGCAGTAAAAGTGACCTTTAACCACACTTTGTTACAGTCAGTGAAAAAACAAATTTGCCACATCAAGTGAAAAGAAATCCAAAGTGTGAGCTGTTGTCAGGGAGGCTTGTCAGGTCAGTGCTGACTGCTTGTTTGCATCATGAAGCGCACCCCCCTACCACCCTTGCCTAATGATTTCTCTCAGCCACAGAGTATCTCCCCAAAGCTAAATCCCCCAACGGGCAAAGAGCCTTTAAACTCAGCAGAAAACCTATTTACCCGCAAATTAAAGCACCGCACTGGTGTGGAGCAGGAATTCATACTTGCTGAAAAACAGGGCAATTACTTGGAAAGAGTGAGCCAGGGGAATAGGCCTCATCCAGAGAGTAGGTGCAGTGTGTACTCAAACTTTGTATTTAAATACAAATGGGTGGAGGGATGTGGAGGGATGGGGTGGGATGGGGTGGGTGGGGAGACATGGAACAAGGAGAGGGGTGGAGCACAGTCTAAAATTCTTCCTCTCTGAAAGTGAATCAAAAGTGTGAATGAAAAAATGATCCTAGAGTGAGGAGAGAAGGGGGAAGCCTTGCAGGTTCATTACATCATGGAGTATGGAAGTTTGTGTGTGTGTGTGTGTGTGTGTGTGTGTGTGTGTGTGTTTGTGTGTGTGTGTGTGTGAGAGAGAGAGAGAGAGAGAGAGAGAGAGGAAGCAGCATAGCATATTAGAAATGTCCGTTCTCCAGTGGGGATTGCTTTGTTGTCTTTGTTTATGGTGTAGATCGACAGACTCGTGGGAGGCATTGTGTGTGTGTGTGTGTGTTTCTGTGTCTAAGTTAAAGAAAGTGCCTACTAGGAAGTTTTTTTATTACACCTATCTATCTATTCTCCATTCGAAGTCGTACCTTTTTAAGGAAGCTTCCTCGAGACAGGATGCACAAAACTGCCTCTGAATGTATCTTCCCTTTGGAAGTGTTTGCCGTGGGGAACATGGAGGCGTCAACAGGGATACCAGTTGCTGAGGGAAAGGCAGAAGCTGCTATACTAGCTGGTTGAAAGAGGAAGCTGCTTTTGATATGTTACTTTGCTTGTAAGCATGCATCTCATTTTGATTTCCTCCATAGCTTGAGGACAGTATTAGCTACTGACTAAGGGGCTACCTAAACCACTACAAAAGGTATACCTATACATACATATAGGTGTGTGTATGTGTGTATGTCTGGCTGGTTAGCCATCACCAGCTTGTCGGTCTGGATTTGGAAGTCCCACAGTATCTTGGCTTGGTCTTTCTCAACCACCTTAGGAGGTGTCTTCTATTTAGACCTTGGGATTTCCAGCCCATACTCAGTGCAGATGTTCCTGCACACTATACCAGTCACTTAGTTATGGAATTCCATGTATGCTTTACCTGCCAGAATCTAACACCCTGCTATTATATGCTGAACTGTCTCAGAAGCATCTTTGCACAGCCTGCACCTCAGGTCCTGTCCGGTGTGGTAGATCACCCCGTATATTGATCTTGTACTGAGTGTCTGTTCTTGTGCTGCCATGATCAGTGCTTGTGTGCTGTCTTTCAGTCCAGCCTTTTCCAGCCATTTGTTTCTTGATGTCAGCCACTTCTTCAATTTGTCGGTGGTACATGCCATGCAGGGGCCCTTCCTCCATGATGGTTCATCATCCTCCTCTGCACCATGGGGTTTCTGCTGCCTGAGGCATTCACTTAGCAGTTTGTGCTTGGGGGCCATCTTCCTGGTGTACTCCTGAATCTTGTTTGTTTCATCCTGGATGGTGGTCCTGATGCTCACCAGTCCTATATATTACTGTGTTACTGTAACAATGTAACAACTTGTGGCTGGCTTGGTCATACCTCTACTCTGACGAAAGATTTGTCATCTTTTATAGGAAATGTTGGTGATAGCTGTAATCATTCTTCCATACAGACTATGAAGAGACCCCCTTTGTGTCACAACTACACTGTACAAGATGATACACACCACAACACACACCAAACACTGAGATGATGTCCTACAGGACAGAAACACACAATTACTGCTGAAACTACATATTAGTTTCATCTGAACTCTTAAAATGCCTTTTTTTTCAACACTTAAAACATCACTTGAAGAAATCAGGTGATGTGGTCAAAAACTCAGAGTTTCTCTGCTGGAATAAAGAATCGAACAGAGAGAATGCATCGCATGTAATGCTGTCTTCTGTCTGTACTTGACATGAGTACACTGAAAAAACGATGATGAGAAACCCGCTTACAACAGCCAGGACAGATAAGGTTTCTCTAATGCTGGATTAAAGCTCTTTTTGTCTTTATGTCATGCAGCAGAAGACTCACTGTATATGGCATACAGGTTATATGTCTATACATAAAAATATATATCTATATGTCTGATGTTCAAATGTTCAAATTTAACATCTAAACTGCACATATACCAGAATCCCAGAGGACTTTTCTGTTCCTGTTATTAAACTGATCTCCATGTTCTCTCACTGTTATATTCACCAACATAAAGAAGGAAGAAGTGGTTGACGCAGTAAATGCTTCACTGCTTGCATCACTGGCCTTTCTTAGTAATCATTGCTTTTACGTTGACTGAAATTACATATCTGCTAACCTAACTGCCCCCCATTCAGATGGCTTTTGACTGTAATAAATTGCCTCCTGAATTGCAGCTTCATAAATGGCTCTTAACCGGAGATCAGGTGTTGGTCTGATGATGTTTTAATTGTAACTTGCGGAATGTATTAGCCGTGACCTACAGACTTTTTGTGGCAGCTTCCATTCAATATGTATGTATGTTCAGACACCTTGGGTTTAGAAAGGTTAATTAACCTCTGGTGGCAGACCTTTACTTTGCACTTAACTTGGTCTATGTCCTGATAGCGCCATTAACCCGCGCCCTAGCCTCTTAACCTCCTCTATCATTACAGGCGTAGGAACCTATTAAAACTTCCTATTGATTTTTTTTTTTTTTTTTTTTTTACATACAACTTCTACATTTTCTATACAGCTTTATAACATTTTCATCTTCCACATTAGCATTTTATATGCACAGAGCCGTGTGGCTGGCACAAGAAGGTTTAGCAAATAAATGGGAAGGAAATCTAATATCTTTGACATTATGATATTTTTAATTACTTAAACAAGACATAAAACATAGTGAATGTGATTATTGAAAAACGACACTGGAGTGCATCTGAATGCTGGTTGGAAAAGGTGGTGTCACCTGATTCATGACCTTCCATTGATATTATATCAAAATGATCCTCAGGATTCTTGAGATAAAATCTGTTATACAGCAGATGTAAATTAAAGGAGATAAAGAGACATATAGTGTTGAACCAAAGTGTTACATGGACAGACTTCAGAAGTGTGTTTTGTGGCATTTGGAGGTGCGAGAATAAGGGGACGAGGAAATGTAAATGTCTGCTAAAAGCTACTGAAACTGGTTTGTCCCTGATTTCATGCTGCGACTCAGACCAGTGTGTCTTTGATGGTAGAAAGAAAGTGTCAAAGCTGCAGCACTGTTTAAGGCATCCTCAGGAATTATAATCCTGGGGGTAGTGGACGACTGAGAATGGAGAGGCTGTTTCTAATTCACAAATCTTTTTCAACACCAGCAACATCTAACTGCTGCGTCCTCCCATATAGCCTTTCTGCTTGTGCACAGATTAAGTGACACACACCCTGAATGACAGACACACATTGACAGAGCCAGGTGGACGGTAAAAACTGTATGAAAATGTTCAATTATAATTATTACATTAAATGTGAAAATGCTCCTGCCAGTGTAAACTCCACAGCAGGTAGGTGAGCAGAGGCACTCAGCTCTAAACTGTGTTCTCTTTCTCCCTCCACATTTTCTCTGCCTCTCTCTTTGCATGTGTCAGAAACAACGGAGCACAATTAACAGGGACTCTGCTTTGCTGTTTGCTTGGTTGCCGCAGCAATAGGATTGATTAACACTTCAGCAGTTGTCAAATTAACAGAGTAGAAGCTTCCATCAACAGGTACTTAGAGCAGCTGTGCATCACTTGTGATGTGCAGGTGTTGAAGCAGGAATATTATCCTGAGATATCCATGTGGGTGGGGGAGCTAACACTGGCTGGTGTTGATAACTTTCCTGTCGTTAAAGGACAGACCTCAAAGCACAATTTTAATTGGACATGATTTCAGAATAAATGGATTCTTCATCTTTGTCTTAATACGTCACCATAGATTCTCCAGCCTTACAACTATACTAATCAATATTTTTATATTCAAAACAGATGAAATCACTACGTAATGTGATAAATGCATCCACTGCAGAGCTCTTTAGTCTCCTTTAGCCCATTGTTTTGGTCTTGCTGGCAATTGCCTCTCTTCTCAACCTGTTTTCCCGCAGCTGCCAGGTGTTTTCAGTGATACATCTGTTCATCCCCAAACAGCAGACTCAGTTACTGTAGATATTAGCCGGTGAAGCTAGTGCGTGTCACAGATAAAAATGTATAATTCAGATTTAAAGACACAGAGACACTTCATGATTATGATAATGTATTGAAAGCTTCCAAACAAAAAAGGCCATCCCAAAGACTGAAGTTAAACTTAAACAGACAGTGGAGTTGAGTAGAAACATTTGACTTCCTCCAGGCCTGAAGAAGTATTCAGCTTTCAACTGATTCTGTGGTGTGTGAGACTGGGGTTTGGGCTCTGTGTGTGCTCTCTTGGCAGAGATAGGCCCTGTTTACACGTACACAGGTATTTTTAAAAACGGAGACATTTCCCTTCGTTTGTACCTGTCTTTTACATGCAAACGGTGAATTCGCCTCTGAAAACGGATCTTTCTAAAAACTCGGACAAAAAACAGACTAGAGTGGAGATTCTGGAAAACTACGGTTTTGCGTTTGCGTGTAAATTGAGATAAAGAATTTTAGGCAGCTGATGTGCCAAAAGTGCGACCAATGTCTACCTGTTGCTATGACGATGATCATGGAAACATTCAGAGTAGTAGTCACATTTCTTCTGGTGCAAACACTTTTCATGTGTTTGCATTTGCATACACAGCTGATGTATCATGCCGATGACCAGAGACGAATGAGGGCTTGGAGGTCAGCCATTTTGCCACTTCTCCCACCTATTTGAAGACCCAGTCGCTGTCACCGCGAACGTTGCCGGTTTTGGGTCCGACCTGGGCGGACTGCTGTCTGGTGGGATCATTTTGAAAATGAAGTGGTTGTCCCGGAGGAGTGGTATGAAAATTTTAGGATGTCGTGGTCATCACTGTTGGTACTCTCTGACTTGCTGTGTCCTTACATCGAAGGCGAGATGACCGTATGTCGGCGTATTTATGCGGGTTGATGTAAACGAAAACTTTTTGAAAATGATGCTGTGTGCATGATGTTATTGCCGTAGTTTGCTGGGTGGCTTAGGAGCTGGCTGCACACACCTGAGCCGAATCAGCAGATTCGGAGGAGGAGGCAGCAGAAGAGGAGGACCAGGAGGCTGGCCTCCTGTGTGCTCACTGCCAGATTGTCACAGCTTCGTGGCAGATCAGCCTGTATGCTCTTCTGTGACTTTGCTACCTAAGATTTCCAACCAAATTACTCACCTGTACCTACCCACCAAGCCACCATGTCACCGCACCCTTCAGCTACATCCTCAACCTTGCCATGCTTTCCACGTTTGTTGTTCCCTACTTCCCCTAAGCTTGCCTGCCTCCCTGTGTCAGGAGACACCACCCCTCCACTTACCCTCAGTTCAATAAACGGCTGTTTTGTCCCTACTCCCTCATCTTTTTATCTGCATTTTGGGTCCAGCACCACCGCCACATAACAGAATAATCTTGCCAAACTATGGACCCAGCAGACCAAGACACTCTTTGGCAAGCCCTCAACACCCAAAGAATATTGCTATATCCTGCAGAGCTCTCTGCAGGATTTGAATGCCAGTGTGGCCCTAATTGCCTCTCAGCTGTCCACTCAGACTCCCCCAGTGAGTAGCCATACTTCCCCTCAAGCTCAAACACTCCTCCCTCCAGCAGCAAAGGAACCTTTTGTTCCTCCCCCAGAGCATTATTCAGGTGATGTGGGCTCCTGTGGCCGTTTTCTTTTACAGTGCTCTCTGGTTTTTGATCAGCAACCATCTAGTTATCCTTCTGATTGCTCTCGTATAGCTTATATTATTAATTTACTTAGGGAAAGCAGGGCAGTGGGCTACTGCTTTGTGCGAGGGAAGATCGAGGGTCCTTGAGTCATGATGCCTTCATCTCCGAGCTATGCAGCTTTTTTGACCATCCAATTCGGAGTTGTTTGTCCTTACATCAGGGGTCCTCCCGTTGCCAGTTTTTCCATTGATTTCCATATCCTAGTTGCAGAGAGTGGGTGGGGCAACAGGGCGTGTTGTTTAAGGTCTCTCGGTTGAAATTAAGGATGACTTAGCTTCTCGGGATGAACCTAATTCTTTAGATGAGTTAATCTCACTGGCTATCAAGATAGACAATCGACTGAGGGAGAGGACTAGAGAAAAGACAGGCAACAGCCAGCCCCCACCCCAAGCAGGTTGGACGGGCTCGTTTAACCCCTGGAGAATGTCAACAGTGGATGCAAGCCAGACGGGACATTTTATTTCATCCTGCCTCCGGACACCAAAAGACCGGGCTCACCAGTGAGTTCCCTCCAGTTCCCCACGGACTTCCCCATCAGCCCCTCCTAATTTATCCAGTGTTCTTTTTTTTTGTGTCTGACATAGAACTCCTCCCAGGTGCCAAATACCCAGTTAGCTGTCTCTATAACCTGTTCCGTCCCAAGAAAGAGATCATGGATCAATATATTAACACCTCTCTCTGGCAACAGGCCTTATGCGTCTCTCTACTTCCCCGCTAGGAGCTGTTTTTTTCTTTGAGAAAAATGACAAAATGATGGGAATGTTGATGGGAATTTCATCAACCATCTGTCAGTTTTCTGGGTTACATTGTTGCACAAGGTCAGCTTCAACCAGATCATGTCAAAATAAGAGAAGTGGCAGAGTGGCCAACCCCCACCTCTCACAAACAACAGCTTTCTCAGTTTTGCCAATTTTTACCACAGGTAGAGATTATAGTAAAGTAGCTGCCCTTCTGACCAGACTTACTTCTTCAAATATCCTTGTTCATGGCCAGCTGAAACTGAACAGGCTTTTCTGTGACTTAAAAGGCTATTTACCTGTGCTCCAGTGGTCCTCCACCCTGACTCTTCCACCTGATCTCCTGTTTGTCCCTGAAACCCTTCACTCCCAAGTATTGCAGTGGGGACATGCCTCAACACTCATCTGCCATCCTGGTTTTCAGCGTACCCTTCAGTTTCTCCAGCAGTGCTTCTGGTGGTCGGGCATGACACAGGCCACTATAGTTGACAGATTCTCAAAATCTGTCATTTTGTCCCTCTCCCTCAAGTACCCTCTGCTCTCAAGACTGTGGACCTTCTTGTATCACACGTTTTCAGGAATCATGGTATCCTGGTGGACATGTTTCTGAACAAGGGCCCCGGTTTACATCAAGTTTGGCAGGCCTTGCAGAGCTATTGGTGCTACTTCCAGTTTAACATCCAGTTACCACCCTCAATCCAACGGCCAGACAGAGCGGGCCAATCAGGACTTGGAGTCAGGTCTCCGGTGTGTCTCAGCATGGCATCCCTCTTCATGGACCATCCAGTTGCCATGGATTGAATATGCCCACAACTCCCTTGTCAGCTCGGCCATAGGTATGTCCCCGTGCATGGCAGCTAATGGTTTTCAACCACCTCCGTTCCCCACCCATCAGCGTGAGGCAGCTGTGCCTTCAGTCCGAGCGCATCTTCACCAAGTTCAAGAGGTGTGGAAAGCCACCCGAGCATCACTCACTCGTTCTGCCTGCTGCAACCAGATAAACATCGCTCTCCCCCCAGTATCAGCCTGGTCAAAAGGTATGGTTATCCACACGGGATCTCCCCCTGCAGGTAGTCACAGAAGCTCGCCCCCTGCTAGTTGGCCCATTTGAGGTTGAGAGGGTGATTAATTCATCGGCTGTACTAAAATTGCCTGACTATGCAGATTTACCCAACTTTCCATATGTCTCTGTTAAAGTCGGTGTTCACCAGTGCCCTTTCTACTTATTTGGATTGCAGGGGTAGTAAGTAAGCTTTATATGCCATAAGAGGTTATCAGTATCAGACCTCATGCCTGGCCAGTTGCACATAGTTGTGGCTTTTTCTCAGTCTCAGTGATTAGTGTGGTGAGCTTTTTGACATATCAATACACAGGTTCAGGAAACAAACAGTTTTGTTTGTTTTTTTTATTTTCCCTTTACATGTGGAGAGTACATTTGTCTAACCCATGTATACACTTATGAGTGAATCGGGTCAGGAAGTTGTAACAATGTTATTTTCTTGCCTAAAAACTGGGTATTGCAACACTGCAAATGCACACCTGTGTTTGATGTCTAAACAACAGCAGTGCACATGTTTTTGTGTGTGAAGATGATGAGCAATGAATATGTACTACACAAGCTCAGAAATACTCATACAGTACCTTGTGGGTAGTCTTAGGCCACGCATATTCAGTGGCTAGAGCAAGTCTAGTTCCAGACCATCGTGTGAAACAATGTGTCCCATATAGAGTACTAAAGTGCAGATTTGTAAAACTCACATTTCTTTAGATTTCATTTAAAACGGCAGAATATATAATATACTATTATCTTAATATATTATATAAAACTGCTGTTTTAATTACACCCTTCACCTAGTTGTCTTATATATGGCATTGAAATAGAACATTTAATAATGTTTACACAGAATCCTTTTTTTAAATTTGACCATTACATAACATTTGAATTTCTGCTACTGGCCAGAAGCTGCTACAGCAGATGTCTATCTGATAGTGGCGTAGCTAAATTTACAGAATTTATTCCATCAGTATTTTTTCAATTCTGTGTCTCAATATAATGGGGATCTGCTTCCATTAGCCCCTCCCAAATAAATCATCATCATGTTGATAGTACTGCAGGCACACTATGAAAAAGAAGATAATTAAACAAAGAAGGTTAGCACCTGTCAACCTGTCTCTTAGACGCCATCCCAACCAGCCTGTGTAAATATGTTTTACCTCTAGTTAGGATTTAGGGTGCATCATAGTACAGAGACAGCACTAGTGAAAGTTACAAATTAACTTCTAATTGCTTCAGATAAAAGGCTCTCTGTACTCGTCTTGTTAGATCATCAACAACAACCATCTAATTAGCATTAAAGAATCTGTGTGAATCTGGTATATGTCCCATTTATGCTGATGATACCCAATTATATTTATCGATCAAGTCAGATGACTTGAATCAGTTTGCTAGATTTCAGACATGTTTTAATTACATAAAAATTGCTGTCTTCATCGCTCACTCATCACTCTTCATCTATAGATAGTTACTTTGGATGGTATCACACTGGTCTCCAGCTCCATGGTGAAGAACCTTGGGATTATCTTTGATTAGGATATGTCCGAAAACAAACTTCAAGGACTTTCTTTAACATTGCAAAAATCATATCCTGTGTCAATCCGATGCTGTATTATTGAAACTTCATGTTATGCTGCCCCAATAAGTCCCATTTCCCCCAAAGTTATAACGGGTGTAATTAGAACCCAAATGCAGCATACGCAGGAAACAGTCTCTCTGGGCACAGGGAAAGTCCAGGGGCTTAGGCTGGGAACACCAGTCCAGCAAGCAGGTAGGCAGGAGTTGAGGCAGACGTACCAGGAGAAAGCCACCAGTAGCTGGGCCGACACCAGCTGGCAGAATCCAGAGGGATCAGAAGCTTGTGGTCGAAGACGGAAGGCAGGGTCGGTTACCGGGAGTACAGCAAACAGGTTAGTCCAAGGCAGGCAGAGTCGGCAGCAGGAGATCAGTCCGGAGAAGAGTGCTGGAAAGTCTTGCGTGAGCATAGAGAACAATCTGGCAGAGAGTGAGTGAGCTGGGAGAGCTTAAATCCTAGCTTGATTGGTGATGGGAAGCAGGTGAGTCAAGCAGGTGAGGGGAGTAGGTCTGATGAGGGGGGCGTGGCTGGCAGGTGAGTGGAGAGGGAATGGAAAATTACTGAGAGGCAGGTGAAAGGGGAGTAGACTGTGACAAAAGTAGTTATTCTAGTCAATGTTTCAAACCCCACCGGCTCTGATTTCTTCCTCTTAATGGAAGATTTTGCTTGCCCCTGTGACCAAGTTCTTGCTCATGGTGGAAATTGTTGGGTCTCTGTGAATACTATTATGAAGAGTATCTAGACCTACTCTATGTTGGTAGAGTTGGTAAAAGTGTTGTGAGATAATATAATAATAAAGTTGGAATAAAATATTTTGAGCTGAGCTGATCTGGAGTTAGAAACGTGAGCTTAGCAGACCTCTGTAGCCTGCTCCTCATCTCTCATGCTTTAGGTCATAGACTCTGGACTGCTTAGCTGCTACAAGCAACACAATTGAATCTATGACCAGACTGACACCAGTCTGTTGCATCGATTTTAATCCTTTTTTTAAACTGTCCATCGAAAGCCTGGCAGTGCTAATTTTGTGCAGTACTTTCAATTATGGGGAGAGGATTAGAATTCCACATGCTCTGACTTTCTGGCTTGGTGTGGCTGGTCGCAGTATCCGTCAAAAATAAAAGAGCTGCATATTATTCCCAGAGCTGCTTCTGGGATGCTTTTTAAATGCACTTTGATGTTTCTGGTGGGATCACAAGCATTATCTAGAGTGGGTGCCGTCAGCTATGGTGGCCAAACTGCCGCCAGAATGCGTTGCGCCTTCAAGTAAGCCTATGTCTGCATTATAATTTCATCACATGGACCGAACTTTGGCCTGCCCTACACACAGAGAAAGAATGAGAACTAGTGTTTACATGTGACATTGGCTAACAGGAAATGTAAGAACCCTCTACCACACACATATACACACACAAAACCACATTCAATCAGTGTCAAATAGTGTGAAGGTGAATTAGCATGAAGGTAATTATACAGGTTTATCCTGTTACATTATTGAGTAATGCATCACCCAATCTGTTGGTCACTCATGACACACTGTGATTATCATCTTGTGCTGATATTCAGCACAACAGCAAACCTTAATATTATCAGAACATAGGTGCAGCAAACCCTAGCCATAATCCATAGGGTTAGAGTTAACAACCAATCAGGCCAAGGGGCAGTCTTGGAGGATAGGCATGTTCAAGTCTTGCAAACTTCCTTGAGGTGGAGGCAGTTTTTTGGGCCTGTGACACTGAAGTATAGGCAGGTCATGGTAAAAAGCAGCAAGCTGCAGTGTCTCATATTATGTGTGGGCTGACGTCTCCATCTCTGCATGCAGATTATTTTTGTGGGTTCAGTCTCATAGTGTTTTCCAGAGAGCATATTATCTACAGGGACCTCAGAATCCAACGTGGATCTGCCGTTCACACCCAGCAAGTTGCACATGCACCTGAAAGTAGTGGGCCCGAGTAGGGAACGCTCACTGTCCTCTGTCATTGATGCACAGCCCACTAGGACCACTGGAGATGAATGCCCCGATCCTTTTATGGCCTTGTTTGAGGCTGTGTGTATTCCTCCCACTTCCTCTCCTGCCAGTTTTCCTCAGGAGGTAGAGACTACTGACTGCTGGGATACTCTTGGTGATGCAGAATTGGACACAAGATGCTGGAAGGCCACCCATAGCATCTTCCAGTCAGACTGTATACCCTATGCACCCAGAGCCCTGGATGCTAAAACTTCATGTGTTGTTGTGCAATAGGGCATGCACTCACTTGGCCTAGAAAGGGAGGTGGTACACACCTTGTATGATTTGTGGGCTCCCTCTGCTCAGCTGTAGGACAATGTCAAGGGGATGGTTTTTAGAAAATGCGTCACAAATCTGTCACAAATACATGTCTCCCTTTAACACAACTGCAAACTTCTAAATGTAGTAGCAGTAGGTGCTCAGATGCCAGAGGAACCTGTCTGCTGTCAATGCTCAAGGAAGTTTACATTTCTTAACCGCACTGATTGGAAGTCTCTAGAAAGATGGTATGAAACTGTTTGCTCACAGCTGATAAGAGATGTTTCCATGGATTACAAAACAGTCTTAAGTATTCAAAATCGGTATTGAATTATTTTATTAACACAAAGGGGAATAATCCTGTTCTTTGGTTAACACAGTTATATCTTGTGGATGTGGATTATTTTGTGATATGTGTGCAAGGAGATCACATCAACGGTATAACAATAATATAATCTAACAGGCCTCTTTGCACCATAACAAAAGCCCTATTTGTTGTCATTGTAGATGCCTTCTAATTTAATATAACTGCAGACGCCTCACCAATTCACCTCACATGCAAGTGTATTTTCAGTTGCTGTTATGAGGTGTACTACAATATACTGGAGATTGACTGTGTGATCGGGTTAATGCAATGTACAGAACTACTGGTGTTTTTTTATTGATGGTTTTAAAATGTACCCTGAAAAACTACACCACCACCAACAGAATGTCAGTACATTGGGTATTTAGAAACACAGTAAAGGAATAAGAGGACAAATAGTTTAACCTCAATCATACCAGCAGTCATTTACTTTATTCTATCATTCAGTCTTTGATGACTTTAACAATCATTTTTAAATGACAGATAATGACTTAATATTGTTTTCTGTTTCTATTTTAATTAGTGCTTTAAAATTACCAATGTATTGGAGCCCTGTGGGGTCTGATTCGCATGTGCCCTGTCTATTTTAGTTTTACACAATATGCAAATGACCTATAACCTGCCAAAAATAATAATAACCTGTTTTTAAAATGACATTAATTACAGAACTAATAACATTTTGAATCTTTGCTATGATGCTCTGTTTTTCCAGTAGCTTTTTTTTGTCTCCTTGGATGTTAAATTTTTGGTAGGATGAGGGTTAATGCCTTCTATACAATAATGCAGGGCCATGTTTGTGGTTAATGAAGTAAGCTGAGGTTTGAAGTTGGTCTTGCAGAGAATTCTACACGGAAGCAGACAACAGGCCACATTTAGTATTTTCTGTTCTCTAATCCCACTTAAAATTCTGGAGGCGATGGGGAGGAAAATATCAAAAGAAAAGCTGTCCCAGAGATGGGTATGGGCTGGTGGGAGGCACTGTGAGGGGGGAGGAGGAGGGGGAATTATTTTGAAGGGTATTAAGTCATCAGATTTACTTTTATCTTGATTGCATTGTGGAAGTCGTGCATAATTAATGGGGAGAGCTTATTAGGAAAAGATGATTAGGCAAATTACACAGGTGTCGGATGCATTTTTCATGATGAATTTTGCCAGGACAATTCTAGATTTCCATCTGTTCTGCTCCTATCAGAGTGTCACTTCAGGGGAAATTAATATGACACAATAAAATGCAAATTGCAGGTTGGCAAAAAGAGAAAATAAAAGTATAAATAAGACTTAAGGGTTTATGCTGAAATAAACATAAACGGGGAATAGCCATTTTTAGAAACATTCTCATCATCAGCAAGCTTTTGGCAATTGGGACATAATAAGCTGCTTCATTTTAATGGACACTGGGTTTTATATTTTATGATTACACGGCACAAAGAAACGGCTTTGTCCTTCACCATTATGTGTGGTCTGAGCTCATTCACTCTTCACTGTATGTAGGCCATTACTGCAGGTATAATCAGGACTCACTTTTAATTTGGTCTTTAATAGCAGAAGGTTTAAAAAGCCCAGTATTATTTCCTGGAACTGTTTATCTGCTTTTCATTGCAAGCGTTTCTATTGATACTGGTGCTTAGACCTTCACTTTAACTGAGCGATCTTCCTTTCTTAAAAGCAGCCATAAAATGAATGGCTCTGACCTAGGATTTGGTTTTTAATTACACTTTGACACATGCTGAATAGTTTTCCACATTTTCATAAACAAAAACTCTCGGTAATGAAGCAAATGACACTTTGAACGTTTGCACATATTGAATCGCTGCAGTCCTCCTGCTAATCAAACTATATGTGTTGATCATAGCAACCAGAGAAAAGTGAGAAAAGACTCTTAAATGAAACTTAGAACACTGAGCGTGTTTCTCTGCAGACTCTGACCATTCTTGCTTCCTTTCCAATGATCAAACCTCATCAGCTCTTGCATTATTGAAAGGAAAACTCCCTTCTTGGCTCAATGTGACCACCATGTCCTCTCTTGGTGTGGTCCTCTCCTACTCGCCTTTACTGGGACTCCCCGAGGACTACTTCAAGGCCCCCTCAGATCATTAGGCTCTCAGGCGGTTGGGTTTTCACCTCTCCACCTGTGAACCTTCTTCATAAATTCCATCCTCCCCACAAGCAAATCAGCAATGCTGTTTGTGCTGCTTTCATCTCAGCCTATACTCTTGCTGTTGGTTGTTGAGCTGCTCATTTATCTGAAGAGTGAACAGAATACTGTGAGTTTGTTTTGTTACACTGGCTCATTTGAGTAACTTAAGCATTGGTAACACGTGGACATTCATAGCAACCAAGCAAACATTTCTAGTTGTAAATAAGCAAAAGATAAGAAAGACAGCAACAACTTTTCTCAACTAAATGATAAATCCGTGCCTTCCAAAACCACAACCATACAAGGCAGGTACAAAGGTCTGGTTTAGCCACAAACTTGACTGTATTAAGGTTTAGGAAAGATGGTGTGATTCAGAGCTGTGATGACTCTGAACTCACTTCCAGTTTCAGCTCTTGTATTCATCAGGCCATTCAGGATTTACTTTTGGTTTGTAGAATTGGAGGGCCTCTGTGCAACTGTGTAGGTGGCATTAATCAAGCATCGGGAAGGTGACAAACTGTCAGGACTTTCTGGCTTGCCAGGTGGCTTCGTGGCTGTCCCGGATCCCCTCCAAGTCACATTGGATAATGTTGCAGTGAGGATGATGATGAGGACGGTGACAGATCGAGAGAAGTTTGAAGGATGGCTGAGTGGACAGACGTGTGACCTGAGAGGAGAAATTGGATTTGGCTCCTGTCTCTTGGCGCTGGCAGAGGGCGGCGACAAGCTCGGTAAACTACCCCTCACACACACGCACGCAGGCACACACATGCACACATTCACGCACCTCCCCTCCACGCCATTTCCATTTCATTTTCTGCAAAGCATGAAATTAAAGCTATTTATAACCTGACTGATAATTACATTATACTTATTCATCACGATTAGGTTTCTGGTTTTTATGATACAATGTCACAGTTTTAATTAAACCATCTCTGGCAGCCTGCTTGGCCAGCCGCACTGTTTATTCACTTCACACGTGCTCCAAGAGCAACTCAGAACTGAGATGACCACCTGATGACACCCTTTACAGCCTGCTGATTGACAGCACCATCCCCACTGCACCACCTATGATTACACTGGTAATCTGTATAATTTGACTTGGACATAACCCCATTTGATTGTGAGCCTTAAGGGATGTGATGAAGTTTGACACAGACAGATCATGTCATCTTTAAAATGTCTCAGCGTCTGTTTAATGGCTAATTACATTATCAAAGCAAAACGCAGACTGGTGTAAGTTCCCTGTCACCTTGGAGGAATTAATGATTGAATTATGAATCAAAAATCCCCAGAGGGGAGTAAAAGAAAGTTGAGATCTAATGTTAACAGTGATATTTCGGGGGGAAAAAATGAATGTGAAAACGTACCCTCTAGGTATTGTGCACTGAGACCTAACTTACGGGTAAGAAAGGAGAAGTTAGTGAATTATTTAACAGTGATATATACTCAATAATAAATAGGTGATAAATAAAATATACAAGCTTGTCTTGATTAAGGTGTGTGTATTCCCCTCCCCTGACGCCGACAGGCCTTTGATTCATGTATCTGTGTTTGTGCAGTCCTCCTTCCTCCTCATATTCAACATTTCCACTTTGTGTAGCACACTTGAAAAGGCATCGGTTCTTGGCTGGAGGTATGTTGTATAGAAAGGAGCCAGAGGAACGCCTTGCCTATGGCATTGGCTCAGGGCATAGTTAGAAGCCGGGACCACCCTGGATGCTCATTCATGTTTCATTGTGGAGGGGGAGACTATGAGTGTAAATGTGTCCCACTTAAGTGAATTGTGGATATGGCAACAGAAAATTGTGGAGACCAGTAATTAATACCTTGTGGATATTTCTCATGTTTTTCTCTGTTGATCGATTAAATCATGCAAAACACTCCTAATTATAAGACTCCCCACAGGATGATTTGTGTCTCAGAGCTGACTGCAAATGTCATGGATGAGTGTTTGTGGCACCAGCATTGACTCTTAACTCTGCTGGAGACAGATGGGATTGAACTTTGTATGCAGCTCCTCTTCCAAATGAGCTGCCAGCCATGCCATCTAAACTAGTGTTGGAGCCATTTATCACTGCGCTGATACTGGCCTTTCAATAAAAGTCATCTAGTGGCCAGTCAGTGTGGCCTACTGGAAATGATATGATAGAGGATAGGACATGACTTCACTTAATAGCTTAAGAGGTGTCAGTCTGTAAAAGCTGTAATGAAACACGCTTCACTATTCGTTAAATCAAACATGCACAGTGAGCTGCTGCTAAAGGCCTTAATATCTCAGGTTAGACTGACCATTGTAGGTCATGGTGGTCCTTTCAGTTCAGCCCTCTTTTTAAATACTCTAACTATATACTATAATACTCTACTCTACTACTCTACTATATATATATATCTCAGAAATCCCCTATAGTGACTGTAAGTATTGAACTTGTACGTTACAGTGCAATCTGATGTGCGGTTGTGGGTCACTCATTAAATTGGGTCAGCCAGTAATCAGAGGTTGACTTGTCCAGTCAAAGTGTCCTTGAGTTAGCAAAACTAAGACTTCAATAATACATGCATTGATTAAATTAACATCTGACAAAAACAAACTTCTGTTTCTGATATATTTGATTACATTATATTGTACAAATTAACCCTATTGGTTTCTGATTTTATATATATATATATTGGATCTATTTGCGGCTATTACTCCACCAGAAGCGCCACGGTCCATTTCAGAGGTGTTTTAGAAACAGCACTCTGCTCCACGGAGAATGTGCAGTTTTTATTGAAATTTTCAGTGTTGTTGTAGACAGTCGGCGTGCCCCAATTCAGGGGCTGCCTTCAAGTGCCGTGAAGGCTGTGTCATTTGAAGGTGAATCTTTCTGAGGGTCCTTTGAAGGCCGCATCAACTACCTTATTTTTTGGACTATAAGGCGCATCTAAAATCATTAAGATTTCTCAAAATTACTCTGCGAGTCAGGAGCCTTGCGGAGTAATACGTTGGCCTACAGATAGGCCTACTGTGCAACATACTGATAATTTTACGTTGTGCCTGAAAAAGACCCCAAAATGCCACCTGTTAAGAAACATGCTTATAATGTGGATTTCAAACTCAATGCTATAATTCACACATTAGAACACCGGCCATGTTTGATGCCCAAATCGCCCAACTGTTAAACTTAGACACTGAAGCTGAAGGATTTGTAGACAAGGAATGAACTGAAAAAAAAGTTAATGTATGTTGTATTTTTGTATTAGTCTACAACTGAACAATGTTGAGAGTTATTTGTAAATTAGTTGAATAAAATTTGACTTACTGACACACGTTTTGTTTCGCTTATTGCGCCTTATAATCGATGTGCCTTATGTGTGGACAATGACAGTAACTGACATGTTAATTGATACTGCGCCTTATAATCCGGTGCGCCTTATATATCCGGAAAAAAACGGTATTGTTAAATGAGACGGTCTAGCCTTTGAAGCGTTTCCTGGTTGCGTCATCAGCTGCGCACCTGCCGTCAGTTGGTACTTTTAACGTAGCTGCTTGGTGTCGCTGTTGTTGTATGTTTCCCTGGCACTGAACAGAGGCGTGCAAAGGATCTTGGGATATGTGAGGCCGTGAAGGATATCACATCGGGCAGGAGAGAGGAGATAGCGGGAGAGGAGAAAGAAGCCATTGCTATAGCTAGGCTAGTTAGTGTGACTAACACAAACTGGTAAAACTATTGGATTGTGGTTAATAAAGTTCAGAGACCTGTTTTTGCACAAACAAAACAAGTCTAAAGATAGTGTAGAGATATGTAGATAATCACTGAAATCACGTGAAAAATATACGAAAATCTGTTTAGGTGAGCAGAGCAGAGAGCACCGTGGCAGTAACACACTGAGTAAAAAAAAAAAAGTGAGTGACATGAGATGATTGTCACTGGTGCTGTATGCAGACTCTGTGTAGTTGTGGTAACAGCTACACAGTAGTTGTATTTGAATATATGAAACTGCAACAGAGCTGTAACAGTGTATCGCTAATACTAGTATTGCAGTAATGCTAAGCATAGTTATGTATGAATCAGAATTCTTGTATTGACCTCAGCAGGACTTTACACACATGCTGTTCACTGGGCCACTACAGCTTCAGCGTATGAGCAACTTAGAAGCTTGATGCTAATCAAAGTTACACAACGTTGCTGAGCAAAGGAATTATTGTTTCTGACATTCCTTACAGTTTGACCCTTCATCTTTTTCCACATGTGTATCTTTAGGGCATGTCTGTCAACAAACTTCACATTTATATTCAGCAGCAATCTCACATACACACAAACACACACACTGATACCACAGCACAGAAGGGGCTTTCATGTAGGAACAAAGCCAGCTGAACTAGCGTTGCACTATAAGCAGCATGAAAAAACTGGCCGACAAACCAACAAGTTATTATTTAAATGACTCAACAATTTCTCCTGAACATTCTGACTTTCAATATTACATGCTCACATTCTCTTCAGCATGAGCCTACAATCGAAGCTAGCCACATTAGCTGTGCAACATAATAATGCTAATGTTCAACAGATTAACTTGTAATGAAATAGTAAAACAAAATAAAAATGACACAGTAATGGAGACCCCATATCTATTGAGCTTAAATTTTGATCCTGGTTGTGCCAGAGGCAAAGAGACCGAAGAGGATGACGTAGGAAGTTAAGAAAAGAGTATGTGGGAGGCCACCGTACAAAAGTAAATCTGGGACTGACTTTGATTCTTGGTGAGAGCCTGGTAAAATGAAAGAAAGACAGACGTCCAGCTGGGCTGATTGCTGTTGGACCAGTAACTAATATTAGCTCACAGGACGCTCATTCAGCATATCCTGGCTTGGGCAGTTGTCCACTTCTCATCACCTCACCACGGGGGTGCCCCAGGGCTCAGTGCTGGGGCCCCTACTATTTTCTATTTATACCACTTCCCTGGGTCTGATTATCTGCTCCCATGGCTTCTCTTATTACTGCTATGCAGATGACACTCACTCTGTCTGTCATTTCCTCCTGATGACCTCTCCGTCTCTCCATGTGGTAAATGGTAAATGGACTATACTTAATACTTACTAGTCTTCTGACCACTTAAAGTTCACTACACTACATATCTCATTCACCCATTCACACACATTCATACACTGCATTTATACATGTGTGGCTTTAAGAAAGTAGTCCAAATAAAATATTTAAAAACACAAAAGCAACTTCAACATTTCTGTCAGTGAGGTCGATTCTGTGGGTGGGGATGTTCTCCTTCCTGAAGGTGGTGCTGAGACAATGTGATTCAGAAAGACTCGAGTCCGTGAAATGATCCAAGTTTGACATCTCTAGTCAGAGGGTACTAATGTGACTGTTTTAGATGGAGAAGGAAAAAAATATGCTCACTCTCAAAACTACTATACTTTTGGGGTCTTTAGACACACCTGGGACAAACATACGTCATATGTCAAACATATGTCCTTTAAGCTTATTGCCACATGATTAAAATAGATTTACCTGATGAGGTATTTGTTTTGGACTGTACCAGTTATCTGTTAATGTTCAAACTAAACCTTCTTGAGCTGGCCTCTTGCCTTTTTGCCACTGGAGAAGGAAACAAAAGATTGTAGACTGAACAAAATATGGACAATAATAAAAACCGTGAGACAATGTGAACGTAACAATAACAAGAATAACTGATTCTTAAAATATGATCTATTAAAAATCTCAAACCTCAAAGAGGTACAATTGACTCATTCCTTGATCTGTTGAGGTTAATTTTATCACCCACCTATATGCGAAGCTTTGTGTGTTCCACACTTTAATGGTAAACTGGGAGAAACAATTGAGATGTTCTTCAAACAGCAGAGAGAGCATGAATGTGTTTCCACATTGCTTTGATCTAATTTGAGTGCTGAATTCACTTGAAACACATTAAACCAGAATCATTTCCATATTTGCTTGTCTTTGGTTGTTGCATAGTGTTATGGTAATTTAGATTCTAGCTACACAAACACGTTTGTTGATCATTTTTATTATTTTACTTAAACAACTGCAATTACTTTGCTGCTGACTTATGTGTACACAGAAAGATAACAAAAGGGTCATTAATTGAAACTCCAGTTCAAAAATAGGAAGGACTTTAGACTGTTATTGAACTACAACTTTTAGCTATACACTGCTTAAGTTAGTATAACAAGCCGATTAAGAATTCCAACCACCCAGATAACGGCCTTTTCTCCCAGCTGCAATCAGGAACAATTTTCTGGATACAGCAGGCAAAAAATGAAGATCTTCTACCATCAAACCACTAAGATCCTAAATGAGGACACTGCCTAGGACTGCACTTTTTTACTCTCCTTATTACTATTATAATTGTTATTATTATCCCATTATTCTTAGTTAATTACTGATTTACTTCCATTAAGATGACTTTTACATAGTTACTTACATATTTCTCTAACCTTAACTGAAGTGCTTTTGTTACCTAACTCTAACCATGGATGGGAGTTTGAATGTGATCCATGGGTAAAAACATTCCACTGATTCCACTCGTTGCATCATTACATATAATTGCTTGCAACTATATTAAACATCATCTGTCTGTGACATTCGTTAAATTCAAGGACTTGTTATAGAGTAACTTCCTTGTAGCTAATCTGCACAGTTGTTTATTTATTCAGTTGAAGATTTTCCAGAACACCATTCAACCAAAACTACTAGAGAGATGTCAACCAAAACACCGATCATGACTGAGTGAGATATAGTATTGCCTTCTGACTGTGAAAGTGTAGGACTCTTTGATAACCGTATGTACTCTCAGTTGTTATGTATGAACTCTGTAGCTGCTCATAAATATGCTGGTCACACCTCCAGCTGAAGAGACAGCAAACTAAAGGGTAAATGTAAAGTATAAATAGTACACATGGCCTTTAAAACAATGTTAAGGTGAGAGCACTGGTGCTCCTCAAGGCCAAGACACTAAAGGTTGCACACCTCTCTGTTGGCAGAGCCCTCATAGTTCTGACAGTCCCTCAACACGCCACTCTCCCAGTGGCAAAGCAAAACACCACAAAAGGTTTGGGGAAGTGCTACATCTGACCTTTTCTCGTCCACCCAGATGTGTGTGCATGTGTGTGCATCTGTGTGTGTGTGTGTATTGGTCACGTTGACTGTTGGCTGTGGGTCATAAGTACAAGTTTAACAGTGAATGACCCTCTGAGGTGAGGTTTTGTTGCTCATGTTTTCTTGTGTCAACACTGGAGGTTAATTACCAACAATAGTTGGCTGACCTTCTCACAAGTCTACATGTGAACTGTTAGAGACGTTTGCAAGGCACCTGGCTGGACAGTGGCAGATCCTTGCCCCATCACCTGCAACCTGTAAGCAACTGGGTTTGCACCATATTCAACATATTCAAGAGATGTTAATGTTATGGTTCAGATTGGAACAATGGCAGTATTTCCAACATGGCGGTGGCCAGCGTTGCATATTTTCGGCTTCAAAACAGTTCTTTGGAAACCTACGTGTGGCGTCACTCACTCTCTGTTCATTCTTTATACTGTCATTGGTAGAGATTTGGCTTGGTAACCGACGGGTGGCTGGTTCATGTCCAGTATGGACCAAAGTATGCAAGGTGGACTGATAGTTGGAGAGGTGCCAGTTCACCTCCTGGGCACTACCGAGGTGCCCTTGAGCAAAGTACCAAACCCTTAACTGCTATATTTGTAAAAATGATCAGTTAGAGATAACTGACAGAAAAAAGATGTTACAGCTATGGATTAGCAGCTATGTCTTCACTAATTTCATCAAAGATACTCTAGAGAAATGGTCATTAGAATAAAAAAGCCATCTCATCCTTTTCTACAGACCGTAAACACATATAGTATACACTGTGTATGGCGTCTTTTGTCATCAGTTTTTTCAATCCATTCTTTTCTTAGCTCCTGGTAAATAGTAAGAAGCACATCCAATCACTTGGATCTAATAGCTCAGTCTGAGCACTGCCACACTCCTATTTTTAAAGGCTATACCTATACTTTCATTAGTGTGTATACAGCCACCTCTCACCATTGTGGCTCTCTCTATTGTAGTGTATGCCATTCACCTTTCATTTGGAGCCCATGCTCCATAGGAGACAATAAAGTAATTCTGCAGCAAGAGCAGGTAATCTTTATGGAAGGCCAGGAAACAATGGGAACCAGAGGGAGTTCACATGGTAATAAGTGGACAAACCCAGGAGCGATTAACTCTGTTGTAATCCCATTGAGTTCAATCAAAGCAAGCAAGTAGTACTTTCAGAATAAAGGGGGGAATAAGGAGCCAAAGGAAATGAATGACTTTGAGTGTGGCACCTGTAGAAATGGATGCAGGGGACAGCCTCAACAAATGAACCATTTCAGGCACTCAGGAGGCATTTGAACCAGGGTGAAATGCTCACAGAGGAGAGGGAATTTAATCAGCGTGTCTCACTTTAGGTCTCCAGTCATTGAGCAGTTTGACTCAAGTTTAATACGAGATTTTGCATCGAGAAAATGAAACCTGACTTGAAAGCAGAAATGTCAGGGTTTTGTGGAACCACTTTTTTTAAAGGCCTTTTTAGTCTCACAGTGATCTATGAAAGCATCTACTCTAAATGACAGCCAATAACTGTTTTATTTGCCATCCAAATCCAAAAGCTGCAGAAATGTTTAATCAATGAGAAACTTTCATATTTCCAGAAAATTGGTCAGCACTGCTGTCATACAATAAGAGCATTTACCAAGTCTGTCCAGAACTACTACAGCATTAAAGTGTCATATGAGACAGTCATATTCTGATGTTCTCAGTTTTCCCAGAGCTGTAGAAATCCAAATCCAGTTATGGATTTAGTGTTTACTGAAATGAGATGCTTACAGGATATTTGAATATGTGACCAGACCGTCTGTCATATAAAACATTCCCATAAGGGGAGGGTTCAATAGGTAATCATTGTCCGAGGCAATACATTGAGAACATGTAATATTGACTGGAGGGTCTGCTGGTGGAACTGTGGAGACATGAATATAATGAAAAATCAAAGTGTTCAACTGCATTTGTTTCATTTGACATGGAGGGCAGAGTGATCCCAGATCAATACAAATCCAAAGGACTGACTCAAGGCTGTGTTTGTCGTAACCTCAAGAGTTGGCACCACGCTGCCGGACAATATTTAATTCTTACACTGTTAGGTAAAATTTAAATGTAGTCATCTATTGATTAATAATTTAATTATGATGGTTTTGTGAAATAATCAGATGATCAGACAGAGTCATCAGTGCAGCTGCAGTCACTTTAATAACGTGTGTGTGGTAGAGAACTGTGCAGGACTGGTTTTCTCATCCCACTCCTGCCCGCTCCCTGAATTTCTGACCATTACTGCCTGCCCCCGCAACCTGTCCGCCCAATCCCACAATGTGTGTCCATTCCTACCCGCAACCAGCGCGCAACCGGCTCCGTAATAGAGATACAGTGATTGTTGTTTGTTTCGTTTGTCGTGTCGTGTTTTGTTTGTGTGCCACTTCTGCACACATGTACTTTGACACATGGGAATAGCGCTTCTTTTTTGTTTTCATTTATTTTTTTAATCTCGTTCCCACGAGATTTGCGGGACCCATTCCCAATGCAGACCTTTAGTGTGTTGCACGCACAACAGGGTGATTGGATATGATTAGGAGCTGCTGCACTACTGGATGAGGAGAGTTCATAAAAAAGAAGATTTGGTTTCACAACTTGATGAAAAAAGTAAACAGTATGGTGATGTCACCGTCTTTTCCAACTCTGTATCTGGCATGTCACACTGTCTATACACTATATCTCACAGCACATCTACTGGCATCAAACCGGAAAGATGGTGGTAGAAGCTGGTAGTAGTCAAGCCTAGCCTGACCCTTGCTCGATGCTTCATTGATTGCCTGGGCCATTTCTTTCCATTAAAATTATACAGTGAGGCTATACTCATTTCAAATCACAGCAACTTAAATTCTAAGTTTGTACAGAGCTCAAACAATTGTACCTTAAATACCTGATTGGTGGAGTTTTGGGGAATTAACAAAACCTCAGACGCACATTTTAACAACATTCAACAGGATCAGTTTTTCCACAGACTATTTTAGATATTCTTTAGATATTGTAGATATTCTTACAAATTAAAATTAGACTTTGCACAATAAAACTGCTGAATAATTTGAATTGGAACTGATAACATTTATTATGGATAATGATGAATCAATCAAATAATTCCACTGTGATCACACACAGGTGGCTCTGCTTATTTAAGGCTGCTAATATGACTAGTATAGGTGATATACTGGTATTTCTTGAGACAATTAGAGTGTAGTATTCTGTGTGCGTATTTTATTTTTTTGATGATGAAATGATATTGTGTAGGTCCATCCAAAACTGACTTGTCACCAGCATTTACAGTAAGAGAAGTGAAGTAGCGGATAAGGACAGAGACTGTAGAACAAGGTTACAAGGCCAGGGGCAACAGGATCACAGCCGGGCCACAGAGCAGATACTATTGATAATATGGGAAATGTGATCGCCTTTAGTCTGCACTTTTTCATTTGGGAAGAGAGGGTGAGGGAGATAGAGAAATCAGCTGGTAGACAGAGGAGGAGTGTGTAAGGGATCCTGCTGGTCTCCTGCAGTCTCCTATTGTAATCAGTGAAGCAGCGACAGCCATCCTGTCTTACTGCTGCTTGGCTGCCACTCCATAGCCTATTGATGGGGGTTTGGGGAGGCCCAAACCAGCACTTTCTCATCTGCCACTGGAGTCAGGCCGTCTGTCCGGTTCATATTCAAAAATGGGACACTCCATACTGAATCTGAGAAGGGGACCAGGGGAGAGGCCTTTGTTTGCGTATCATATTGACTAATTGATAAAACTCTCTTACTTTAAGTGAGGAATTGTGAGTGAGGAAAAAGTGGAACCATGTTCTGAACCAGACAAATCAATGGCGCTTATAATTTGAGCTCAGTGGTATTGGAGTAAATGTATGGTTTCACTTGTTTGCCTGCAATTAAAGGAGCATATTAGTGTTTGCACAAGCAGCATTTTGATCTCATTTACTAAAAATGATATATACACGGCTGCTGAGTTTTTATGTGTAATGAAACAATCATTTGTGACAAACAAACTCAAACAAATTCTCTACCGGCGTTCACTCTCTCTCATTCACTGTCTATGTCGCTCAATCACAGCTGTGTCTCTCTCTCAAAGAAAAAAATAATGGACGACTATCAATATTTTGCAGCACAGGTGTAGAATCTGCTATATGAAATAAACAAAACCAGAACACAACAGGTAGAGTGGCAGAGTTTAGTCCATAAAGGAGCTGAACCGGTCTGATTGTTGGAACAGTCATGAAGTCGAGAAGAGTTCAGTCTCATTTGGTTATGAGATGGAAATGAATGGAAACCATTGCTTCACTTGAAGGCACAGCAGACAGATCATACTGAAACATGTAAAATGGTGTAGTACAATCTGGAAAAGCTTTGGTAGAAAAAAAAAATCTCTTCTATTTGAACTTTTTTCCACAGCTCCCTTAAAATTGGTCTACTGTGGCATTCCCGGGTCCACACACACACAGTTGGCTTCACTTTCAACATGGCTGCACTAAAGCTTAAATAATGAGGCCCAATTTGACTCAATTAGGTGGTGTTTGTGTTGATGGTTATTGAGTGTGTGTCATTGGGCTTGCTGGCCATCCCTCTGGGACTCCCTGAGGCCACAGTGTGGATAATTAGAGTTCATGTGAGAGGGTTAACCCACCTCAGTGGGCGCAAGAGAGCAAGGCAGCTCACTGCTGCACCTCGCTTTTGATGTCTGGCCAGTTCTCTCTCCTCACTATCTACCTGAATGTCAACCAATTGGGACAGTGCAAGGGCTTGACATTATGTCTGCGGGTTATCATTATATGTATTTTTTTTTCACCTGATCGATTGGCTCTGGTCTGCAGTGGTGCTTCTGGGGGTAACTGTCACTGCTAGTTAGGGATTGACCAGTGGGTATCATTAAGAGCGAGAGTGCCTGCTTGGGGGAGGCTTTGTTGTGGGGAGGGGTTGTGAAGAAGCCAAGCCTTTCTCTTTTAGCCTCCTGGACTTAGTTGACCTTTCACTTAGGGAGCAGCTGGAGCCGAGAGATATTTAATTGAATGGAGTCTTCAGATGTATTTTGGAGAGAGCAGAGGAGATACCGCTTCTCAAGACCAAGCAAGTGTGGGGAGACAGAGAGCGCGGGGGGGAGAGTTTGCTTGACCTTCAAAGCCTAATTGATAGGCTTTTCATAGACCTTGTTTGAGATGTGCGTGGTCCCTTGTTGTTCAGCAGACCCTTACAACTCCTGCAGAAGTACAAAGTCAACCGCAGGTAGGGAGCCCCCAGTGGCCCGCCGCAATCAATAGCCGCCGGCTCAGCTAACGAGAGCTGCAGTCACTCTCCAGCTTTCACAGGCCCCATTAACAGGCAGCGCTGAGCCTAATTCCACAGCCTGCACTCATTAATGTGTAGAAATACCGAGCAACAGCAACATTATGAAACAGCCTGGAGAATAACCAATGCTTGCATTCGGTAAAACAAGTCAGAATAGAACAGCAAAACGATGTGTCTGGTGCTTGATTGATTAGGAGAAAGACAAGTTAACAAACGAGGGGATGTATCAAAACAAAAGCAGCCTAGCAGCGCTCCCTGCTTCACTCTCCACCCAGTACCATCTCCTTCTTTCTTTCTCCATCTGCCTCCCTGTTTATTTTAGCTCTCTGAATTCTGATAAAATGGAGCAATGGGCAACACAGGAGGCTCAAATATATTAATGATAATTCAATTTCCTTCACACTGCAGAGCGGTGAGGTAAAAGGCTGAGGCTTAGCGTATGTTGGCGACAGGGAGGAAGCTCTGGCCTTATTGTCTTTGAAAAGTGATTTAATTAGAGGCCCCCCAACCCCCACCTCTTCCTCCAACAGCCTCTCTCTGTGGAGCCAGCAGGCTCTGGTGAAGGCGCGGCCTTGGACACGTGAAAAAGATTTCCGAAGGATCATGTACAGAGATCAACTGATAAGCAGCTAATTTTGTGTACTTATTGGACCAAACGATCGTGTAGCCCCCACCCCACCCACCCCCCCTCCACCACTCCCGGAATTCCTCCAGCCGAGAGGATGAAAGCAGGGTGTGGAGCCCAGATCTGAGGCGGTTTCGGCCATTAATGCTGAGCTCCAAAATTAAAGATTTATACCACTTGATAGAGCTCACAAGCAGCCGCATACACACTGGATAAAGAAGGGGAGGGGGTGGTGGGGAGGGGGTGCGTTCTCCTTTAAGGCTTTCTTTAAAGTATTTGAATGGGAAGGCAGGGCGGGTGGAGGGAACACAATCATGAAGAACCACTTTTCAGCTAATTGGAATCTCTTGAATAAGTTACCAGTGAATGATGTTTAATTTGGGAAACGAATGATCTTCCAGACACTTTGATGGGAAATTAAAGGAGACAGAGCTCATCAACTCAGCCAGGATCTTAAACAGACGTTTTTCATCGTCTACATGCTGATTGATTCCACATACCTCAAGGCCTGATGCAGGCAGAGGACCCACTAAACAAACCAGACTCTTTATTTAGATAATGCACTATGGAGGAAAAAGTGAAAGATTTAGTCTGGTGATTTTTTATATTATCAACACTCTCATGAAAAGACCCGAACAATCAATGATTGTATCCGACTAACAATATGTGCATTCAAACCTTCCTTTGTGCCACAGAACTCCACTGTTGTCCAGAAAGTATTAAAAACACATCAATGAGCCACACACAGTCTTTCATTATTGTGAATACACATTCTGAAAATAAAGAAATGCAATAACGTTTGATTAAAAACTACAGTAGCCATCTGTTGCTGAGGCTTTTTTAAAATTCAAAATGTATTTGTTTCTGGAATTGTTGTTTAAAAAGTAATGCATGTAAGATACCTGTTTTGATCATGATACCCCCAAAAAAGATTGAACCATCTCCCTGACAACGGAGCAAACTTCCTGTGCCGATGAAGGCCAACAAATATGATGTGAAAATATCTGGAGCTCTCTGCATTTCTGAATACTCTATTTGTATTTGATTGTGTCTAGCAACAGTGGGAAACTGTTTTCAACTAAAATTATAAACTCTCTGTACATATCAGTCCAGCAGCAAACAGCACACAGATGCTGTTAGAGACATATTTCCCTGAGGAGTCAGTGGAAACCAAACCAGAGAACCAGTAAAAGGAGGCTGAATATTAGACTGTGATGATGCGGTGTCACTGTGTTTGCTCCATGTGTAAATGCTTTGCTTAATTGCTTGCTCAACCCCTCATGTCACAGCCTCAACGCTCTTTTGGTCCGTTCTTCATGCAGCTTCATATCTCAACAGGAGTGTATTGGAAGTGTTTTGCACGCCAGACTTTGCTACCTAGCTCAGATTTGGTCATTGTTCTTGGTTTATGTGCTTCTGCCATGAGCATGTATGCTATGTATGCTGCTGTATATTGTATTGTATTATATATTATTGTATTATATATTAACTATAAGCAGCAATTATTAAAGTAGATTAAAGTAGCAATTATTTAGTAGATTAGTATATTTTGTTTTAATCAGGGTACAAAAAATAACAACAAAAAAAACAGCGGGAAAGTGTTGATGGCACATTGATGGTTTTTGTCTGTAGAATAATGCTAGTCTTATTCTTATTGTCAGTCTTACATTAATGACCCATAGTTGGAATTAAATCCACCGTCTTTGGTGCTCCATGCTGTTTTCCTATATCTTTCCTTCATCTCTCTTCATCCTTCATTCTCA
Organism: Nibea albiflora; assembly: GCA_014281875.1. NCBI lineage: Eukaryota > Metazoa > Chordata > Actinopteri > Sciaenidae > Nibea > Nibea albiflora. Next base: position 19,402,151 of record CM024810.1, read on the forward strand.
GCACAGGGCTGCACATTGCTCTGCTGTGTCTCTGACTAATTCAGTCTAATGTTTGCAAGATCACTTTCCTTCTCTTTATTTCCTGTTTTCCCAGTACTGTCACTCTTTTCTTCCTCTGGGGTTAGCCAATCATGGTGACATGATTATGCATATCAAACAAATGGAACATGGAAAAAATGCACATGAAGCCACATTTTGAGTCTCATACTCATTGTTTTATTCATATCCTTTTTTTCCCATCCCATTTTCTTCAAAATATGAGCACGCGCACACACTATCATGGGACATCATCTGTGAAGACCCAGTGGATCCATGATAAACATGAATCAACAGCATCTTATTAAGGATGACCTTGATCCTCCATATTTAGTTTAACCTGCCAATCAAAAGCCACTCCCAGTTGCTCATTAGACTGAAGAGTGAATATTCCACATTCACCTTGTCACTGTTGGCACCAGGGATACCATCAAAGGTTGGACTGGCAAATAAGGTAAAGTTAACCCCACTAGAGGGTGTGGCTGCAGTGCCGGCTGGACAATGGTGGGGTACAGGAGACTCATGGGAGTCCATGGAAACAGAGCAGAGAGACGACAGTGTTCTTTGTGAGAGGCGATCCTTCAATGTTTAATCAAAGCACTGATCTGGCACGTTGTTAGTTTTCAGTGTGCTCGCCGCTCTGCCTTTCTTTACACTTCTGTCCTTCAGAAAGATCAAAACGGCAGGATAATATGATCTGTTGCCAAGTTTGATAATGAGCGTCTAAATGAGTTTGGCCCATTAAATGTACCTCTGGATAATGAATAAACCATTCACCTAACAACCCTGATGTGATCTCTAATTAAGTTATGTGAGGGGAAAATTCCACTGCTGTTCCAACACTGCACACAGTTAACACTATGCCCTTATGAATATGAAAACTACAATGAATGGAAAGAAATAGAGCTTAATGTCAATACATATGGCCTGGATAAGCTTTTGAATCATTTCACTAACTGATAAATTGGATTTTATTTTATAGTTTTGAGTTTCAGTTGAAACCTCAACAGTCAGAGTAGATGAGATTATCTAGTCAGATTATCTAAAGCACAAACTAAAAGTGACCACACCTGAAATGTTGATAATAATTTCTTATTGTACAGAAAAGCTGTGTGTACCTTCTCAAGCCATCAGACTTTTAATCATGCCACCGTGTTCCCGCCTCAGGACAATTAAACCAAAACATAAGACACATACCATCAAAAGTGAAAAGCTACATTATCTAACCCACTTTGCCACACATCATCATCAGTTTATCGTAGAAACAGAGCTACAACTCATACTATGCCTGAAATTGATAGTGTTAGTGCCAGTAAGGCCCTCTGGGAGAATTTGGGAGAATCTGTACTCATCTACTCATGCTACAGTTTACACAGACTCATAGTTAGATAGATAAAAAATATGAAACTGAAATTCTTGCTGGCGAGAGCAGAGGCATGAGAACACAGAGACTCAGTGACCAGTTTACTGTGTGTGTGTGTGCGTGTCTGTGTGTGTGTGTGTGTGTGTGTGTTTGTACGGATAGGAGTGAACTGTTGCAGGTAAATGGAGTGAAATGTTATGGCGGTCCTAATCGCTAGAGTGATCTGAGAGATGTGTAATTTATTTCAATTGCTTTTTGACATTTGGAGAACGGCTTTTGCGGTGACTGTGCCTGAGCTCTCTGACCAGTAATTATTCAATTACACAAGCTAATTGACACCCTGTGTTGTCTTTTATAGGTTGATTTATTGGATAATTGTGCTGCCTCTAAAAAAGCCACTTCACCCTTGCTATCGAAAGTCTGTGCTTGTTCTGTTCACAGGGTACTTGTCATGGCGAAACAATAGAGAAAAAAGATTTCATCGTGTTTTTGATTGCAGCTGTTGATTGTGTTGTAAGTGTTTTTTTACATGAACAATGAGTCCTTTTGTATGGTCCCCAGCTCTTCATCTATTATTTGGATGAATCCATGAAGCACCATTGAAAACACAGTGTTATTAGGAGACTAAAACACGTTTAAAACCTAAAACTTCACAAAATGGGCTCCAGAATGCTGAAAGTGAGAACCTAATGCTAAAAAAGGTTGGTTAGGCATTAACCTGATATCCAGTGGCTACACTGGTAGCACAGAAACGTTGCCCCTTGAGGCCAAATCATAGACAAACGATAGCTGGTAGGTGCATTGGTTGTGGATTGTGGTTAGGTTGGTTTGCCTCAGGTTGAATTTGAAATTGAACCTAAATCATCACAGTCGCAAATGAAATCAAATCAAATTTTATTTGTATAGCTCAAATTACAAAACACATTTTGCCCTCTGTCCTTAGACCCTCGGTTCCAGTGAGGAAAAACTTGCCCACAAAAAACCCTTTAACAGGGAAAAAATGTGGAAGAAACCTCAGGAAGAGCCACAGAGGAGGGATCCCTCTTCCAGGACGGACAGACGTGCAATAGATGTCACATGTACAGAACAATCAACACAAACATATTGTACAATTACAATGAATGATAAAATGACAATGAATTACAATAAATGGTAGAATGATTACAGTAGCAGTGGAACCTGTGATAGAGATAGAAAGACACAGATACACAGCAGCAGCAAATCATTAACTAACTATAAACTGTAAAGGCTATGCTGGCTCCTATGGCAGCATAACTAAGGGATGACCTGAGCCAGCCCTAACTATAAGCTCTATCAAAAAGGAAAGTCTACTCTTGAAGGTGTTGACCATGTCTGCTTCCAGAACCCAGAATGGTAGTTTGTTCCACAGAAGAGGAGTTTCGTAGCTGAAAGCTCTGGCTCCCAGTCTACTTTTGGAAACTATAGGAACCACAAGGAACCCAGCATTCTGAGAGCGCAGTGTTCTAGAGGGGTAGTAAGGTACTATGAGTTCTTTTAGATATGATGGTGCTTGGCCATGAAGAGCTTTGTATGTAAGGAGAAGAATTTTAAATTCTATTCTAGATTTACCAGGTAACCAAGAAAGGTAGCAAAGGAAGCCAAAATGGGAGAGATGTGATCTCTGATCTTGGTTCCTGTCAGAACACGTGCAGCAGCATTCTGAATTAGCTGCAAAGTGATGAAGAGACTTATTGGAGCAGCCTGATAACAAAGAGTCACAATAGTCCAACGTAGAAGTAACAAATGCATGGACTAGTTTTTCTGCATCTGCTTGAGACATGATGCGTCTGATTTTGGTGATGTTATGTAAGTGGAAGAATGCACTCCTCAAAATTTGTTGTATGTGGACATCAAAGGACAAATCCTGATCAAAAACAACTCCAAGATTCTTTACGGTGGACCTGGAGGCCAGGGTGATCCTAGCTAAACTAATTAAGTCTCTAGAAGGAGAGTTTCTGAGGTGTTTGGATGCAATTACAAGAACTTCAGTTTAGTCTGAATTTAACATCAGAAAATTGTAGGTCATCCAACTTTTTATATCCTTAAGGCATGCTTGGAGTAGTTAACTGATTGGTTGATCAATAAATATAATTTGGTGTCATCGGCATAACAATGAAAACTAATTGAGTGATTCCTAATAATCTTCCCTAAAAAAAGCATATATAAAGTGAATAGAAGTGGTCCAAGTACAGAACCGTGTGGGACTCCGTGATAAACTTTGGTATGCATGGAGAAATACTTAAACCAGCTTAGGGCGGTTCCTTTGATGCCAATTTGATGTTCCAGTCTCTGTAAAAGAATTTGATGGTCTATGGTGTCAAATGCAGCACTAAGATCTAACAGGACGAGTACAGAGATGAGTCCTTTGTCTGATGCCATTAGGACTGAAAATACTCAAATAAACTGTTCTTATGGAGAAAGTCACACAGCTGATTGGCTACAGCTTTCTCAAGTATCTTAGAGAGAGGGAAGGTTTGATATCGTCCTGTAATTGGCTAAAACCTCTGGATCTAGAGTGGGCTTTTTAAGAAGAGGTTTAATTACAGCTACTTTTACCCTCTGGGGCCGAAAATCACGCCGGCGTGATGAGATCACGTGCTGTCTTTAAAGCACTGTAACAAAAATACTCTGTCACATGTGCTGGCATCAACTTTACTCGAACTGGATTTGAAAATCTCTCCCAGTTTTTATTTGGTGCTGTTAAACCACAGAAAACCGGAGATATGATTGTTTTAATTTGATAGTAGAAAATATGTTTATCCGAGCATAAATACGCACTTATACTTGTGGGATGGGATGACAGGCATTGCATTTCTGTCCATATATAAGATACCAAGCAGGGGCATGTTTGTCATGGGCATAAAAACATTTTTTCAAAACTAAAAAACGTCCAAAAAAGGCTCAGGAATTAAAGGGTTAAAGAACTGTGGTACATATCCCAATAATAAAGATAGATTAATCATATCCAATAAACAAGGGCTAACTGGAGGTAAAACATCCTTGTGCAGCCTGTTTGGGATGGTGTCTAAGAGACAGGTTGACGGCTTAGATGAAGAAAGTTATTTAATGAAGGTCGATGGGAGAAAAACAGCCTAAATAATCAGGTATTTAAATATATGTCTAAATATATATCAGCTGTTTCCAAACTTACTGTATCAGAATGCAGATCAGTTCCTGTTGAGGACAAGAGGTGGTGAATTTTGTCTCTAATAGTTTTATTATTATTATATATTATTATATATTTTGTCATTAAGCTTATGAAGTGATTACTACTCAGACCTAAAGGAATAGATGGGTCAATAGAGCTGTGATGCTCTGTTAGCCTGGCTACAGTGCTGAAGAGAAACCTGGGGTTGTTCTTGTTTTCCTCTATTAATGAAGAGTAATAGGCTGTTCTGGCATTACAGAGAGCCTTCCAGTAAGTTTTAAGATTATCTTGCCAGACTAAGCGAGATTCTTCTAGTTTAGTGGCACGCCATTTGCGTTCAGAATTATGTGCCTCTTGCTTTATGTTACGAGTCTGCTGGCTATACCATGGTGCTAACCTCCTCTGTTTAATTATCTTCTTTTTCAGAGGTGCAATAGAGTCAACAGTTGTTTGTAATGAGCCTGTAGTACTATGAACAAGATGATCTATTTGTGAGGGGCTAAAGGAAGCAGACACGTCTGCTACATTGAGACATGGCATTGAATTCAATACTCAAGGAAGTGATTCCTTGAGTATTGAGTGTGGAGTATGGAGTTTCTACAAAAAGGCTTATAGTCCAGTAATATGAACTCGAAGGTTATTAAAAAAATGGTCAGAAAGAGGAAGGATTCTGTGGATAGACTATTAGATGATCAAGTTTAATGCCATATGAGAGAACAAGATTAAGAGTGTGGTTCAGACAATGAGTTGGTTTATTTACACTCTGACAGAAGCCAAGTGAATCTAATAAAGAGATAAACGCAGTACTAAGACTATCATTGTGGTTGTCCTGAAAATTAAAATCACCTACAATAATTACTTTATCTGTTTTAAGGATCAAGTCTGATGCAGATTCAGATAACAATTCAGAGTCAGGGCCAGGAGCACGATATACTGTAACAAATAAAACTGGCTGTAACGACTTCAACTCCACCACCTCGACTGTCACTTCGAGGAATATGAGCATTACAATGCCTGGGAGGAGTGAATTAATTTAAGCTAACATATTCATCCTCCGGCAGCCATGTTTCAGTGAGGCAAAATAAATCAATATCATAATCAGATATTAATTCATTGAGTAAAAGAGCTTTAGAGGACAAGGATCTGATATTCAAGAGTCCACATTTAATTCTCTTATTTTGGACTGTTAAATGTAGTACCCCAGAGTGGTTTCAACATATATTATAATCAGTACATGGATCATGTAAATTTGACACTTAAAAAAAGATAAAATGACAACCCATTGTTGGTCACTTTCACCTCAGCCTAAATAAACTAACCCAAATGCCGTGTGAACTACACCAAACAGGTTCAGGTTCCTTCATTGATTTGTGACCTCTTTTTAAGGCCTGTTCACTGTGTGATGTTGAGTTGAAAAATGAGACAAACATTATCTACTTTCTTCCACTTGTCATACTAATTGCATACATGTCCATGTTCATTAAATGACAACCGGTTCAGTATTTTATTGTCCCCTGGTTCGTGCCATGGATCTGAACAACAGGGCTTGCTCTGCAGCTAAATGCTAGTTATCTGTTCCTCCATTTTCTCCCTGCCACCTTTGTCTCCCACACACTTTTAATGACTTAGAGAAGAAAGTTTCCTCCTGCAAACAACTCTTCAAAATAATAAATCACAGGATTTCTGCTCACGTTAATTGACATTTGACAACATCATTTGCATAATGATTCAAAACAGCCTCAAGGGAGATGCTTAAGAGGAGGGAAACATTATGGATTTGCTAATTAGTCATCGTCAATTCTTCTGTGTTGTTGCAGTCGTTAGTCTTGGTGAACTAACTTGATCAGACAACCATAGCTTTATGACAGTCATCATCACTATTCAATCATGATTATTGCTGCTTTTCCTGGGCGGCTGAAATTACCATGTTGTAATATGCCTGACAAAACTTCCTGGTGAAGTTTTAAATCAGAATGTATAGCCTAATCCAATGAAGTCTCTGCAGGTTTATTTATATAACCGCCCATAGAAAAGAATGACTTGAATCATATCTTAAGACAATTTGCACCACACACATCAGCTCTCATTAACTGTCCTAAAAACTGGACGGACGTCTAAGTAGGGTTTACGGATGAGTTTATTTTACTGCATAGATTAATCAGATACATTTAATTAAAGTGTTGCTGGGACCAGTCAAATTTGGGAATTCTGCCATGTTGATGTGACGATGATTAGAGGGTTATTCCGGTTGTAAAGATCTATAAGCACAGTGAATAATTGTGACACACACAAATACTCACTGTGTGTGGATCTCTCCTTCATTTCCTTCTTCCAGTTTGCACTCTCATTTGCTATGGACCAGATTCTCAAAAACTCACGACCTGACAAATAATGGCACCAGTCATGTAGTCTGCACTGGCCTTTATGACTCTGTGTATCATCAATGAATGTAATCCCACCAGAGGGTCCGTGACTCAAGTGACATCATTAGAGGTAAGGTATCAGACTTCACACAGCTCCCTCTGGAGCCACAAAAGGCTTTTCAACACCTGTAAACACACTTTGGTGTGTAAAATCAGTCCCCCTTTTTGACGAGCTTTTTCTGGAGCTTTCAATCACAGTCTACCACATCAGGACTGAGTTTGCTCAGTTGGTGAGATAGGTCATCTCTGTTATGGTCTAACTGTATACCAACATGTTTACTGAGTATATGGCTCTTTCATCATTGTAATTAAACATTATAATAAGTCAGTGGCCACTCAGCACTCTTTGACTTTGTGGATTTAACGTTGTACATTCTCAGCTATTAAATGGCCTCTCATTTGTTTGTGGCAGCTTTCTGCAGATAGTTTGTGTGACTGAAGATCATAGTCCTTTATCAAACACAGTGAGGCACCCTTGTATCTGTGTATGGCATTTAGCTACAGGGAGCTCCTTGTTAGAGATAAGTACTGCAATGAAAACATTCAACCTAATTGGCCCTGACATCTCTGTTTCACCATCATATTTGTGTTTGTTGTTATTCCTCCTCTACCAGCAGCACTGGTGAGGGCTGAAAGAGGTTGGCAGTCTTGAAGCTCTCTACTTTGAGAGATGCCATTATGTGTTTGTTCTGGCTGTGTGTGACTGGAGAGGTGCTCCAAACTCTCAGCATCCTAACTCCATCAAAATAAAAGAGACAAAAGATTCCAGCTTCACTGTTAAAGCCACCATGAAAACAGAAAGGACTTTATAATTCACCTTGTTAACTGGTGCTTCATAACATGAGGGTGCGCCATTTTACATTACAATCCTGCGTTCTCTGCTGTGTGTCTTAATGCCATTTTGCTACTTCCTAGAAAGTCCTTCTCGTTTTTTTAGCCTTCTTCTCTGTGTGTCAGTATGCCTTCATTAAAATGCCAAATAATTCCAGACGGGATCTTTGAGCATGCTACACTTAAGTCAAAAGACAATTTTGAGTCACTGCAGTTTTTCAATTTAGCAGCATATTTACTATGACCAGAGATCTATTAAGATTGAGTCATATAAAGTGCACTGAATACAATCTGATACTGAGCTGTTTTGAAGTGTGCTGTGCAGTGTGGTTGGTTGGAAAGAGACTGCTGTATGTAAGGAGATATTAAAAAAGGAGATATTAAAAATCCAAAATGTGTTTGAAAGAGTGTCCCAGGTGTCCCTTAAATAAATGTAGACTGACCGCGACTAGTTAACATGCTGACCAGACAAGAAGAAAAGATGACATCACAGCAGTGAGAAGTAGATTTTCATTCATAGTTCATTCATTATGACGTCAACAGTTACACTGTAATCATTAGTGGAAAACTAATTTTTTTTTTTATTTTGATAAAAATCATGACTGAAATGATAAACCAACCATGTATACAAAGAATATTTATCAAATGAATTAGTCATGCCATTAATTTAATCAAAATAAATGACGTAAAATTGCAATCTTGATTGTATAATTTGAACACTGTAGGGTCATGGTAACATTTGAATGTCATTTATTTGCTTGAACTGACATTGTACTTATTCTAATCAAACTTAGTTAAGTTGATTAAATTGGTAAAACAGTGTAGTGCTTTGAACTATGACAGCTTTAATCTGTGATATTTAGTTACAGTTAATGCTGTTTTCACTGATAGTACTAAGTTGACGTTTGTGATGTGTTTGTGATTATCCACAGTCAGCGTGTTACCTACAGTAGACAGCGGTCAGTTTAGAGAAGCAGACAGAAATCCAAGCAAAGAATCAGAGCTAACTGCTGTGGACAGGGTCAGCAGAGAAATGTGTTTTACTCACATACCTAAAAAAAACAAATATCCATTCAAGGGTACACAGCAGAGGTGAGCATATTCTGCCCACCATCACAGTTCAGGTTAGTACCTGCACATCTATCATTTGATGGTTGCCTGTACAGCTGTGCTACACTGTTGGTGCTTGGCTGGTAAGCACACTGTTGATGAAGTAAATCTATCCACTTGCCTGAGCAGCGCTGGTATGGCATGGTAGCGTCAAATATTAAAATTCCAAAGATCAAAATCAAATTCATAACTGACCTTGGTTTGAATTTTAAATTTTTTGGCTGACCACTGACAAAATTAGAAGCAACCCTGAGCAGCAGTGCCATATTCATGTCTTATCATACATCCATCGTCAACAGTTGATGATGTGTTTGTAAAGCCAGTCAGGTGACCTGGATATGTATATATATGTATATATATGTATGTATATATATTTATAAATTATGAATATTTTTGCAAATTAAGGAACATTCAATCATTTTCATGAGGAGCACAAACGCTGTTTGGACATAAAACAAACAGGTGTTCATTTCATTCATCAACACATTCAGTAATTTTATGCTAAAAGTGTAGTGTTTATTGGAAAATATAAGAAATGCCCTGGAAGGCAACATCTTTGCTTTTCCATTTATGCCAGCGTTGCCTCCTGGCAACTTGCTGTGTTGTTTCATATCGGATCTTCTCATTGTTTTCCTTCAAATTCACTCCAGTGCTGGGAAGATGCTGGAAAACATAATGTTTATTCTATTCTGTTCCTCCAGCTGCTGCACGGAGGAGAGAAATTAGTTGAGGAACCTATTGAGGAAGGCTTCCAAACATGGGCAAAGTAGGCTATTTATACTCTAGCTGAATGTGAAGGCCAAGTTATTTGGTGGGGTTAAGGAAACATAACCACTGGAAAGAGCAACTGCTTGAGAAGCTGTGAAATAATTTCCTGTCAAGGGCATAAAACGGTTCTCAATTGAGGTAAACATTTCTACTTTCAAAAGCAATTTATTTTCTAACAACCTCTGAAAGCAGACAACATATCTTATGTTCCCTTTCCTTGAATTTTCATTTTAGCTACCCCCATCCCACACCCCGGCCCCACCGTGTGCACGTTTCACAAGTGACTGTTTACCGCCCGCTTGCAGCCACTGCGAGAGCTGGGGTCTGGAGACTGGCAGTGAGAAATTGCCTGGTTTGTGAGTGGATTTGGATTAAGGTTAATGCAATCTGTTATTTTGGGGGGAAAATACCTTCGTGGCTTTCCACTGATTTTCTTCCCTCTTTTCTCGTATCAATTAAGACTACAAAGCAGGAATATAGTCTTTGCATAAATAGAATGGCCTTGTATACTGCCAGTGTCAGGCCACTACACAATGCTATGTTACAATGCAGCAGTTTGGCCTTTTCTTCACAGTATTTGCAAGAATATATAGCATTAAAACATTCTCTATGCTTTCAGTCACGTGCATTGATTTCATATAAAGACAGTCGTTATTTGATTTTGAGTTATGGTAAGCACAGTGTTAAAAAGAAGACATTAAGGAATTGTAATGTTTCCTGGAATGTAAAAAACACATTTGCATTTCTTTCAAATCATATTTGGCAAAAACATTCAGTGATTTTTAGGAAACAAGGCTGCAAAGTTTTTACCTCATAAGTGGTACACACAGTGACTCATCAGGATACAGGTTTGTTGTTTCCTGTGTTCTCACTCCATGCACTTTGAGTCACGTCTCCAAGTGATTAAGTATTTAAAGATTCTGTAAATGTGGCTTGAAATAGTAAAACGGCATATTTGTTATTGAAGCTCAGAGTCTCATTAAGCAAACCGAAAAAATGAAACCTCCATGATGATCACAAAGCCTCACTTTACTGTGTAGGCGTGGCTGATTGACAGCTGATTGACAGCTCCCAGCAGTATTGTTGCTGGTACTCATGAGGGAGTACTGGAGAGCAGCAAAACTATTTTAGCCACCTAAAAACAGGAGTACACCGTATTTAGCATATTGAGCCCAATATCAAGCAATATTTTGAATCTGGATTGAAACTATTTCCTAATGTTTTTAGATTCTTAATATTATGTAAGACTGTAAATTAAATTAAAAGTAAAAACACTGAGAAAGAAAATTTAATATGATATTATTCTATAATTACTACTTGCCATTTTCAGTGCTGTTTTAAAGGACCAATGTGCAGAATTCCTGAATTTGCCTCTTGTGGCCGTACTAAGAAAAACACCCTATCAGTTTAGTTCAAAAATATTTCTCTTCCCTTTAGTAGATTTAGAATTGAAACAAAGGTGATTTAAATTTGAATGATTCATATTTTCTCTGACACATCAGAGCTCCACCTGTTGTCTCAGGTGCACCTTGCTGATCATCCAGAGGCCCTGTGCCTCTGCTGGCATGCTCAGCCTCCAGGTCATCTCATTTGTGTTTCTAGCCATATCTATTTATCTATTTTGATAGCAGAAGGTGCTGCAGCTTCACCAGTGCCACAATCCTGCCCCACCATCTCCACTTTTCACCACCTTACAGCAGCTTAAAAAAATCCCACTTTAACACATTAGACTTCCCATTTCACCCAGATAATTACACAATTATCCTGCTTCACTCAAAAAAATCCATCCAGGGGTAATTGGTGTGTTGGGCGGGGGAGTTACCCAGAAACCACCACGGCAAGGGTCTGGGGGAACAAATCCAGATAAGTCAAGCGGAAAAAGGGAGGGAAAAAGCTGCACTTATTCGATTTTAATCTCGCCACTTTGCAAGCATTTAAATAGCCTTCATCAGACTCCTGGCTTGCAGCCCTGCCACTAACCTGTTATCAATGCCGAAAATGTCCATTTAAATGTCAGTGTGAGCACAGAATGGAGACGCAGTAACAGGTGCTCGGCCCGAGGTGAACTACAGTAATGCCCCCATTATTGGTTTCTCATAGAGCTGTTACATGTTGCATTGTTGCTGCTCAGGACACAGCATTCTCCAAGTAAAAGCCAAGCTCAATTATTGGCACAGAAAAACACACAAAAGCACACAATGGCCGACAGAATCGGGTCTACCCAGGTTACTGTAGCCTATGAAATAATCTTGATAAAAGTAATTGAATTTTACTGTGATAAGATTAACGTGTGGTAATTGTGAGCAGTAGGAGCCTTGAGTCTGTACAAAAACATACTGTATGACAGTTGGGAATAATCACACCCTCTGCCTCCCTCCCAAGAACATATGCAGAGAAAATAAACTGTAAAGGAATCAAGTCTGAAATCAGGCTCTCAGTGGCCGATACTCCACCCAAACGGCTATGCATGTCCTGATTACTATGCACACTCTTACGGTCCTTTTAAATGTGCTGAGATGGGCTTTAAACAAGATTCAACACTTTAAACCCCAGCAGACTTAATTAAGGGTGGGACCTAGCACATGCAGAGACGAGCGCAGAGAAGGAGAGAGGATTGGATCTGTGGAGGAAGGAGGAGGTATGGAAATGGTGGTGGGGGAGGAGAGTGGGGCAGGGGTGCACAGATACAGAGTGAGAACGGGGGTGTTTGTGCTTCATTTTTTTGCCCACATAATGTCCACGCTGAGCAACCTGGCTCCATCCATGTCTGCTCACAGACGCAGTTTCATGAACAAACACATGCAACAAAACAGCAACGTGTCTTAAATTCCCCATTACTTTGCCAAAACTGCCTAAAATATCAAACAATGCAGAGTCGTGGGGGGGCGCCGCATGTGCCGTTTAAGCAGCCTAGTCTAATTTCCATACAGCTTTTACATGTTTCCAAAAGATATGCATAATTACAGGGTTTGTACATAATTGCTCCAACACATTGCCGGGAAAAAGCCAGGTTTGTTCTTTTTTTAACATTGGCTCGAAGAAAACAGACTTGCCTTCTTTCTCCCTCCGTTCTCCGGTCTGAACAATTAAAACAATGCGGCTGTCTTGGAAAGGAGTTCTGCTCTCATTATCGCCTTCTCTTCTCCTGCCGTCAGAACATTTAGCGTTTAAAAAGAGGCCCAGGCACCTTGGCATTGAAACACTCTCTTTCTTTTTTCTTGCCTGTTTTCCTTCCTTCCTTCCTTCCTCTCTCCCTTCTTGTCTCACTGCCTTCTGCGCTCTCACTCTAACAGAACATGTTAAGAAAAGGGAAATGTAAATAAGATGGGGTCTGTGGCTTATTCTGTTCCGCTGCAAAACACAGCATGCAAGGCATCTTAAGCAAAGTTTTGCTGGTCTTATTCAGACAGTCAGGGAACAGATGCGCATATTGTTCAAGCTGATATGAGCAGAAATATGCAATTCTGGAATGTAAAGATAAATGAGGACTTGCTTTTGGTGACACAGTGGGGCTTTTATTTTATAGCTGTGGTGATCAGTATGATCGTGCCTGGACTGCCTTTCAAAGCTCTGACAACATATGATGGTGGGATGTATGTTTGTGTCTGAGTGAAATATCTTGTCTCACCGTCATGTTGCTGAGTGCTTTTCTTTTCTGAGTGCTCAAGCCCACTAATAACCTGGGACAGTGTATCTGTGAGTGTTGCAACTGCTTTAATGGGCAAAAAGCCTTCATCCTTTCAGTCTCTATCATGCTGGAGACATGGCTATTATCCAAATGCTTTGGCTCCACATGAATTGTGTTGAGGAAAGAGACTTGTTCTTCACTGGATTGATGAAAGCTTCTCGGGGCTTTCGGGATGCTGTCTTTTGAAAGAAGCACCTTCAATGTTGTTCACAGACCGAGTGATTTGCCGTCGCCTCAATTTCACTTTATCAACACTCAGAAAACAGCAACGTCAGCGGTGTGATTGACAGCTCCCTACTACCAGCTTCTCAGTCAACAGTCTGTCATCCTATTGAAATGTTGGGCATATCGGCAACAAGGAGAGAGATGCACCTGTGAGCGTCATCCAAAAAAGAAAAAAAAAGTCATCCGACTAACGCAAAACCTGTCAAACATTTTCTCTCCTATTGATCAGCACCAGAGAATTGTAGAATATATATATAATATAAGAGCCCACACACAGCTGGCCCTCTGGAGGGTTTGATGATCGTCTTTTTTAGCAGCAGACTTAATTCTTTTGGAAGGCTTAGTGTGGGATTAATTTTTCTAAAATGTCATGGTCAAAGTGTATGTGGCCCAAATTGGTCTCTGCTGACAGTCCACAGACAGTGATTGGGGTTGGCTGCGATGATGTATCAATGCAGCAGGAAGACTTCTTCATCCCAGAACAATATACACCACTCGGGGGACAGGAGGGCAGAAAAAAAAAATACATCCCTTTACAAGATAAAATTACTTTTTCCTCCAGAAAGTCAGAAAAATGAATAATACACCATTCATGGTATCGGACAGCAGGGAGGGGAAGGAAGCTGGTATGTTTTATATGCTTTTCTCATCCTCATATACTCCACTGCTGACCAGTGCAGAAAACCTAGGTATCCTAATGTTTAAAAAATAACACCATTATTGGTACCTATTGAATCCAGTTGCAAGCAATGCAACTTGTAACAGATAAGGACCTGATGGAATCTGTCTTTGCTCTATCTGAGCCAAAATGGTCTCTATATGAGTCAAATAGAGGAGCCACATTGACAATTCAAATCGAACAGCGCTTTACAGGCAATTCACCCTGTAATCTACATGCTTCCCTCGCCAGCTGGCCACAGCTAGATTGCATTTTATACACAAAAGGCTTTCTTTTCCTAGGGCCATCGCTTTCACTCACAATCTAATAATGTCCAGAGATTTACAGTACATCCACAATAACTTCATTCGGAATCATTCATAATAATTAAGTTGATTTCCAAAGAGGTTTCCTAATGCCAAGGAAACTTTTTAATCACTAATAGAGAGATTTACAGCAGCCTTTATGCAGCAGACCTTTATTAGCATGACCAATTACACCAGAAGCCATGTTAGTCTGTGCACATTAATGGACTTCACTCTGGTTACTTTACACTGCTAAGCTAAACAGAAAACAAATCCCATATATCTCCACCTGGCTGTATATGTCAATATGCCTCCCCCAGTTATAAATCAGTTACACCCACAGCACGCTAAACATATACAATAAATGTACAAGCAGTGCACCCTTAACACATATAATTTGTTTTTCTGTGGTTGCCGTAGGGATAACACCAACCTCTGACCTCTCCAGCCTCGAGGAGGTCCCCCGATAGCCTCTCCTTCATGAATCTTTTAGGCCAGGAGAGTCTGCAGTTCAAAGTTCCTGTGAACCCAAGAAATAATAAGCTCCCTGATTAGTGTGGCTAAAAATACCCCTGGCCGAAAAGGCTCTTGGTTGGCCCTGCTCACTCCTGGACCATTTACATGCCGGGAGGCTGCTGATGAGCACCTACTCTAGCTGGAGGGGATGAACACATTGCAGATAATGTGCTGACGGCTGATCAGGCAGTAAATTTCCAAACATCCCCAGATCTTGCTGGCTGCCGGTTTAGTTCAGTCTGCCCATTCGGGTTGTGAAACCATAACATCAGCATCCAGAAGATGCAAGATGCTGCTGCATTTTGTTGGCATCTATAGTATCTATTTTGATCCCAAGAGTGATCCATTCAAAGTGTTGGATGATATCTAACGGTGGTTACATTTTAGAGCCTGAGGTTCATATTTGTTTGAAGAGGTTAAACATGTTTTTAATTGTTTGTTTTTTTACATGAGAGTGTGTGTGATAAACCCTGACCAAAACTGTACCCTCCCATTTACTTTGAGTTTCAAACTATGATATATCACCTGCGAGGAAATTTGGCATTGTGGTGGCGTCATTGGACAATAGAAAAAAGTCAGAAAGCATGTTTGACAAATTCTGTTTATAAGAGACAATCTGACACATCAAGATCAGATTGCTCTTAGTTTTTAATTTAGATTGTATGACGTATGACAAACTGCGTTTTTAAAATCATTTAAAAACACGTATTTTTTAGGCAAGAAGGGTCAAATAAAAGACACTTTGTGTGTGTGTGCATGTGTATGAGGGGCACTTTATGCCAGCACACTATACAAAAAACGCACCTATGCGATGACCTCAAACGTGCGCATGTAAATTCCATTCATTTTCAATGGACAGACAGACGTCACATAGGCGTCACGTAGGCATTACATAGGCGTCACGCAGACGCGCGTTGTTGTGCATGTGCTTACGTGATGGGTGTGTGACGGGTGAACTTCTAGTTATGAGTTATAATTGTGAAGTGAAGCAGCTGTTAAACTCAAAATTCATCATCATAAAGTAAATAATTATTTGTACATTGAGACGAGTGTGCACACAGGCGTCCACTGCGTTCACGTGGCACAGCTCGAATGACCCCTCGCTGTTTGATTTGCACGAACACTACACAGTGTGTGCTTTTATGCTCATGTAGAATTGAACTTAACAGTCAGGTGTGGTCTTCATGTCACGTATTTGAGGCGTAGTTCACCCGTCACCCACCCGTCATGTAGATGTATGCACAACAACGTGTGTGGAGCGTCTGCGTGACGCCCGTCGGTCCATTGAAAATGAATGGAATTTACACGCCCACATTAGACGTTTGATGTCATCGCATAGGCGCAGTACATGTATTTTTAGTATAGTGTGCTGGCATAAAATGCCCCCCATACATGTGAATGCCTACAGGTGTAGTGCAGCGTCTGCGTGGTGCCTACTTGATGCCCATCTGTCCATTGAAAGTGAATAGAATTTACACACACACGTCAGAGGTTTGATGTCATCACATAGGCACTGTACATGTGTTTTTCGTATAGTGTGCTGGCATAAAACGTGTGTGTGCGTGTCTATGTATGTGTATCAGCTTTGGTTGTGCTTGTGTTCACAAATGTAAATGTTGGCTCTCCTTTTAGCTCTGTTTTTTGTGTTTCCTCTGGGAAATATCTGACTCTTTAGCTGCTAAATGCTCGTCTAGCTACCAGCCAGTCTGTGTGTGTGTGTGTGTGTGTATGTGCACTGTCTGCTGCTGAGATGGCCATGTACCATGTGGGTTCATCACAGCTTTGTCACTGAAAACAGCTGCATGTAGTCCGGACATGCTGCAGTGTTTCAAACAGCTTGATGACATGTTCAAACCGCAGGTTACAACAGATTCCATGTATGTGTTCATGTTGTGGAAGTGCTGCTGAGCATGAAATGAGTCATTCTGTATCAACATGGAGCGATTACTTCTTATTCTTTATACATGAACTTGTTTAGATGCATGTGCAGGCTGAATAACCACTACATGTCATCTGTGTTCCAAGATTATAAAATTGCAAATAGCAGTATTATTCATGGTGAAAGAATATACTTTGTCCCAGTCTGTGCTTTGTGCAATACACCTAATTTATGGCATATTTCCCTGCATCACATGCTATGGCCATAATGGATTTTGGTTGGAGGGTTTGGTTTTGTTACAGTGAAATAAATTATCAATTTATAAATGGCTCTGACGTTATAGCCCTGGGCAGATGCTGCTGTAAATGTTTTAGCAGACATCCTTCCCCTGTTCCCACTGCATACTGTACAAACTCTTGGAGTATGAAGTGGAATCACACAAGCCCAAAAGTATGCTGATTATTTCAATGAAATATTTCAAATAATGAGAGGGAAAATGTCCATGTTGTCCAGCTGCTCCACAGACAACAAAGAAATACCAAAATATATCATTACAAATAATGTTGATAGATAGATATTTTAGAGTAGATATTTTTAATATTAATATTAATATTTTGTTTAATATGTTATACACTTGTTACTCTTATTGTAATGATATATTTGGCCATTTTATAAATATGTTGTATTTTATAAATAAAGGCGTTATATGAATAAAGAGCAGTCAAAGTACAAGCATATCCAAAATGTAATTAAATACACTACTTGCAAAATATATTTACATAGTATCAATTCAGTAAGTACTAATAAATACTCCTTAGCAAATGCTTTAGATTCAGAGTATATATAGATATAGAAGATATATCAGGATATGCAGTACATACAGTGCATGTAAGAAGAATACTGGTTTTGTTCTTTCCACGGGATTTATTTACAAAAATTTAAATATAGTGCAATGCAGACATATCCTTTAAATACTGACACACATCATCCGGTTTTTTGCATTCACTTTTCTCAGGCTGGTTGTGTTTTCATGTGTGATTTGAATGTATCACAAATGCTTTGAACAGAGACTTTCTACAGAGCAAGGCCTGCTGTTGGCTCAGACTTCACGTTTCTCTGTCCCACCCGTCTCCGATCCTGGGGACAGATTAATGGGAGGAAAATTTGGACCTGTCTCACCAAAGGGACAACAGTCATCTATTCTGCTGTTAGTATTCTGTCACAGGAAGACATATTCAGCAGGAGCTGTTTGTGCTCCCCTGCGTCTTTCCAAGCACACTTACATGGAAAAAAAACTGCAGCACACGCATGCGTATGCACACACAGACACACACGTGCAGACACACATGCACATGCACACACAAGCTCTCGCTTTCCTGCTATTTTATATTTAACTTCAACCTGTCAATTAAAGAGTGAGAGGGCAACTAGGAAAAAAGAAAGAGGGAGAGAAGGAGACAGCAAGAAGCACAGAACTAATTAGGCAACTGTGTAATTTTAATTAGCTGTTTTGATAATTAAACTAATTAGTTCCCATGTGTTTCCACAACGTGCAGCCGACTGGAGTTTTTTTTTTAATTTATTTTTATCAAGGCTTCAGAGCTCCACTTCGTTGGTTAATTAGTCACTTTTGCATCAGAAAGCTTTATTGATAGCCTTAATTTGCAGTTGAAATGAGAAATCTGCTGTCAATAATTCGGATAATTGCCCGCTGTTTGATTGCAGAGAACAAAAGTAAGCAGCCCCGGCTCGACACATCCGCAAATCCCCAGGGTCGTTTCCTGAATGCTTAGGCTCCGTGATCTACATATCAGTAAATAAGCTCCCTCCTGTCTGCTTTTCCTTCTTGACCTCACTAACTAGAGGAGAATCCAGCTAAATAAGGCAAAACTTGACCCACCACACCCCTCTTCCATCCCTGTTCCCAAAACACCTCCTTAAAACACCACCCACAGCCCGGCGTGTGATTCTTCCTCCTCTGCTTGCTAACTTTAAGTGTCCTGCATGTGCGGTAATTGGAAAAGAAGGCAGGGGGAGGAAAAAAAGAGAAGGAAAGTTACTGCTTGCTTTGTAGCTAATTAGTGTCCTTGGAATTAAATGAGCAGCTCGCTGTGCACCTCCAGCTTCTGCGGCCCATGTTTGTGAATTGAATAATTGATTCTCCTCCACTAATCAGAGAGCGACATAATGAGCCAGTTTAATTAAATGGGGATCTAACCTGGCGAACACTGGGAAAATATTTGCTCGTTTACGGTTAATCAGGAATAACACAGTGAGTGGGGGAGGGATGCGTAGGATCGGAAGAAATATTGTGTGGTTTGTGTGCGTGGGCTCTGCATGAACTTAGGGCTGAACAGGAAAAATAATTGTGCTGTTGGAGGGTTGTTTAGTTGTAGTAGTAGTAACCCTGCTGTCATTGTCATGTTGTTAAGCCATCGCCTAACATCTGATGTAGGAGGCTGGCATGGTTAGTTGGGCCAACAAAGTGTGACTTGACAGCAGAAGCCACTCTTTATGTCCCAGCTGGTACCAACAGTCAATTTTCTTCCATTTGATCATTATAGTAATGCTTATCTAACCTTAACCAAGCAGATATCCATCCATCCATAATCTGTAACCGCTTATCCTCATCAGGATCACTGTGGAGATGGGTGAGAGGCAGGGTAAACCCTGGACAAGTCGCAAGTTCATCACAATGAAGTCAAATGTAAATTGCATAAATTGCTACTCTTCAGTTTAGTAGTAGTACTAGCACTAAGCTGTGAAATTATATTATGTCATGTATTTATGTCCACACTATGAACAAAAACCAGGCTGCCATGTGAGGATGTCTTGCAGCCAAAGATAAAGTTGGTGCTCGACAGGGGAGAATGGGAAGAATTCTGTCACTGTGAATGTCAGTGTGACTGTCAGCACTGACTCACGTAGTAAAATGAATGCAGTTTTGACATTTTCTTACAATCTTTAAGCTGAAATAGAATCATACCTTAATTTACTGTGTTTACTGTATCTCATGTATTTTCTACAGAAGTACATTTAGGTCATATATGTTGACATTGAGCTTGGCCATCTCACTGTCAGATCCTTGCTGGCGCATCTTAAAATGGAGGAGTATCACTGCGTCCTCCTGCCTGTCAGATGTGTTCATGAGCCTCTGGCAGCAGGATGACTTGAGCAGAGTGACCTTTCCTTATCACTGTGGTGGAGAGCTTAGGACCCTTAACCAGGGTCCCTGTCAGTACAGCCACGGGGTAGTCAGCGCCTGATAACAAAGCTGGCCCACAGCTGTGACCCTGAAGTCCTTCACAGCTCTAGATGGACTGAACATCTGAGGCAATGAGGAGGTCAGTCATTGTGGATTGGAAGAAGTTTGGACAGAAAAGTGTATTTGATCAGTTTTAAAGCTTTAAATAGTATAATTAAGAAGATATTACTAAAACATGTGCACATTCTACGGGCTTTCTTTTCCAGGTAGGGAAATGTAAAAGGAACTGAACAGTTTGTTTGTATTTGTATAGCCAAAAGTCACAAACTGCATCTGAAGTAAAGAGATCAAAAGTAAAAGTACTAGCATTTCATATGAGATCATTAGAGTGTTGATACTGATGCATTAGTGCGTAGTGTTCCTCCTCCTTTCCCTCTTCTCTCTCTCTGTCAGGTGCTCAATGATTGGTTAGTGATTGGTTGGTGGCCCTGCCTCCATATTAAAGGAGGGCCTGAGAAGAGGCTCTCTCTCTCCTAAACACAGCAGCCCTCTGGTCCCAGCAGAGCTTCTTCTTTTGTTCCTCATGTTTGTGCTGCATTCTTTGAGGTCTGTTAGTCCATGTTCAGTTATTTGTTTCTTCCAGTGTTTTTTCACAGTGTAGTCTGGAATGTTCTGAATCCTACAGTGTAGCTTGCCGCCTTCATTTTGTTTATTTTTTGCCAAAATACCAGACTTCCAAAAATGTGGTTAATTATGGTTAATTATGGTTAGTGCCTCCCTTCATTCACCCATTCAAAAAGTTAGGTATCCTGATGTTCTATAGGGCTCTTTAAAGGGTCACAAAAAGGCTAATGACAAAGGAAACAAATTAGTGATTACAGAGTTGTTTTTTTTGTTTTGTTTTGTTAAAATTGATCATTTATTTATTTTATTTTTTATTTTTTATTTATTTGGACCTCAAGCATACAAATCTGAAATCTGAAAAGTTAAATGACACAGACAGTGGAAAAATATTGTATTTAAGAAACATATGAAGATACTATTGGAGGCCTGTGTTACTTTTTAGTGGAACTACTTCAGTGCCAACACAACTTTTTCCAAAAGTGTTTCATTTTTCACTTTTAAGATTTGTTATTGAGGCCACAATTTTTTTTTTGATGCCAAAATCTAAAGTCACTGTCTTGGCTCCATACACATCCTGCTTTAACTTTCACTCACTGTAGTTCTGTAGTGGTTTTACTTACTGGTTCAGTTAAAAATTATTAGTGACATTTCAGGTCACTGGATGAAGTGGTTTAGATGATTTGTTTATTGTTATAACCTGTCTGAGTGCTAGGCTGTCTTCAACTGTCAAGTTGTAATAGACTGAAATTATTTTTTAAAGCAACGTTCCATAGAAATTGATATTTCTGCGATTTAGTTCACCCAGTTTCAGAGTGTAATCCTACTGTGGTAAATATAGATAGCAGTACTCGAGTATTTGTTCTGATTACATTACTTGATCAAATGATCAAAAATCAGTTGACAACTTTGCTAACAGCCAAACATCAACCAGGTCACCAACAGCAGACACAGCAGCAGCTAATATTACAGACTAGTCCAACAGCAGTCAGCCCAGCTTGGCGTCTGTCTTTCAGCCTTTTATTTCACCAAGCTCTCTCCAACCACTAAAAGTCACTCTTGTCATCTAGCTCAGTTACTCTCTCCTTTTCTCTTCTTTGCTTCTTCCATCAATGTCCTCTTCAGTCTCTTCACCTCTGTCTAATGTCCATAGAGACTGACGAGCATGGTTGCATTACCTGTTTGTCTAGCTCTGGTTCTGGCATGACACCGGCTTGGCTCTCTGTCATCATTCCCCCATGTCCCGGGCCTCCTTTTCCTGGGGGTCCAAAATGTCTGTGGTACAAACACTAACACTCGCCCGGTGCTCTGAGCTCACACTCCAGGCAGCCTGGCTAACAAACTGAGCTAACATGAGCTAACAGCAACAACAGTAGGCAGTTTACTTCACTGTCCATCAGAAAACTCTGTTAATCACAGACTTGAGGCAGAGCAGCTGGAGGACATCAGAAGGAAAACCAGAAAACATTTTCTCCATAAAATATGTTCCAGTTTCATCAAAATCAGTGAAATAGTTGGTGGTAAAGTTCCATATTGAGAGAACAAACATATGAATAGCAGAGACATGATTTAAAATCATTTCTGGTAGAAACGTCACATCTGCACAAGAGGACAGCTAAGTATGATGAAAGGAATAGTGATGCTGCTGCTTCCAATGTACCTCAGTGTTGCATCGTATTGTTGAGTACAGTGGTGGTACCATGTTACCTGGCCTGGTATATCCTATCTTGTTTTGCAAAGAGCATCTAATTCCCTCATGTGCAGCAAATTCATACTTTGCATGTCTTCTAAAGAAAGAACAAAGGAAATGCCTTTGTGTTTGCAATGAAATTCTTGGGGCACAATGTTGCCACAGTTTTGATGTTCATCTTAATTCATCAATAAGCAGGGGGAGCTTTGAGGGGCTGACAGAGAATCATTGAAAAAGAAATCTTTGTGGGGGAAAAAAAAACAAAAAACAAAAATGGAGCATTGAAATTCTGCACCAAAGGACAGGGAGAAAGGAGAGGGAGCTTTGAACCAGTTGCCTGTCAGTCTTTTTCTGTGTTTTTGTGTGAGGAGATGAGTGAGAGTTCCCTGTTCCTCCTCCATGCTACCGCTCCCGAGAGTCTGGGCAAACCCGCTGCACAGGTTGGAGAAAAGTTGAGTTTGTGGACTTTGAAAGAGGAAAGAAAAAAAAAAGCTACCTTGCTTTTGAACTTTCACAACAGCAACATACACAACAGCCGCACCTCAGTGGAGTGTGCATGGGAATAAGAATATAAAGTCAAATAACCTGGGAGTGGAGCACACGGCTGGGGAGGACAGCTGTGTTCTTCTGCTTATCAATTGAAAAATTTACAGCTGGGTTTATTTTCTTCACTTTCACTATTTCAGCTGTAAACTTCACATCTGTGTGCCACTGGGTCTCCATCACACTCCTCTGAACACAGGATGGACATTCTGAACCCAACACTGGGACACATTCACACACGCATCACATGTTGTGTGTGTGTGTGTCTCATCATCAGGATATAAAAGTATACATTTGCTCAAGTTCTATTTAGTTTGAGGTCTTCTACTTGAGTAATCACATTGCATACTGCTTTGTACTACACATTGAGAGGGAAATGTAGTTTTTATCTTTCAGTTAGTCACTGGTTACTCTTTAAAGTTGAGATTTGACTCTTACAGTAGTTTTATGAAACATGACTACACTGGGTAATTTGCATAATGCCTTGTTTCCTGCCTGCTTGACCTGCTGCTTGTTATTTGGATTGATGATTCTGTCCCCTGCCTGCTGTAGAAACTGTTTTTGGACTGAGGGTAAATGAATGTATCGCCTCACTCTTACTGTTTCTGAGCCTGGTGGGTCCAAGCAGGTTTTGCTACCAGTTGATTTTCCATGTTTTAAACCATAATTATTGAAACACATTTCTACAACACAAAATGGTTGGTTATCTAGACATAGTCATCCATTAGCTGAGAGTCACACATAGACATTGCTTTGTTACAACTGAAGCAGGCTTGAACAATGACTTGTAGGTCAGGAAAAACACACCCACAGTAGCAGTGTGGAAAATGAGCAGGTGATGAATGAATGAATGTAAATGTGATTATTAGATTGATCTTATTATATGGTTATAATATTATATATTGAATATAGACTGGATCAAAACATACTTATATATACTTATATTACTGTATTAAGTTTGTATTATTTCAAACTTGACAGTAAAAGTGTGTGTGTGTGTGTGTGTGTGTGTGTGTGTGTGTGTGTGTGTGTGTGTGTGTGTGTTTGATGGTGGCCCACTAACACAAGCTCCTGATTGGTGTTCAGAAGTTTATGACATCACTGAGTCCGGTCAATGTCACACAGAAAATCAAATCTGTTGCATGAGATTACTAAAAATTGGCAGAACTTTGTGTGTTTGTGTACGATCACATTCTCATAGTAAGAAGATAAATTAGCAAACTGGTTTTCAGGCCATATAATCTAAATGATGTGAATGTTTTGTGCCTAAAACAGCAGTTAGTAGATTAATAGTTAGATTTTCTTCAGACATTTCACAATATGTTACAGATTTATGATAAAATATGTTTATCAGTGAGGCACCTGAAATCAATGTATACACTCTCTTCAGAGAATCTCACATGGTCAATTAGTCAGTGTAGTATATATCTATATGGAACATTTTTGAAATATTTGTAGTAAGAAAACTGCAGCCAGATGTATTTCCATGTTTAAGATTCAGTGCTATAAAGAATCCTCCAACAAGTCTGAGGCCAGTGTGTGAGTGATTGTCACTGTTAGAGCTCTAATGACCCACTAGACTAGCCTTATTGTTATCGTCACCATCTAAGCACTACTGCTGTCCAAACTGTGGATGTTCACCAGCAGCCCTGACTGCCTCCATTTGTCTCAACTTCTGCAGGGCCACATCTTCTCTAAATCACTCCCCTCTGAAACATCTATAATGCTGCTGGAGCGCCTTGAAAGAGAAAAAGGAGGACCCAGAATGGCTGGCCTGATTGGTTCCTCACTACAGTTGCTGCACTATAGCCAGTGGAAGAGAAAACGAGGGTGAGAGTGAGAAAGTCGTGGCCTGCTGAATAACAGGCAGCAGCACATAACGAGCCTCATCCTCCAGCTTCATTAGAGAGGAGGAGTCCCTAACCCCGAGGGGAGAGGGGCTATTCCCACAGCACCCATTGCACTTTTTAACAAGCCCCTGTTCCAGACACAACCCACCAGAGATTTGCTCAGTCCACCTGATTTGTCGAGTCCGGCCCACTAGCACGTTTTAGTTTAAACAGGAATCCGCCCCAGATTAAGGTGGTCCTGTGGGAGCTGCTCAGGTCTCCTCTGACACGCCTGCTTGTGTTTGCAAACAAGCGGAGTCTCTGCAGTAAACAAGGTATTAGGAGCTAAAGAGCCACTGCTTCATACAGCACACATATTACCTCAGCACAAGTCAGCAAAAGCTTGATCAAACTGCTGCCGCGCCTTTAGAACCCAAAGACAGCAACATGTGTTTGAACCTGAAGTTGAGTGCTCGAAATGTCACCTCTTAATGATCGATCATCTCACACATTATAATAAACACACACTCAGCTGTTTCCTCCTGATCTGTCTGAAGGCCGCAGGCTTCACAGCTGAAACATTATCATAGTGACAGCACGCTGCAATCCATTTACTAGAGGGCTCTCTGTAATGGCTCTCCAGGTATGTTTAGCTCGTATTCACAACAACTGCTTCTCCTAACAGAAGGAGGAGACGCACACAGTAATCACTCTGTTTTCTCAGAGAAAATGCTGTTATTATTCAAACTTCACTGTGAATAATTGAGCCAGTGAATGTTCTGGGAAGG
Source organism: Nibea albiflora (assembly GCA_014281875.1). Taxonomy (NCBI): domain Eukaryota; kingdom Metazoa; phylum Chordata; class Actinopteri; family Sciaenidae; genus Nibea; species Nibea albiflora. The sequence goes on from CM024810.1 coordinate 19,427,798, forward strand.
GCCCAGAAATGAGGCTGCGTATGTGTGCGCGCGCCTTCTTAGCATTCGCCTGCTGCCTTCCCTTTGAGGAGCAGCCATTACTAATCGCAAAGAAATTTCCTCCCTTTCCTACCTGCGGGCCTGTCAGGTCGTAAATGAAAAGGAATTAAGTAGAAATCCATACGTCTCCAAGCCTGCTTCCATCCCCACCCGCCTGCACCACAACAGCGTATATCATTAGAAGAGCAAATTAAACATTAGCGCTTCGGCTGCCGCTAGTTTGGGCTAATTGCTAATCAGCAGTAAAAGTTGCCTGGCACGGAATATTGCTTACCATAAGCTAAAGGTAATTTGCTTCTCAAGACGAGCTAGAACGGCTTGTCTGTTGTTGTCCAGAGTCCATGCCTAATTACTGCCGGAGGGTGATGACAGTCACTCAATGGAGATTAAGACCGAGGCGAAAAATGAAAATGTGCCATAATGCTGGAATGAGCTAGAAGTGCTTCTGTCTGCTTTTCTTTAATTCCCTCTCTTTCTCCCTGCATGGCTTGCTGCTGAAATAGATGGATTCTGGGAGGGGGCAGGGCTGTTGCTGTCTGCAGCGTGAGTCTGACCATAACACACACTCATAACACTCATGTGTGTGCATTATAACCATTTATTAATTCACCTGCACCTTTCTAGTGATGTGTTACAATCACACCTGGTTTATGGGAAAATTAGGATCTAACTGAGTTACCTAGCCAGTTATGAGTAGGAGGAATTGAAATAGGATTAGTCAACTCAGATTGCATACATATACATATATATGTATCTCTTAGCAGTTTATCTCCTCTCACTGTTGTCAGCAGACTGCAAGAGCCACAGAAGCAATAATAACCTGACAAATAAAAAGACTGCTGGGCTATTAACCGACACTGCTTGTATATGCTAGTTTTGCACTGAACCACTAACAAACAGAACATACTCCTGAACTCTGAATGGTGACACAGTTACTTCCTGTTGTAGATGATCAAGTGAACAGTGATGTGTTCTGTTAGACATACTGAAGTGTTTCTTACAGATGTTGCATGTTTGTCCGTTCTTGTATTTCTAATCTAATATAATCTATTAGAAAGTAATCTATCAGAAATGTTTACATTTCATTTGATTTGACTGGTCAAAGCAGCGTGTTGCCGGATGACTTTGCATCTCAGTGAAAGTTTGGCCAGGTTCAACTTCACTGCTTTTTTCCCACAGTGCTGGTGGGTTTGGTCTGAAAACAGCCTGAAGGTCAGAGAAGAGTGTTTAGGAGAGAAGAGAACTGTCATTTGTGTGTTAATGATGTTTGGTCTGAGCTCAGTGCTGAACAGATCCTCGTACTTCCTCCCTCGGTCAGATGTTTCAGAGCTTATGGCTGTCCAACAACTGATCTGAGAGCATGCTTATCACAGCCCAGTCCATACTTGTCATAATCTCCCATTGCTTCTCAACTGCTACACAGTCCCATATTCACACCTAAGACACCTTCATGTTTCTGAGGCAAAGGGTTCAGCTCATATTAAAGGATGCTGCTGGGATACTGTAACTTTTGATAATGAAGTAATCTAAACCCGAGGTCCACTTGCTAACTTGTCCTGGAGCCTTATCAAACAGTCTGTTTGACCTTGACAATAACTGTTTTCACATGAAAACAATGTGCATCCAATCAGCACTTCCAGTTTCTGTAGAGACCTCTGCAGATGACAGAGGAATCTTCAGCTTCTTTTCAGTTGGTAAAAAAACCAAACTGCATCATAGCCAACATCTGGTAGGAATGGGATCAAAACATTATGGTGTCAGCGTCATATGACAAAATCCATATTAATCCATATTTCATAATTGTGACATAGTCTGGCAGAATAAGCAGAGCAGTAATGCAGAGACAGAGAGAAGACAGTGAGGCTACAGAAATGTAGATCGTCGGACAGCAAGAGAGAGCACGGAGGACAACAGGGCGATGTGCAGGGGCACCAGTCAGCCAGTATTACAGCACCACATAGAGGTGGTGCCTCCACAAGGAGCCCTGCCATGCTGTGTGAGTATCCTTCAGGAGTGTAGCAAGAAGTGAGTGAGATGTGAGCTTGCTGACAGCCGAGGTGTGTGCCGGTACTTATTTCCTTTACTCGCAGGTATACCTGACAAACAGAAGGACTGGCAGTGGTGTTGGAGGAGTAGTGAGTTGACCTGTTGTTGAATTACAGTTTTTAATCAGACTTTAAGACCCTCTCCTTTTTGATCACTGCTGGACTTTTATTCATCTTAGCATTTCCTTTTTAGATTTTAGCTTAACGTTTTAATTTTATCTTGGATACCTGTGCTGCTCTTCCCTTAATTGTGAACCTGAATATCTCTGCAGACTCAATGTTTACGCATTAAATTTACTCTCCCAGATTTGGCCATAAAAAAGTATCCCACTCTGCCTTAAACCCTCACATTGTGTCTGGTCTTGACCTAGAAGCATAAATGTCTGATTTGTGCTCATTGGGAAATTTCATGTCTACTTTTTCAGATTGTTTCAGGATGAACCTCCATTATTATCAGAGCATGATACTAACCCACCCAAAAATAAAAGTCCAGTATCAGCCTCATATAATGTTCTGACCCTGTTTAATAAAATAACTTCTTGTAAGTGTGCATGCATGTGAGTGTGTGTGTGCATGTGTGTGTATTATATTTCACACTCAGTTTCACTGCCTGTCTTCCTTATTTCAAAGTACAAAATAGCTCCAAACCAAAATGTACAGCAGCCAGATACTGGACGATGGAGAGGAGGTGTAGGTGTCTGGTTTGAAAAGCAGTCCAGCTGGATCCCAGTACAATCCAATCAATACATCGTTATAGATCGTAATCACGTGAAGCGTATAATCGCCTAAAACCTATCAATTATAGAGAGAGAGATAGCCGGGGCCTCCAAATCCTGGCCTGCAGCCCTCTTCCTCCTTGGATTAGGATCTGAGATTGGGTCAGGATCATAGGGGCTGCACCCAAGCCGGCCAGATATCAGATTAATGACCACTCCAGGGGCACACATCTCAGCCAGCAGTTAGAGGGAGAGGGAGCAGCAAGTTACTGCAAAATAAATAATACATCATTTGGTCTGGGAGCTGACATAATTATCACCTAAGACACATACTCTGGCCAGTGCATGAAATATCTCATAGACAGAGTGATATCAGTCTGTTTGGAAAGCACTGCTCTGATAGATGGAGCAAAAGGGAGACTTCCTGGTAGTCAAACATGTTATATTTACAGAGATACAATAGTCTATATTGATTTGGTGGGTTCTTTTAAATATAAACTGTATATACTAATATGGACACTATTCTCACATAACTAATATAGAAAATATTGATTAGTGCAGCTTCAAGGTTAGGGAGCCTTTGTTGGTTTAAATATGAAATACCTCCGTTCAAGCTTAGGGGAAGATGGAGGTGGCATCAACTCTGAAACAAACTGCGATCTCCTGTGTAAATCCAACCATGCTGACCTACGAGGGTCTATAACAATGTCACATTATGTTGACAGACGAGAGTCATAATTCACACTGCCACTAGAGGACAATGTCAGAGAAAGAAAAGCAGATTGTGTTTAAGCTTTTGAACAAAAAACACAGTTTTTCTTTGGAGGACATTTTGGGACTGACACATGGGTTTCTCTGCTCACTTGGCCCTCACAGTGAGCCAGACTGTGGTGTGCTGCAGATCATAGATATGTGTATTGACCCCCACCCTACATGGCCAAGCTGGTAAGCAATTGGCATTCCCCTGCTGAAACACCTTGTTGCCAACAGCAAAGCAATTAAAGTCACAGTCATTTCACATGCATGTCTCTGCAGCTGAAATCTCCAACAGGAGACCGCCTGTGTGCTGAGGCTCTCTCATTTCCTACAACTAGCATGCGTAAACAGGGATGCCTCCAGATTCCAGCTTCCCTCCACCCTCTGCTTTCACTAAAAAATGAAAAACAGTCTGATGGTTATGGGAAATCCAACTACAAAAACAAATATGTATATTTTCAATTTATCTCACCTCCCATACCTGTCAGTGCTCCCCACAAGCCTTGGCATCTCTTCTAGCTGCCCCTCCAACTCACTATTTAAATTCAGAATTCCTAAGCGGATTTTCTCAATTTAGCCATACTTTTAATCTTTGGCGAAATGAGTGATGACTTCTTTCAATAAAAAAAAAAAAACCTGACAGGCTTACAGCGCACACCGGCGGATTAGTTTCCCGTGGAGATGAGGTTTTCCTTTGTGCCGGCGTGTGTCTGTTTGATGGGGTTTAACAGGAAGTGTTGGTGCTGAAATTGGATGCAGCAGGGATCGTGGGTAGATGGCCTGGGTTCGATACAGACTCCCACGCTGCAACTTTGCCCTGTGCCTTTTCCTTCATTTTCGTTTCCCTCGGGTCCAATGACTGAGCCTTTAAACACTCATAGACTGACTGACACACAGATACGCACACCTCCATACACAAATACAAACAGAAATAGTGCCTCCAAAACACACATACACAAGCCACAAAGCAGCACACACACCAGCACATATACTGTTTGGAATATGCACACCCCTCCAGAGCACCTGCTTTGAACAGTCCAGTCGAGTATTAAATCCCAGCTGCTCCATAATCTAGAGTCCACATTTTGTTGTGCTGGATGCTCACTACCTTTCATTACACAACAGCACCAATCTGTTTATCACCCATCCTGTTAAAGCAATAAACATGCTGGCTGCCATCACTGCTAACAACACTTTTTAACAATATGTGCATGCTAGCTGTGATGCTAGCATTAATCTGATCATCTGATCATCATCTGATTGAATCTATAGTAGATAAGATAGATTGGGTATCCATTCCTGATTTGCCTGATAGCTTCCTGAGGCCAGTGACTGGTACCTTGTCCACCAGAGAATAGAATTGTGAAATGGGAGGGGCTAGTAGTTCTCTCATTTTTTTTTTTGCCACTGTCAATTCCCATTTGAATGTTTTTATAGAAATAGGTCCATAGTCTAACATCTTAAGAAAAACAAATTACCCTGAAACCCCACACAGGTGTCTGATTTTTCATCAGGAAAATAAGTGTCATTCCCATTTTTGAAAGAAATCTCTGAACCGGCTTAAAGGGGACATATTATGCAATCATATGCAAAAATCACTTTTCCAGGTCTTCACACCTATATTTTTGAATTAGGGGTGCGTAAAACAGGGCTCTTAATGTACACTGTAAAAAAAAAACTGTAATTTTTACGGTAAAACACTGGCAGCTGCAGTTGCCAGAACTTTACCGTGAAAATTACAGCAAGACATTTTTTACAATTACGGTAGTGTTGCTGATTCTACGGTAATAAATGATGTTTGATTTCACATTTTACTGTTAAAATGACTGTTTTTACCATTGAAAACCATGATGTTTTACCCATAAAGTTACATTCAAATGATATATAAAATACGGTTTTTGACATGAAATATGAAAATAGTTTACTGCAAAATTAATTGTCTAAATTATAAAATACTGTAGAAATACAGGTTTTGTCTGTATATTTAAACGGTAAAAAACTGGCAGCTGCAGTTGCCAGAACTTTACCGTAAAAATGATGGGTATATATTCTATACTATAACGGTAAAAGAGAACCCACATTGCTGATTTTTACGGTTAATTATTGTGTTTGAATCCATAATGTTCTGTAAAACTACAGGTTTTTACCCCGGGAAAAAAACTTGTTTTGCTTAAAAATTAACATTAAAGCATTTTTTAAAAAGTACACTGTGCCATGAAATATGAAAGGATTAACTGTAAATTTAAAAGTGCAAATTTACTTGGTAAAACTGTCCATCGATTAGATTGAAAACAATAAGTTACCATTTTTGTCTAATGGTGAAAACATGGAAAACCATAAGTACGTTGTACATAAAACATCCAAAAACCAAACGTCTTCATTGACTTTCCATTTAATGAACACTGTGCAAACTTCTCACAACATTGTGTACACTGAATACACAGAATTCGGGACACATGCCACATGACATTGAGATTAATGCACATTAATAAGAACTTTCTAACGGATGTGGACACCACTGTATCTTTTCTGAAATAGCAAGTAAAAGCTAAAATGCTACATGACTGTTCTTGCTGTTCCGATAATTTGACTTGTAACAGTAAAATCACCACAGGTTCCTTAAGCCGTGACAGTGGCGCAGCATAAAACCAGACCCCTGCTTTTTATTTGTGTTATTAGTGTTATCTGCTATTTATATATACATTCAAAAAAGTCTCCAACATAAACAACTCACCTCATTTGCAAGGCTGTACATGAAGATGGAAAAAATATACACATCTTACACTGTGTAAACTCAAAACACAATAAATGCAGTTTTTAAAAATACTGCAACATCATCATCACATGACTCACAAAGTATGGTCCACTCATGGTCTGCAAGGTCGGCGGTGAGTGTGAGGACTCTTGCGTTGACATCAAAGACCTTCCTCCTCTTACTGTGCTCAACTTCCGTTCCTCTCTCCGGATTTATTGAAAAGAAACACCTTGAAGAAAAGAAGAAAGGATAAATATTACGGTGTCTAATATGTTATGTTTTTAAATATCTTAACAGGAAGATACCACATTCTGATTCTGTGGCAGAGAGAACGACTTTTTACAGAACGTTCACCAGACAGAGGAGTGTGTTCAGTGACGATGATGATGTATGTATGTATCTAAGAATTACCTCTGGAGGAACTCCAGTGTTGATTGCAGTCCCACTTGGTAGTGTATATTGAAGCAATAGTAACTGCCAAACACCAGGCAGAGGGCACAGGGGAAGGCAGTGATGTGGTCGTTGACAATCTTCTGATCAATGCTCAACATGAAGCAGTCAGCAGAGAAGCAAGAGGACCCTGAGAATAAACATGAACAAATATATATTACAGATCTGTGCATCTGTGTCAACCATTCAACTACATTGTAAACTTGATTCAGACATACCACACACAATAAGGCAGGGTGTTGCTGGCACAGCCTCCATCTCAACCTCTTCAGCAAGGCTTGTCTTCTCAACGTAGTGGAACATATTCTCTTCTGTCTCACCAAAATAAGCAAGTAGAAGAAGTACCATCAACCAACAACCACCAAATTTGTATCTTGAGGAGAGACTCCAGAAACAGTTTTGAGGAAGTTTAAGAGGCGCTCACCCTTTTTGTCCAGATTGAGAGGACTGAGCAGACTGTGGGGAGGAAGATGCCATGGCTGAAGTTGAAGCCGTTGGAGTCTGGAAAAGGTACAACAAAAGTAGTTTATCAAAACAAGACATTATAATAAATCTGAATACTGCAATTATCTTGAAAGATTTAATCATACTGATTGGCCATATCAACTTAATCAAGTTCTTACTGTACATATACATGCAGGTATATTTTATAGTACTTTTTAACTGCTACAATTTTTATTTTGTGAATTGTGTTACTGATATCAAATTTACCTGTGTAGAGTAATTATGTAATGTTAGGTAAAGTTAATGTAGAGTTTCCTTTTCTAACAGAGTCTGCTGTCCCCTGCCCAGGAACTACCAGGTGTAAATGTGATGCTGTACATCATCCTTGTCAAATATATAATATTTTTATGCAAAAGTTACACAAGAGTTTATTTCAAAGTACTTACTATTGTGGGCCCACGCAGCAACCAGTCTTCTGGCCTGTATGGGCTTCAGCACAGGCAATAAGTCTCCTTCAGTGATAAATCTGTGGTTGTAGTACCGAGTTTCTCCAAAGCCTCCTCTAGAGCAGCCACAACTTCATGTGAAAGACCTGGAAGTGCTGCTCCTATGGCATCACGGATGTCCTTTTGTGTATCCATCATATCTGCTGAAATACAGAAAACTCAAACAGGTTGATCTCTGAGCCATTAATACCTGTTTCACAAATCACATTTTCCAAACAATTTTTATGTTTTCTGGACATGTGAGAGGTAAAAGAAGATTTTACACTGAACACACGGGTGCACCCTCTCACAGGGCAAGTTATTTGGCGCCCCTCTACTATGTGCTCCTTAAAGTGAACAACCGAAGCTTTTATCCCCTCACACTGCTGTTCACAAATAGAAACTGTGCATTTTAATCTCGTTAAAGTTGTGTCCAGAGTAACTGTTGGCACGCTATTATGATGCCGATAGAAGTGCGCTTTTAATGCTGCAAAACCAGTACACACCTGCTTGCAACTAGCTGCAACACACTTGAACATACACCTCGGTTCGTTGCTATGCAGTTTGCAATGGAGAACAAATACTTTAACAGATTTAACTGTTTCTGCACATACATTACATGAATACATCTTAAATAGCCTACCGCGAAGGTTAGCATACAGCAATAGTGACGTGAAACAGATAGGCTAGCTGTAGCCTACAGCTAGCTGTGCGCTTTTAATGCTGCATAAGCTAGCTTTAGGCTACAGCTAGTGCTGAAAGGCAAACTTTATACTCCTTTCAACTAACGGAGTGCAATATACTATTAGCTTTCTGAAATGTTCTGTAGTATTTCCATACCTGAAAAAGAGAGCAGCTCTGACGGAGAAGTGTGGATGAGAAGTCTCTCTGCACAAACTCCGAGTCGGACGGGTCCTCGGATACTGCGTGCTGATTGGCCCGTTCAAATCTGCCGCCTCCAAATTACCGCCAGATCTCCAAGTACGAGCGGACTAGAAGCAGGGACCCCCTTGATGGGCCATTAATTAAGACTGGCTGCTGGGTGTGCGTGTGGGGGGCACAACAGTATGCAATTCTCAAACTTGCATACAGGCAGGAAACTTGAATGTGACTGACGTGACTTTTATTTAACCAAATAAATGATATTACAGTAGGTTACAAACATCTCTCTATATCTATATATGTCTCTATATATCATCTCTATAACGCTTTTCAGTAGCTGAGTGCATATTAATCTTATTTTATTTTATTTGTTATTTAATGCAAAATCCATAACCATGTGTATAGTTAAAGACATTTTTTAAGAGAAAGCATGCTAGAATTGCAATATCAATATCATGAGCATATTTCTGCAATTGCCACAACACTATGCACATTTAACATCGGCAAACTGTATTCTTTAGGATAAATAAATGCAAAAAATACTGTATGTACTGCTAGAAAAATTACAGTATATTTCTGTAGTTGCCACAACAGTATGCAAATTTAACATTTACCAACTGTATTCTTGAGGAGAATTAAATGCAAAAATTACAGTATGCACTGCTAGAAAGATTACGGTACATTTTTGTATTTCCCACAATAGTATGCACATTTAACAGTTACAAACTGTATTCTTTAGGGAAAATAAGTGCAAAAATTACAGTATGTGCTGCTTGAATAAATACAGTATTTTACTGTTAAAAGTAGTACAAGATTTTTATTACAGCAGGGCATTGTATATTTTCTGGAGAAAACCAGTAAAAACTAAAAATTTTTCTAATTAAATTATTTACGGTAATTACTTGTTGAAGAAACTGTTTAAAACTGATTTACAATTTACGGTTTTTAACTGTTATGGTTTACATTCTTTAACTGTAAAATCTACTGATATTTTTTACAGTGTATGTAAGTGGGATAATTAATAAATATGTTATTTTTTTCCCTCCTATATTGTCTTATTGGTTATGTTGCACCTCATCTTTAAGAAGGTTTTCCTAGACTCTGGCCCATATGTGGATGAGGTGCTGAAGATCCTCATCCCTGAGGATCTCGCAGCCCAGTTTGCAAGACCAGGGAAGCAAGAGGTTGTAGTCGGCTACATGTCGAGGTTCAATCAAGGACCAATCTGACCATGCGTAGCTTCCTTGAATGTCCGTCATACCAAAAATTCCTGTTGTCTCCTCGGTTCTCTAACGTGTTTTGGGGCCTCTTTGTTTTCAGGATCTGACTCTGGCTCAAACATATAACATTGCAATGGTACATGTTTACCAGCAGCCATGTCCAGTGCTTGTGCTCATCTGTTGTCATGGCATCCTGATGCTGAACTCACATCAGCATGGTGGGCGGAAGCAGGGCGGAAGAGGGAGGCAGTATGAACAGCAGCCGGCAGCAGCTCATTTGCATTTAAAGGGACAGATGCTAAAATCAAACGCCCGAGCACTGAGCGCTAAAAACAGGGCTGCTGTGCTTGATATGTGAGGAATTTTGACCAAAGGATTTCACAGACATGTCATTAAGAGGTCTGGAAACTGTGTGAACTGGTGGAAAATACGCATAATATGTTTCCTTTAAGATGTTCCTTCTTGATAGTTAGTTCTTATAGTTAAGGCTGGCTCAGGTGAGTCCTGCACTATCTCTTAGTTATGCTGCTATAGGCCTAGACTGCTGGGGGACTTCCTGATATCTCTGAGCTCTTCTCTCCCTCTTCATCTGTACACATTCATGCCCCATTAATGCATGTTACTAACTTAGCCTTGTCCCCAGAGGTTTTGTGCTTTCTTTCTTGTTTTATATTTTAGATTCTTCAAAGTAGCCTCATTTTGCTTTGATGGCAGCTTTGCGCACCAGTCCAGTCCATAAAGGAAGATAAGTTATGTTGGTGTGCTGCTTGTTAACAATATTCTGAGCCAGCCTGGAAAAAGTCTGTGCAGTGCTGTGCAGTGTCCACTAGTTCAGGCAGTCTGTAAATACAGGTCGCTCCTATTGTCCTCTGTTCAGAGCTAACAGCTTGCTATTAACTTGCATAATTCTTTGCTTGTAAAGTCAGCTGGTAGATTTGGTGTGTATGCTCGTGTGCATTCTTGTCCTTTTCTTCTGTGGTCTGTTCAGAGCAGATTGTACCAAGGTTCAGAGACCCATTGTGTCAGTGCTTAGAAAAGAGTTGAGATGTCAAACTGATGAGCAGTTGGCACCTTGCATGGCAGCCAGTGCTATCAGTGTATGAATATGTGTGAATGGATGAATGAGATATGTAAGTGCTTTGACTGGTTGGAAGACTAGAAAGGCAGTATAACTGTATAAGTACAGTCCATTTACCATTTAACCCTATTTACCAGTCAACATACATTTGAAGCCTGTAGCTTCACAGATAAGCGATAACTCTCCTCAATATTTAGGGTGAAGTTCCTGAAGCACCAAGCTTGTGTCATGGTAAGATTAGCTTAGCATACTGAGTGGAAGCAAGGGGAGTTAGCCAGCTAACACCTCTAAAGCTCACTGATGATCATGTTCTATCTGCTTTATCTGTACATGAGTAGAAATGTAAATACAACAATTTGTGGTTTTAGTTGCCCAACACAGGTTGCCACATTGGTAAGCACAGGATTTGGTTTTCACCTCCAAGTTATAATCCAAACAAACAAACTATAAACAAACTATGTCAACACATGGTTTGCTGATTGGTTTGTTTTCCAGACCTTAATCTCGTGGTGATTGTACACTCATCGTTACATTTGTATTTGTGGAGTTTTTAAATAACTTGACAATGTTTCCATGAAAGCTGCCATATTTTTCCATCAGCTAGACTTGTGGTGCATTCATCCAGTCAGGTGTAGGAAGAGTTCCTGTTGATGTCAGTCAGTGAATGATGAATTATGTCTGCATACATATGGACAAGACTAATGATGGTCAAAGTAAGCACTGCATGTTGCTAAAGGCCCAGGACCAGGGTCATGACAGATGGGCTCAGCTAGGCTGGGCTCAGACAGTCTGAGACACTTGGCTTGGTGTTACTGGGTGCCTGGGGTTATCCAATAGCAGTCATGCTCACATGACATGGGTATCTATGGCCCAACATTATTTCTATACCTCCTTAATCCAGTATAGCGGATTTAAGCTTCTTTGTTTGCTCATTTGACTGTGTGGGTGCCATATCCCAAAGCTGGGCGTAGGATTAGTCAGGCATTGTGGCAGTAGCTTGTGATGATGCTGGGGTGGGTGTGGGAGGGGGGCTGCTTGATTAAACAGAGGCAGCAGAAATAACAACATTAGCTTTCATTTGAGGAGGGACTGCGCTGAGGTATGAGATGTCCCGCAAGGATACAGGGGCTGATTCTATGAAATCCATGGGATACTTTGGCATTTCCACAAGATCTGTTGACTCATTTTGCTTAGCCTCGCTCAACAGCAGGAGATGCATTTAAGGAATCTAACAATGCAGAGAGTGGTTGTAAAATGGCTATTCTCATCATTTCCTTTGATGTGTACATACATTTAACGTGAGCCAGAGCTGGCTGAAAAGCATGACAAATGCTGGAGAGAGTTTCTTCTATGTGCATTTTTCCACGGGGTCGGGCTGGTGCTAGGGGTAGTGCAGGGGTGGGAGATTTTGGCATTCCTTTTGGAGCGCTGCACTTGACCTACTTTTCATTAATGGGGATTCTTGGTGAAAAAGAGAGCTGTTTAGCCTGTGATGAAAAGCATAATGGCATTTAGTTAAAGGCAGTGGACAGAGTGGATGCAGTCCCATCCACTGACCCCCACGGGTGTCTTGCCTATTGTGATTGGGTGAAGCTGCTAGTTGGAATGGCTGGCTGCGTGGAGAGCTAGATGAGCTTGGTGACACAAACACCTTTTGAAAAATGTTTGGTGAAAGCACTGCTGGGAGGTTTTCAATGCCCTCGCTCATGAATCCACAAAAAGGCAATTTCCTAGATGCTTGGAACTTAAAGTCTAAAGGGGATATACCGTATGAAGAGCATTCACATCCATCATACTGAGTGGAGATGAGCTACCCTTAGGTGGAGATATCTGCAAAGTTTGACTCAGGCAGACAGTGACAGCAGGTGAAAGAGAGACATGTGAACACTGTCCAGAAAGTGTGGAAAGAGGAGAGAAACGGTACGGCCGTAGCAATTAGAGAGTCTCACTTCCGAGGTCCACCTTAGATCAAAGAGAATAATTCAGGTCCCACTCTTATTCCTTTATTTTATTATGGCCACTCTGACCTCTCATTGCCGCAGTCATAATGTGTTTCACCAATTAGCCTTGCTCTGTGGATGCAGCTGACATGTTGTCTTGAGCATGAAAGGTGGCACAGCATTCATAATGTTGCATCTCAATCTGCAAATTATTCACTCCAGCACATAAATATATGATGACGGCAGCAACGTATTGGATTTCTCTAAACCTCCAAGGTCACATATATAGAATGTTCAAATTGAAAATATAGATGTTTCACAATAATATTTTTGACTTTTAATTTTTGTCTTAAGCGTCTTCTCCTTTCCCTCTGTCTCCCCTTTCCTTCCTCTCTTATTCTCTCTCATGCTCATATTCCCTCGCTCTCATTTGCTGTTTGAAGCAGCTATTAGTGTTTTAACACCACAGGAAAGCGGCTTCATTGAAATGCAATGAAAACTGCACAGAGAAGGCAAAGTTAACTAATGGGCTCAAATTTTCAAACGAATGCAAGATTAAAGTCAATTGAATCTCCCATTGGGTTTTGACTGAAACCCTTTGAAAAGAAGCCCCACAGTGGGTTTCAGAAATGAAAAATAGGGCTTGTTCTAAAATATTAATAACATTTTATACCCTCATTACAGCAAGCAATAACATTTGTTCAGAAACTTACTTGTGTCTTTACCTTGTTCATGTGCTGCAGATAAGAACAGGAAGGCAGTGTGTCTGTTCACCTAAGTATCCTCCAACAGTCTGCAGATGTTACCCTTTGACACCTCACAGGGCAGGATATCACTGCAAATAGGCTATATTCATATTTGATCTGCAGCTCTAAAATGCGCTGTTATTTCATTGTGAGCATTTATTGAGCTATAATCCAGTTAAAATCAACGAGAAGGAAGACGTTCTCTGACAGTATTATGGTGTCTTGAGTGCCAAAGAAGAAAAAAAGAAAAGAAAAAAAGTCAGGGAGCAGAACTACAGAATAACCAAACAGAAGAAAGAAAGCTGAAGCAAAGGGGGAGGGAAGAAAGGGAAAAGAAGGTGTTGTCTGACTCAAAACCTTAGAGAGAGAGCTACACGGATTCCTTGGAGGGTGTTTTTTTCCTTCCTTTGCACTATTATTTAAGGAGCACACACAGCAGATCCTGCATCAACTATGATGGCCTAGTTTTTCAACTTTATATACCATGAATTAAATATATTTTACAATACGTGCCCACACTCCCATAAATGAAGTGTGCATGATAAACGAACAACATAGAAGACATTAGGGAAAGTTGCTCTCATTCTTCGACAACAGCTTCAACAACTCTTTGTTTCTGACTCTTATTGATGTGTGTGTGTGCCTGACACACACAGTCATGCACACAAGTGCATGTTCTCGCTCCCTGACTGTCTTTGGAGGATTTAAATGTGTCAAAACTCACATTCAAGCCTGAGACAAAGAGCAGCAGGCCCACAGGAGTGACAGGAGGAAGATCTGAAAACTCTTCCATCGCCTGTAATGGGCTAGAAGTCATTAAAAACATCACTGCCTGCCTAATTAAGACGGGACATCTGGTCTTTCCTCACAGAATGGATCGCAGCAGAGTACAAATAACTCCTCTATGACAAGTTGAGAGGTGTCATACATCTCAGTGATCGTCAATCAACATGGGAGTTATGGAGCTCTTTCATCATTAACGAGCAAATGCTTTGTTTTTGCTGTATGAAAGAAAACAGTTAGACAAATTTAAAAAAAAAGAAAAGAAAAGATTTGGAGGTTTTTCTGTGTCTTCCAATGCTGCTCAGGCTGCCTTTTATGTTGCTGCCAATTAGTTGGAATAAACTTTACTGTGATGATTGATGATAGCAGTCTTTGCATGGAGCAAAAGTTGGCTTGAGTCTTCTGCACTGTATTCGGTCATTTTCCATTAAATGGGTCAATCACTGTTTAGCTGTTGCAGCATAAATAAAGTCTGATATGTATGGAGGACTTATGAAGACAATATGAAAACAATACATATAATGCAATTCAAATGAGCTATATGAATAAAGTGTATATTCTGCAGGATATGATAATGATCCAACAAGACATGCTTGTTACTTTAAGTTCACAAAGATTTGCTAATATGTGCTCTTTCACGGCAGAATGCAGGGAAGTGGATTTTCACTGGTTTTCCCCCAGCTTTGTTTGTTTATTTGTTTGTCTTTAAAATAACAAAACAAACAAACAAAGAACAAACAGTGCTTCAAAGAAATCCATCAGAAACCTGCAGCTGCACAGTCGATAGTCTATTCACGGAAAGAGACGTCTTCCAAAGATGATGAAAGGATTATGAAACGAATGATCATCTTAAAGGGGGAGATAAAACGTACCACCTGTTTTCTATTCTTTAAAAAAATAATAAATTAATAAAATAATCTAATTATATAATTTTATAATAAGTAGATGACTGAATTAAGTGAGTTATTTAGGTTGTTTTCTTTTTCTCATGAAAAAAACTTTTTTTTTTTTTGGGGCCATTTTATGCCTTTAATGATAGTACAGCTGAAGATAGACAGGAAGCAGGGGCAGAGAGAGGGGAAGTGACACACAGTAAACGGCCGTCCGATGCGGGAGTCGAACCGGGGCCAGCTGCAGCGAGGACTGTAGCCTCTACACATGGGGCGGCTGCTTAACCCAATACACCACCAACCATCCCATGAAAAAACCTTCTTAACGGAGGCTGACGTCTCTGTGACTCCTATTCACACGTTGAAAGCTGGAACAACAAATTCAAAAGCAACATTTCTACCATTTATCATGAAATGGCACGCATGCACATCCAGAAACTTCTCCACTGCAATGTAAGCTTTCAAAGTATTGAGAGACACTGACATAGCGTTCCTTTTGCTTTGCTTCGACACCTGTAGCATCCTTCCAAACTCCAAAGCAGTCAAACTCAGTTCCTTCATGTTCTTCCAGTTCTCACCTTATGTCTTTAGTTTGAAGTCAGACATGGTGAGAAACTATGTTTATATATCATGTCCATACCGTCATGGCATAGCATCATTGCACATCACATAGTAGCTCGATTTTTACACACGGGGTGGAAGCAAAACACGTTTTTTTTGTTTTGTTTTGTTTTTTTAGCATTAAAAAGAATCTAGTCAGACACTGAAGGAGCCAATGCGTGAAAATAATTGGAGCCCAAGGGGTAATATTTGTTCTCCTGAAATAATAATTACTCGTATGGTCTTTGTGTGCTAACGCTGAACCACAGAGGGAGAGCACAATCTACCATTATGTTTTCATCAATAACCGTTTGTGGTGGTCTGTGGAGGCAGCTGTATTTCATGCATGTGGCCAGGCTCACTGTTTACACGGATAACATATCTCCTGCCACCGAGTATTCCACTCATTTACTTTATGGACCACATTACACTATTGGCTTTTATACTGAAGTAGTACTGTAGTGTCTGAGGGCCGTATTTACATTTTGAACAGACATCACAGTTCAATAATAGCTTCAAACTATATTTCCTGAATGACATGAGAAAAGAGTGAACCTCTGTTTGTCATTGCTATCAACTGAGACATCCAAACCCTGCATCTTATTTTTGATCAGTCCAAACCGAATCAGTGGTCACCCGTCATGCAGTAAACCAGCTTTGTGTCTGCATAAAGACTCAAAGATAAAAGAAAGAAAGTCTGGAGTCGAGTCAGAGGTCACTTTCTGTTATTCATACTGATGAGTGCTCAGCTGTTGCTGTTTTAAATGTCTAGAATTTCTCACACAAGGAGCCTCGCGCACCTTCAGTCCACTTCCACAATCTTGGCATTGATTGTAACTATGGCAACATGAGGTCCAAAATTCAATCTCATAGCGTTTATTTGTCCATAGTGTGCTTTGTAGAAGTCCTCAGCCCACACTTGAGTTCATCAAATGACCAATCAAACCACAAAAATGCAGCACAAGTAAATGCTGGCAAAGAAAAATAGTCACATCACATGTGGTGACATGTGGACAGGACAAATGATATGAATTTAGAGATGAACTGAAAGGATAGAGATAGGTAGAGCAATCGAGGCTCCCAAAACAGATAAAATCACATAGGAATACTGGACTTAAGTCTAGTACTGGAGTATATGCTACTTCCACTTCTGATAGGCAACAATAGAATGGGAAGACCAATCTTAAGTGTTGAAAATTGCTCCATCAGTGCAGTGCACTAGCATAGAAACACTCTCAATCAATACCATATCCTATCCCAGACCTTGGATAAAGAGCTATAATAAGTGAATGAAAGAAGTCCTTATTTAGTCTAAAATAAGGCAATTTCTATGTAAATCGGCAATAAAGCAGAACTTTTACAAATGCATAAGCTTTCCTATTATTGACATGTGGTAGTCGAAAATCGTTTAGCTGCTTGCAGTCATCTTATCTCCACAAGTATTTGCTTATCCTCCTCTTATATTAATGTTTCCTGCAATATTAAGCTGTCCTGCCAGGAGATAAATATCTGCTGTGTAGCAGCCACTCACACTATAGCCTTTGATTATTTACCCAGGTAATTCTTTCATAGACACAGAGCTGTAACTGAGCAGCCACATGATATTAACTGCAAGCAGAATATCAATTTCAAATTGAACCTTGGATGCATTATTGATTGACCGCTGATATTGTTCTTTGAAAATAAGTGCCATTGGGTTATTGTTTAATATGAATGATAATGCCAAGCTTCTATCTGGAAATAAGGTCCTGGTGTTCTAGTCCAGCCTCTGGAATAAGCTTTGATTGACTCAATTGATACTGTGGGATTTTGAGGGCGCCAATACCAGTGGAGGCTAAGGTTCCTTCATTATTACAGTATATCCATACAGACACACAGAGACACATATATGTTTGGAAATTCTGACTTTGCTCTGATTTGACTTTGATTGTATTTAGTTGTTTATGTGCAACCTCTCTGCTTGTCTACCCGTAGCCTTCTCAGCCTTTTCATTCATGATAGTTTCACCATGAATAATATTTCTATATTTATTTTAAGGCATTAACATGGGTACACACTGACGAGTAAGCTGTCACTGTAATCATAATGTACAACTGGTTACGGGTTTTAAATCAACCCTAATCCCCAAGACTAGAATTTCACCTATGTCGTATTTGTAAGGTCCATTTCAACTATGGTTGGACCCTTTTACTGTTTAATATAATGGCACTGTCACCTGGTCAGTTATTTAACAATATTATTTAATAATATTTAATACAGCGATTGGATATTTCAAGATGTTGTACAGTTATTCATAGTACAACTAACTGATGGATTGACATTCATGTTTCCCTCTCGCTGAATTGTAATCATTTTCAGACTTTCTCATCATAAATTTTAAAAATTAATAATTTTTATAGTTCTTGTCATTGTGTCATCACTATGGTCTTATTTGTTTATACTAATCAAATATCAGAATGAATTTGAATATTTCATTGCATAATAATCATGAACTAGGGTCCCTTTCAACACACATAAGGACCAGATCAAATCCATGTGACAGTTTAGTGGTGGCTGGTCAGAGCTGCTTCAGACAAACAGATGAGAGGATTCGGTGGATCATGGTTTGTTACTGATTGTAAGACTTGTTAGACTGGTTGGATGGTAAATCTGTGCTCGTGGCACATGTGTCACTGCACACTGTTTGCTCATTAGCACTTCACTTAATTCTGTTCCCTGTACTCTGTGTCCCCGCTGCTGATTGACTGATGGCTCTTGTGTAACTTGGGTGCTAGTTTCTCAAGCTAAGGTTAGATTTTCTGTAACTTGGCTCCACGCCGTGGAAAAAAGAGTTAAAATGAGCGACTCTAGAAGATTCTGAATCCTCCTGTTCTGTTTGTCTGTTGTCACAGAGGCCTGAACTGTTTGACTGTAACAATGTGACCAGGCAGCTCTGCAGCTCCCGTAGCATATCTGTGATGTTTTCATCAGTAAAAATACCTGGCTCAGCAGACAGTATATTGAAAGAATAGCAGCAATGATTGAATGCTAATGAAACAGCTTATAAAAAGTAGAAATTAATATCACTGTCAGGATTTCTGCAGAACATACAGTATTTGAATCCTAGTCAAGTGTGATATATCTGAACCAGAGGCTCTTTGGGTTTGATCCAGTTGTCTGTCACAAGCTCTGGCTGCTGATAAGTACATCCAGTTGTAGGGCATTGATTTATTCATGCTGTTTCCTTTAAATATTCACATTGTGGCAATCTATGGAGACATAAATCCTGTCTCCAGAGCAATAATAGCTACACACAGAAAAGAAAAAGGACCAAGGGCAGTTAACTATTAAATAAGTCAGAAAATAACCATCAGCATGTCTTCGTCCTCTGAGGAACTCATAAAACAGGTCACTGATATGATGTGTGTGTAGAGCACAATGAAAACAGAGCTGGGGTCAGTGTTTACACACAGCTCATTGCTTTTGTTCATACATTTACTTGTAAGTACGAGTGACAAAGTCCTTTAGAGCCAAGAAGGAAGTCAAGCGATGTTCTGCATGTCAGGGTGAATGGATGAACAACAACAACACTCTTTCCTATTGATTGTGAATGTTTGTTTGTTTTAATGGTAAAAGGACTGTACTTATATATTACTTTTCTAGTGTTCCAGCCACTCAAAGCTCTTTTACAGTACATATCTCATTCACCCATTCACACACATTCATACACTGATGGCATTGGCTGCCATGTAAGGTGCTAACTGCTCATCAGTTTGAGGAGATAATCATTCACATGCATTCACACACCAATGGCACAGCTGTCGGGAGCAACTTGGGGTTCAGTATCTTGCCCAAGGACACTTTGACATGCAGACTGGCCCATAACTGTGAGCTTTCCTGATACTTAGCCAACATAGCATGGTGACAGTGAGCAGTGAAGTCCTAACATTAAAAAAGTGGTCATTTTAACTCAACCAACAATGTTTTACTGTGGACAAGTTGTTTTGTGAGTGTATGAGCAGTGAATAGATTTTAACCTGCATTCTTTCTATTGGCCAGCAGGTGGGTTGACAGCATTAGCTGTAAAGTGTCCAGTTGTATTAGGTCTTAAGGGGAAATGAGTTCAGTTTCCATAGCATGTTTTCATTTGGTGAATGATGGTGTAGATTCAAAGTTAAAAACAGGTGGTATGTCCAGAATTGCAAAAAAAATGCATTATGAGCACACTACTAAACACATGATGCTTTATATCAACACTCACAAAGCTTCATAGATGTGACTTATAATGAGTTACAACAAGTGTCTTCCACTCATTCCTTACTGGCTAGTAACTAATGACTGAGAGGGGTTATAATACATTTTGTCTATCTATATAAATAATAACTCATTGTTGATGTGGTCTGAAAGACAAGTAAAACTGCAGAGCACCATGTGTGGAAGATCATACTATATATCAGTTCAAATGCAGATTTCATTCATTTATATTTATTTTTATTGACTTTTTTAAAAATTCAGTGTTGCAAAGATGGGCGTAAAAATGATACCAAATATAGAATGAAATAAAAAGCACTGACTTGTCCAGGCTGTACCCCGCCTATCGCCCCT
The DNA here is from genome assembly GCA_014281875.1 of Nibea albiflora. Lineage (NCBI taxonomy): Eukaryota > Metazoa > Chordata > Actinopteri > Sciaenidae > Nibea > Nibea albiflora. Next base: position 19,448,211 of record CM024810.1, read on the forward strand.
AAATCAGCTGGGATAGACTCCAGCCACTCATACCCATGGATGGATAGATAAAATGAAATGAAAATAATAGATTATTTTTTTAGTTTTAATTCCAAAGTTCAGATGAAAAGATATTTGCTATTTAATTGTCAGTGCTCTTGTACTGTGTTTTAATAATTTTGTACATATTGTGTAACTTCATGTATAAATCCTAAATATATGTGCAGCAAAATGAACTGTTGACTCTGTGTTCTCTATATTTTTCAAGGGCCAGAATAACACTGCAAAATACTCATCAAATTGTTGTTTCTCATTCAATATCTTGTTTTAGCGCATCAATCTGAAGGCAAAACTAATGGAATTCTGTGCAGAAGACTGTCTGGCATATTTTGATCACTAGCAGATTGCAGTATTGACCAAATGTCAGCTATAGAGCAACGCAATGATTGAATAAAAGAGGATACATAATCGAAGCCGAGGAGTCTGCCAGGGCAGCCTGCTGCCGCCCTCCTAACAACACCCTGGAAAATTGTCAAGATCATTAACACACATAGATACATGTGTGTAGTGATGTAGTAGAGAAGTGGGTACACTCTTAATTTATGGCCCTTACAGCAGAGGATAAACACCCCGTGTTATAAACAGAGGCATGTAGGAAACTCCTACATATTAACCTCATCCAAAATTGGGTCCGTAGTATTCAGTATCACATTGTCACTTAACCTCTGCTGCTTGACTTCAGGGAGTAAACATTATGAAATCAACATCAGCCACAGAAAAGGAGCAGATTTTACAGTAAACACTGACCCGCAGATGGTGAGACCACTACAATGATGAATTATTCATTATTCTTTACTCCAATGTCTATGTCATGTCTCCATCATGCTGGGAAAAAAACTTTACATTACATTATTATTTACATTATTTAAAAAAAAATAATAATAATGAAATGAAAAAAGGAAATAATATATAATAATATACATCAATGCATGTGTGCACATGCTCATGTATGGGGTCTAAGAATGGCATTTGTTTTGACTAATGATTTGATTTGCTGCCTCATGTTCCACCTGATGAATTCAAATTTAGTTCAATTGGCATTCCACTCACTCCTTCACTCAGCTGTTCCTTACAGCCTCTCTTTAGGACAGTGACACACACGCACACACACATGCTGATGTATAGATGTGTATGTACTGATGATTCATTTTTGCCTGTTTTAAATGTCAAACATAAACAACATTCTTTGCAAGAGTTACGTTAGAGCCTGATTGTATAGCGATTAGTTAAGCTAAATTGGTGTAGTGAGATGCTTCCTACCAAGGTTTTTCTATCTGCATCATTTATTAAAGGATTAATAAATAATAAATGATGGATAATAATTAAAGTTTACATGTCATCAATGAACTTGGGCTTAAAAAATGAATTCTTAAAGCGTACCACGTGGTAGGATATATGTATTAAAGTGTAATCACAGTGGCATGACTCTTGAGAATCCAGCAGATCATTTATCTGTGCATGTGACATGAACACAGGTCACATGCACGTAAACTGTTCCTCACCCAGGCCTCGGGTTGTGTTTAAGTTCTCATTTGAAATATGGACAACGTGGCCCCATCTGTTTCACACAGGCCCTCGAAGCAACCCTCAGTATCACACACTGCTTGGTAGGAACAATATTTGTCTAATGAACCTTCAAGAGCTTATTTGTTTGAAGTAATTATTCCAAGGCAAATGTTTCTATGAGGTTTCCCCTCAGACAGCAGAGATTATTTGCTCCTTGCTTTAGAGAATGACTGAAGAGCATCTGAAGACATTCCATTTTTTTTTCAGTTTTACTGCAACAATAAGGGATGAAAAGGTGAGGCTCTGGGGAAAGCCATCTGCACACTTTGTATAGAAAGTAGGAGGGAATCAACAAATCAGCAACTAAATGTGGGAAAACAATCTGAGAAATGAAAGAGAAGCAGGCCTGAGTCAGCAGCAGGCTTCCTTTGGGTGGCCCAAGTATTCGCATCAAAATAGAGGTTGAAAAATTCCCAAAACTGTGCCACAATGATCATATGTCTTTCACCTTGCAACAGGGGCATGATTACAGATGACCTAGCTCCATTTAATACATCCTGACACCGGGCCCATCGCTCAGATTTGCCACATCCTGCAGTTTTCCCATCCATAGGAGTCCAATTATCCTGCTTTCTCTCGGCCTTTTCAACCACACTGTCTCATCCAGTTTGGAGAATGTGCCAACATTTTAATGTATACTTGAGCAGTAGCAGTGGCAGCACAGTCAAAGCAGCAATGATAGCTAAATGCCTATTAGATGTGTCACCCACAGTATTGCTAAAACAAATTCTCATTCAAAGGGAGACAGCTATAGTGCATTGACAACTGACACCTGACGTAAGGAAATTAAATATCAAATTCTCCTTTTTATCAGCCGAGTATTTTGGATTTCCAAACCTTCTCTCCCCCAGACTGATCAGTGGAGTGCATTTGAAAACAGCCCTTAGCAAAGCTGAAAGGAGCCTAAGATGGGGAAAATATCAAAATGGCTACAGAAGATGACAGGCCCAATGTGTTGCAAAGCCTGGATCTCTCAGCCTTATCCTTTGTGATTCCCTTCCCTTTTTTCCAGTATACCAATCCCCCGGATGGATAAGAGTGAGAAGAGACAGCTCCTCCTGTTTCTCCTGTCTCTATTAGCTCCCTAGTGGATCTGCCTGATGTGAAGTGACTCCAGCTATAATCTCTCGCTAAGTTTGAATGTTGTACAACTTGGCATGATTTAATTCAACTTCTCACACTCTTTTCTTAGACTTTTTGTCCCAGTCAATCCATGGTGCAGTGGCACTCCTGCGTCAGACACCGCAGGAGTGCCACTGCACCATGGGCTGATGCAATATTGTGGCCTCTCTCTCTCTCTCTCTCTCTCTCTCTCTCTCTCTCTCTCTCTCTCTCTCTCTCTCTCTCTCTCTCTCTCTCTCTCTCACACACACACACACACACACACACACACACACACACACACACACACACACACACACACACACACACAGATTCAGTAATGCAGTCAACAGTATACAAGCAGCTGCCTTATCCAGGCTCAATCCAGGTGGGAAATCATTCCCTAACAGTTTCCTTTCATAAGCACTGGTTGGGGCTTAGCTGTGCTTTATCCCACCCCACAAATCACTTTTCAGAATGGTCAAAAGAGCAAATAAATAATGGGAGTGACATTGAGGCTGAGGTCAGCTTTCCAGATGGAGTTCCCTGTTATCAATATTGTTTGCGTGAAAAAAAAGAAAAGCTGTGCTTGGTGATCTTCTGTCTGTCATGCATAAATACTCTCCACCACCCTCACTGATTGAGTAATGTTTTGCTCCCTTTGCTCTAAGAATCAGAATAAGTCCACTTGACATAAAAAGCATCATCCAATACCTCACAGAGAGTGATTCTGAAAAGGAGTGAGGTGACTCCCTTCCGGCTGGATTCATACTGTATAACAAGCTCTTGTATAGCAATATATTCCTAAGCGGGTGTTGCTACCGACATACAGATATAGTTTTGTTGGTCCCTCTGAGGCTGGTTTGGGGTGTGGTGATCACAGGGGGATTAGCAGACTGTTGTGCAGAGTCCCCTGACGTTTTGAGAGAGCAGTCAATTAAAACATGAAGGAGGACGACGGGTGCTCTACATGAAAAAAAAAAAAAAAAGAAAATGAAGTGAGATGTAAAGACCTGGAGTTTTCTTGTACATCAACCATGTTATCCTCTGTCGTGTGCTGAATCTGAGTTAGCGTTGGAGTTAAAGCCCTCTCCATCCTGCGGGGCTTTGAACCTCAAAGCTGCGTGAACCTCACAGCTAATTTGCAGTTTGACAACACAATGGAATCCCATCAAACACTCACCCAGGTCTGTACATCACAGGCCACAAAGTGATGAGACCATGCTCATTGTGTGTATTTGTCTACGGGTTACTCCCACATTCCTCATTCCTCACATTATCAACATTGTGTAATAATTTCATATATATAAAAATAACAAAATAACAATAAGAAGAATAGATATATAGTGCAATTATAGGTATGATATGAATGTATCCATTACAGATCAGATAGGAGCAGTATGTTGCAGTAACGGACAGTAATATAAATATCTATGGGTATCTAAAAGCATTTATAGGTGGACGGACAGGTGGCAGTGACAAGTGTGGCAGTGATGAATAAGGATTAGCCAGTAGCCAGCTAACCGTAACCTGGTTGGAAGGGGGAAAAGAAAAATTTCAGTCACTGGAGAAATGTGTGTTTGTAAGGGCTGGGAGGGGTGGGGCCGCTATTACCAAGGTGCAGAGTTCAGCAAGGTGACCATTGAGGGGAAGAAGCTGTTTCGGAACCTGCTGGTCCACAGTGGAGCAGGGCAAACAGTCTTTAGCTGGTGTGAGGTGTCTCTGAGTGTCCTCTGCAGACATCACTTGTGCTGGACAGGCTCAGTGTAGGGTGGAGTACCACTGAACGGCAGTTTTATAACAGGTGAATTTTCTTCAGTTTCTCTCCTGTCTTCTTGAAAGGTATTTCATGTGTCTCCACTGAACTGAACTTGGTATTTTTGGTGTTGGTTGTTGCCAGTGCATCATGTTGTGAGGTACTGGACCTCCTCTCAACCACTCATTGTTGTTAATGAGGCCGACCAATTGTTTTGTCTGCAATTTTATTTATGGTTTATAACCGTATTGCAGTTGTAGGTGAAGATAGAGGGTGGAGGACTGCACTGTGGGATGCTGCTGTTCAGAGTGAGGGTTGAGGAAGTGTGGCTGTCTAACCTAACAAACTGGGGTCTATTGGTTGGTAAGTCCAGTTGCATAGTGAGGCGTTTATGCCATGGTCAGTGAGTCTGCTGATCTGTTTGGAGGGGATTATGTTGTTGAATGCTGAACTGAACTATTGTCCAGGTGGGAGAGGGTGGAGTGTAGTGCAATGTCCTCCATACACCTGCTGTGGCAGTAGGTGAATTAGTAGTAGTGTCCAGGCACCAATTAGCCAGGAAGAGCCTCTTGAAGCACTTCATGATGGTGGATGAGTGCAACACAACGGTACCAGCATGACTGAGGCGATATTGAAGCACATAGGAACAGCTGTGCGGAACAGTGACAACACTACACAACACTGATCCTGAGCACCACTGGGCTAGTAACTGTACTTGGGTTAATCCTGTTCAATGCAGAGTGGGCATAAAGTTTGTTCAAAAAGCAAATTATTTGCACCCAGTGAAATCTCTCTTTATGTTCTCTACGGTCCGATGATACAATGACACATGGGTACATTTATATACAGTACTAAATATTGTTTTTATTGAAAAATATTTTTTGTGGACTGAGTGATTTTTATATATAAACACCAGTCACAAATTAAAGGCTGGCTGTGGTTCCCCTAATCAGATGATTGGTGGTTGCCAATGCCATCAGTGCATAACTGTGTGTGAATGGGTGAATGAGATATGTGGTGTAAAAGTGCTTTGAGTAGTCAGACGACTAGAAAGGAGATATATAAGTACAGTTCATTTACCAAAAGTGTCTGATTAAGGTGTTCTACCACCAGAACAGTTTGACATTGATTCTAAACTTCTACAGGTCTCTGAACTCAACTGGAGGGAAGGACACCATTTTTCTAAAAGATATTCACTCATTTGGTGTTTTCATGATGGTGTTGGATCGTGCTGTCAAAAATCTTCCATGTTCATACTCATATTCAGTGTGTCCTCATGCCCTATGGATGAAGGCATTGTGATCCGAGAAGAAAGCTCTCCCATCAGGATAGAAATGTTTTATCATGATAAAATATTCAAAAATATTCAAAAATAGCACACACACACACACACACACACACAAAACAACATGTCTCTTATTTCAGTTGCCAACAGTCTGATTTATGGTACAGATTTTAAAATCTTGTGACCATAACATCTGAACTTTGCAAACCCTGTTCAATGCCATCAGTATGTGTCTAGGCCAATTGGAATATTTTATTTTGGTCTACAATAGAAGACCTGTCTCAAGCCATATACCACCCTCACCCCATGTCACCATAACTGCATATTAGTGATGAAATTTCCAGGTTGTGTTTTTTTGTTTTTTTATCATGTCACTGATAGCAAACAACAGGTGCTTGGAAGAAGAGTGACAGAGCCTGCAGCCATTGTGAAATGAAGTGATTAGCCATCTTAATTAGCTGTCGTCTTTGGCCCTGGCCTTCTCTGCATGATGGAAAGTTGTGCTCCGAGGATCAATAGGGAGTAAAACAACAGCCACCCACAAGATTCCACTTAATCAACCATTCCTCTGTTTGGAAGCTGAAAAACAGAGAGAAAGTGTGTGTGGGTAGGCTATTTAGGATAGAGGACACTGTTCGTCCTCTCTATTGGCATCTGTTCAGCTCATTATTCATCTAGTCAATAGGTGTTACACTTCTTGCTTTTTACATCAACCATTGTTGAACTCAACACCTTTGACCTCTTCTGTGAATCAATATTAAAGGAAACCATACAGTTTTTAATTGGATGATAGAGGAATCGCCACTGTGGTCATTTAGTTTCTCCAGATGTTGGTATCCCAGTCCAGTCCAGATCCTTCGACTGTCCTCATTCTGAATAAATCTACTTAAATTGTATAGCAGCAAATTTACAGCACATACCACATAGTATTCTGCCAGGAATGTGTTTGCACATTGGCCAGTGCAGGTAGAGAAGGTCATCCATTAATCAGATGATTGGCGGTTCGACCCCTGGTACCTCCAGTCTGCATGTCGAAGGCTATGGTTGAGTATTAATTTTTTTTTTTTTTCCTAACCACCACCGAAGATGTGAAGGAGAATTCATAAGGTGTTAGGAAAAGACGTCTTCAGTATTCAGAGAATCCAGCTCTTACACTAGACTATGTCATCATGTGACTGTGAATGTTATTGACGTGACCTGTGGTAAAATTACAGAAGATGGACTACAAAATGCTCATCTTAGATACATCTCCCTGTACACTCTTACAGTGTTTTTTCATGCAGGAAATATAAAAATGGACAACCCAGTGAAATACATGACTTCATTATCAACATCAGAATTGAAATAATAGATGAATATTGTCCACCTGTCACAGAAGTCAGATGAAGTGTTTGTTACGCTGGTATGATCGCTCACCCTCCTGTCCACTCATACAGAAACATATTAACAAGTTATGGCAAAGATATATGATTAATAATCAACGGTAACTTCATGATGATCTGCAGGATGCTGGATGTCACAGTTACAAACAGTTTGTACTCTGTGTGTGAACGCAGCTCCACAGTCAACAACAGAACACACTTCATGACCAAAGTTTTACATCATGTCAACACATATGTTCATATGCACACACTCTCTGCTGCAGGCTGCATAACACTTTATTTTTGTCTGGCTGTGAATGAAGACCATCAGAGTGTTTGTGACATCAGACACTGACAAACAAAATGCAAGAGTCACTGTAGAAATGTCACAGGTGTCGTCAGACTGTAGACAGCAACAATATGACTACTTCTGACTTCTTGTTTTCTTAGTGCCTGCTTCAAATGAAAATGTTAGAACTCTAACCGGGTGCTTTTTACACTGGCATCACCCCATGCCAAACACACAGCTCAGTTTTGACTCTTAAACCACTGGGTGTGCTGTCCCTGGCTTGCTTGGTTATCTATGTGGTTATGTTCTGCTTGACCGTGGCTCAGCTGTGCTTCTCTCCAGGGGGGCTCATTTGTAAGACTCCCTCCCTGCACTACTCTAAAGCAAGAACTGCTTGCTTACATACGGCCCTCAATTAGTTTGGTTACTGTGGGGCTCGGAGAGACTGCATGAGAAAATGTTCTACAGCGTATGATTGACACGTAATTGTTTATAGCCAGAGGAGACTGTGAGTGTTGTTATTGTCCTCTCATTAGTGCTGTGAATACAGAGAGAATCACTGCATGATGACCAGCTAGTTTGTCGCAGGGCTCAAACTGCTGGAGCCAATGCTGAGCTCAGTTTACTGTAGTTGATTACTTTTAGTTTCCTTGCCTACTTTATTATAAAAATACTGTATTTTATTTTTACTGCAGACAACGCTGTCTGTCTGTAACTATTGTGTCTTTCCAAAAGAATATTCATTAGAAATGAAAACCATATAACCATATAAATTTTTCCATTGTTTCCGCATAGTTGAGTGCAAATCCATTCTTCCTCTTTTAGACACCCTGCTAACAGGCAGACAAACAGAATGAGGTGCAACCACCATCCATCTAATTCCACTTGCTGAGGTTATAATGGCTTCAGTGTGACTATTGTCCTGCTCCTCACAGAGGTAACCATCTCTGCTTTGAAGGATGGAGTATGACACAAACAATCCCTCTGTACGACAGATGGCTTAATGTCAGAGGTACAATGAATATTTCACAGATTTCTGTTTGGATTGAAACCTTTAATCCAGGGTGAGATTTGATATAACGTGACAAGATGGTGTCTTATTGGCACACTTTCCCATTTTCTCTACAATACATATAACATATGTATTATATACATATACTTCAGCTCTGCATGTGTGTATGTGTGTGAGTGTGTGTGTCTTTTTTGTTACAGTGTTTTGGAGGACAGTACAGAAAATGATATTGGAAAATATGTCGGGGGAAAGCAATATCCCATCATCAGTGAGGGAAAAACTGTACTCACAGGTATTAAATTGACTATTCATTCATGTGTATGTAAAAATGGCAACCACAAATCCAATATAAACATCCCATTCTAAGCGCCACAGTTTGACTGTCAACTGATGCTCGGCACCGCAATCAGGGATTGTCGGCAAGAGATTAAAAGATATTTTCCTCTTCAGGCGGAGTAAATTGGTTTTGGATTAAGACTGATTGATTGCTGCTGAGGTATACAGCAGTCTGTGTGAAATGCTCAGTTCTGAACACACAAGTAATTTCAGCCCGAGCTACTCAAGGAAATCACACCGGATGGAATCGATAGATATTATGTAGCAGTTACCAGCATTGCATTGTCAAGGTTATCATTAAAGGCCTGGAGAAATATTATTCAAAGGCTCGTCATATGCTGCTGAATGGGACTGCATGTTAGTGTGAGATACAGACAGAAAGAGCTTGTGTTAAGATTGTCAGCAGTGTTTGTGTGTGTGTGCTGGTATGTTTAATGGCATCAAACATGTCTAGTACAGATTTCATTTCCATACATATATCAGTGTTTATGGATCAATGTAGCTTGGCACCAAGAATAAAAAGGACTGCTCAGATCCTCTGAACGGATACTTTGAACAGAGCCGGTGCTCCCTGGACTGGATAGGATTTCAGCACTCTCTGAGCATCACCCAAAATCTGTTTTAGTACTACATAGACAAGACCAATAGACCAATAGAAAAGAAAAGACACACAAGACACAAAAAAATATTCTTAGTTTTGTAGTATAAATTCCCAAATACAGGCAACTTTTTTCATGCTGAGAAATGGAGGGAGCAATAAATGAATTGAATTGATAAACAATGTTCATTTTGTCAACAGAGTTAGGCTTCATCCTGAGCTCAAAGTCAGAAACGAAATGCAGCTTTTCTAACATACAGAAAGGGTGCCCGATGTCAAAGAATTAAAGTAATACATCCAGACCTGAAACATATTCTGTTGAGCATATTTATTTTATTTGAAACCAAAATGTGAAAATAGAATATAAAAAAGAGCAGAGCATTACCACAGCCATCAGCTCAAGCTCACTAATTTATTTATTTTTATTTTATTTTATTTTATTTTGCCTTACATTAGGCCGGGTGCAGTAACAAACAGCAGCTGATCACCACTGCAACTGAAACAATGTCCAAGCGCTTCACAACTACAGCATGTAGTCAACGGTCATAGAGATTTAAAATGAACTTCTTGGATTTAATGCAGTTTTCTTTTGATTTTTTAAACAACTTGCTGCTAAAATATGACTGCTCTGCACTGTTAATTAATCCATTCATACTGTAAGGTGTATGCACAGTTTATTGATTTAAGAGCACAATGTATTAAATTGTATGCATCCCATGATACCTGCTGGGCTTCATGGAAATGGTTCTGAAATATGAATAGAACATGATCTAAATAGTAATTGGTGATGTGTATTAAATCAGTGCTGACAGACCTTGTCCATTAAAAGCGTAGGTGTAGATCGTTCATTCCATTTCGAGTGTTGCTCATATTTATTCTTCAGTACTCCTTTTCCTAGACTGGCCTTTGCTTTATTTTCCTGCAGCTACAGTGAAGTCTGCCGCCTTGACCTTGTTATGTCTGTTTCTCCATAAGATATTCACAGCTGCAGTCATTTTACAGGTGCCGGACACTCTAATTCAATAGTACGTACATACCTTTAATTTGCATTCATTACTCAGAGGGCCAAAGGAAAAAGTTGTTATTGTGTTGTGCCAATCAATAAATCCCTCAATTTTACATTTGAAATGCAGCAAAATGCATTTTAGGTATTTGTGAGAATGTAGGATTAAAATATATTGCTTTTTCTTTTGAGCGGCATGTTCACCAGAGATTTACCCAATATAATCCAACCCAAATCTCTTTTCAGAATTAACATCATCTTGTAGTCTGCCTGATGTCAAACTCATTCATTTTATTTAAAAGACATCCCATCTGTAATGTAATGTAATCTATGATATTGTTCATTTAAAAGGCTCAGCAGGTGGATTGCAAATCATCATGCAATTACCACAAATTGAAATAATTCCTTGAAAATTAAGATAGTGCTGAAGAGAAGAGAGCATTGCTTCATCAGAGGAAACCCATCGATGGACTGAAAATTGAACGTTAAAGTTTCTCTTGAAGAAAAGGCCCTCTAAAAAACTGTGGCTGTGAAACAGGCAACTGTTTGTCCCACAGATTGTCTGCCATGTTTTTACGTGTAACAGTCAAATGGAACTGAAACAAAAAGCAATATGCTAAATACTAGACTACACACATATTGCCATATTTCACATAGTGCTATCTTATACATAGGTCTTACTTAGCTGGCAGGAGAGAACATGATCGAGAAGGTGGTTTACCCAGGATGAGGCTCAGCCATTGCTCTTCAGTTGTGCTGACCCCCTGCAAATTCCCCAAATGTGAAAACTTTGACTGCATCATTTCTGCATTCATCGCACCCCCTGATTTCTTTGGAGCAGCAGTAGCTCAGTCTGTAGGAAGTTGCCTTGGGAACCGTAGCGTGGCTGGTTTAAGTTCATTATGGACCGGCCTACGGAAGGTGAATTGGTAGGTCGAGAAGCGCCAATTCACCTCCCAGGTGAATTGAGTAACTTACCAAACCCCAAACTGCTTCCACTGCTTTGTGTGGTTGCCCATCACTCTCAACCATCTCTTTGCATCTACATCTTTTCCAGTCCTGTGTGTGTGTGTGTGTGATTGTATTTTGGGTAAAAATACATGTTACAATGTTAAGAACTTGAGTGAAAAGAACTTCTACTTGAGGGATCAATCATTCTTTTCTATCTTTGTTATGCTGTTGCAGTGGTATTTATAGAGATTGTTGTGATGGCAAATTACATTGTGCACTGTTACCAATGGAAAATGTCTGGAGGATTTTTATTTGGACAACCACACACTCTGCACAGGCATCTGAAGCTGCATTGTTGGGGGAAAGATGTTTTTCAAAGTGATGAAATTAACAAATGTGGCCAGCATATCACTACCTCTAAACCTCTAAACCCACCTTTAATGTAAAATAATGTGTTCTTTCCAAAAACACCCAGAGCCCAGATGAACTGAGATGTTTGACCCAATGCTAAACATGCCCAGCATACTGTATATTCTCTGATTTTCAGGAATGTCTTCCTGGAAGACTCCAGGACCCTTATGGGCCTCAGATATGCTGTGAGATAAAACATAAACATAGAGACAAAACTGCTGAAAGGACTGAATTATCAACAGGACTAAGCAGTCAACTGCACCGGACCTCACCCGACATTTTCCTTTTTTAGTTTTATGCCGGCAGAGATAGATTTGACAGAAAATAACCAAGAGAGTTAAGTACTTGCTTCAAGTCATTTCCTTTAGATGGAGATAAATTGGTTCACTGTGTGGATGGTTCCATATCGTGTTGTCTTTGACAACGTTTCATTACAGTTTTACTGATCTGTTCCAATTAAATAATGCAAATAATGTGTGAAATTTCAGTGTGTCCAAAAGGTAAAGCTGTAGCTTCTCTTTGATTGCTGTTTCCATCTTCCACTTGCCACCGGCCACCTTCTTTTATTTCCTGTTCTGTCAGAGAGAATGAGACAGCCTATTACCATAGTTCCAGCTCTTTGACTGCTGCTCTTCTGGTTTTATATTCTGACTAAATGAATAGGCGCTTGAATTAAGTAATCTCCATTAACTCTCAGTGGAGTAATAAGAAGGGTCAATACTCTTTGGCCCAGCTATTCTTTAGATTTGGAGGGCTCCCTTCTGACCTATTACCGAAGGTGATTCTCCAGACTTTTTGAGGAGAGATGGCTCTGGAACTTAGTTCTGCCACTTCTCTTTCTGCCAAAAGACAAAATTGGCCTGCCGGGGAGAGGAGAAGTTGTCATTAAAATTACGTATCCCTTGACCCCACTTGAAGGTCGTATACTGGCAGCAATTACTGAGTGTGTCTTTAAGGACAGGCTTTGCTGGTCGTTAGTGTAGACAGTCCCCTGGTTTATCCCCCTGGGGGAGAAGAGTTTGTGTGTGTGTGTGTGTGTGTGTGTGTGTGTGTGTGTGTGTGTGTGTGTGTGTGTGTGTATGTGTGTGTGTGTGTCTGTCTGTGTGAGGGGCTGGAGGACCAGTGTGCAGTATCCAATCCTTAAGCCCCTGGATGGCCTGTAAGGACTCCACTATAGGAATGTAGCAGTGAAATGTCAAAGCCCACCGTGAGGAGATTCTCTTAGAAGAAAGAGATCTGAAATGTTAGTGATGGGACGAACACTCACATCTGGCGATCATGGCAACTTGATTACAACATTCTGTACTTCTCAGACCTATGGCCAATTCATGAAAACCTGAAACCCTTGTCTGTGAGATGTTTGTCTGGAAAATCCTCTGAGTCATATGTTTTAGATTTCAAGGGTGTTTGGGAAAAGAACTCTTTTTACTGCTCTGTTATCAGACAGTTGTAGTTATGGGTTAGTTCTGGTGCCAGAGAGTTAGAGTGTTATGTTGCCTTGGTATTACCAAGTCTGAAAACATCTAAATGCAGTAGTTAGGCATTATTAACCTTTGAGGTCAAACAAATGCGGGACAAACAGAATAACCAAGGATATCAAACACAAGTAATTTAAGTTTCATTATCCTTTTACCGAATTGAACATTTTGGATTTAAAGACCAATCAAATTAATTTGTCTGACACATGCATGTAATGAAAAATAATTCAAGAATGTGAGGCGTCTTTGGTGATTAGACTGCATTGTGAATTGCATTGCATTGCATTGAAACCATCACTAAGGCATTGTACTGGGATCCAGACAATGTGGATGGTGGTGAAAGAAGTGATGAGTGACGCTGAAGATCTGGATGGATGTAGAGTAGGACTGATGAACACAGTGCAAAGACCCCTAGGTGCTAATGTGATGAAGACTGGAGGTGAATGGGGTGGAGGAGGCTCTCTTCAGTTGGAGTAAAATTAGAACTGACAGCAGCAGAAAGACGGACAATTTCAGAGCATGATCGCACACGCTTGAACTTTGCTTTGTGTGGTAATTTATGAGTGGAGAATTTCAGATTCAACCAATAAAAGAAGTGCTGTGATTGACCATGTGTGTTTGCCTGGACAAGCTACAGTCACTCACCTGCATATGTGTATAACTATGGCCTGAAGCTTTGACAGCAATACGATAATTGGTTCATAGAGATTGTGGCAAAATGCGGATTCACTGGAAACGACCCAAAATGCTGTAGTACATATTTCAGGCCTGTATGTGGTGCGGTGACACCGGCACACCAATCAGAATCAGAAATACTTTAATAATCACTAACAATAAAACACTAATAATATAATAAACCATAAGACACTAAAATCAGCCTATAAAAGGTCACATGCTGCAACATGTTCTTTTGTTGCTCCTCGCAGTAATATAGAAGCAGAAAGTTTTGTTGTAGCAGCCGTAATAGACTTAGATAGAGTTTCTGTAGTATGAGCACCAGCCTGTAGTCTGGCATTGTTGTTGTTATGATGCGTCTAGCTGCTGAGGTTAAAGGTTAGAGAGGTAGGGCTTATACGTCATTGTTTCTGATTTTTTTTTTTTTTTTAATCTGCATTTGCCGTTCAGATGACTCCGGGCTCTCTGGTGTTTTAGGATTTTCCCACTCTGGGACTGGTTCTCAAAAAATACCAGTTTTACACCTCGAAAAAGCCGGATTTATTATTTTAGGATTTAGTATTTATGTGGATTTGACAAAAACGTACCCTAACAGAATGCCAGGTCACCTGATTAATTTGGAGAGAGGGAGACAGACAGAAAGAGAATGTAAGTAAAGACTGAGCAAGAAGTTGTATGCAACATGAAGCTGATAAGCTGAAGATACAAATCAGACAGAAGGGGACACCTGGGCACCAGCACCGCCACCACCAGTCTCCAGCAACAAAAAAGAGAAATTAATGGACCAATCACAAATAATCTTAACCAATATCAATAAGTGCCCACTTTAAGAAATGAAAAATAAACTAAAGAGGACAAACAAATTTAAATAAGTAATCAATCCAAAATAACAACAAATAACCATCACTCATCCACACATGCACACATGGGGGCCAGGCCCTAGTTAAAACACCCAGGCGTGAGTCTGACAGAGCTACTCTGGGGCATGGCGTGGGCAGCAGACACCAGGCTGTGCTGACTGCCAGATGAAGCCGAGCAGAGTGGAGCAAGAGTAACCACGCAGCCAAGCAGTGTGGGGATTGTCTCAGACAAGCAGCGTTGAGACTAAGCAAAGCAAATTAGTCAAAACAGAGCAGAGTAAAGCAGAAAAATTTGAAGTAGGGCAAATCAGCTGATCACACGTTACACCTAATGATACAAAGACCAGTGTGGTGAAGCAGCGGGAAACCATACCTGTACCTGTCGGGCCAATAACCTATGACCCGAAAGTGACGACATAGGCGTAAGAAGAATTAGCCACCTCATCATAACAGCCACCTGTGGCGCTAAATACACAACAGCAGCACTGAATGACAGATACCACATGTATGCTGCTACACTTTGATGCTATATTATGGTTTAAAAAAAAGCCCCCAAAGTAATCTTGAAAATATTGTTCTGTGTTGGTGTCGCTGTGTTAGTGTTGACTAGGGTGCACTGATGTTATTTCCTGGTTTGGTATCTTGGAGACTTGCTATGCACCTCAGTGGGTGTAATTGCAGTAAATAGTGTGATGAGCCAATCTAGTCCTTGTTGCAAACTTGGTGCCAACAATGAGTGTGTCTGCCCCGATCTCAGTGACAGTTCAGCATACTCGTGTTCCATTATATTTTGTGAAACCAGCTGACATGTGATCACACTGGAAAACTTAATATTGCCTGTGGTAGAATAAAGAATAATGAGTTGATGATAATGATTCTTACCAGCATGGTCATCAAAGCCATTCAGTAGCCTCTACATTACAGCAGTGATTCTCTTCACAGCCATGTGAAGGCAGCAGGTATACATTCCATCTGGAGTCTCTAGTGATGTTGTGCGTTGTCAAGCCACAATAACTAATGTGATGCAGTAACGCACCTGTTTGATGCATTATTCTACCCAGTTTCTGCTGAAACTCAACAGGTTTGATGGTGGACACAAGGAAAACAGTTTACAGAATTCCATGAAATGTTGTGAGTCACTTGAAATTTAAAAACCCGAGAGACATGGCTGTGATGAGTGACATGGCGTGATAGAGAGATCAGTGTTGAGATGCTGCATCCAAGACAGCACTTTTTCTCATAGGAATACTTTCCACGGCATTCCCAAACTGCCAGTGAGTCATAACAGGGAGAGCCCTGTTTTTAGAGGTAATGAAAGAAGTGTCACAGTCTTTAACACACCTGTAGTGCATGTTAATGTGTTCTGTCTGAACTCACCCCGCACCCATGTATACCCTGCCCATTCTAATTCCCAGGGCTTCAAATACCAGTGTATTTATCACAGACTTGTCAAACCTACATCTATTCCAACGTGAGCCATCCATGTCAGGTGCAAGGAGATTCATTGTGGTGGTAAATAATGGTGAACAATGTGAGTAATGGTCACATGACTGTCTGAACCTAACCGAGTAAACTGCAATGATTTAATAATGTTCATCACATATTACAAAGGCATCTCATACAAATGCTCAAGGATACCTTGTGTGCCTGTATGAGATCCTGAGGGGTGTGAGAAAGCAGTGTTAGTATAAGACTATGAAGTTCTTTAAAAGTAGTAAGTCAAATGGACAGCCAGTGTAAGGTCATTAAAATGGAATAATGCATTTCTCACTGCTGAATTTTTCACAGTATGGTCTATGAATTGAGCTTCTTTAATGATAAAATTGTAACTATTAGAGACAAGATGCATCACCTCTTGCCTTTGACAGGCACTTATCTGCATTCCTTCACAGCAAGTTTGGAAACTGTAAAACCTGTATATTTAGACTGTTTCCCTCCCATTGACCTTCATCAAATAACTTAAATAATTTCTTCATCTAAGCTGTCAACCTGTCTCTTAGAACCCATTCCAACCAGGCTGGTCAAGGATGTTGGAGACTTGCTACAGAAGTTAGCCCTTCTCTATTGGAGATTAGTCTGTCTTTATTATCAGGATATGTACCAGAGTCCTTTAAAGTAGCTGTAATTAAAACTCTTCTTAAAAAGCCCACTTTGCAGAAAAACTAGTCCACATTTGTTACTTCTAGGCTGGACTATTGTAGCTCTTTGTTATCAGGCTGCTCCAATATTACAAAGGCATCTTATACAAATGCCTCCAATAAGCTCCTCTTCTGTGGAACAAACTACCATTCTGGCTTCGGGAGGCAGACACAATCAACACGTTTAAGAGTAGACTTAAGACTTATAGTTAGGGCTGGCTCAGGTCATCCCTTAGTTATGCTGCCATAGGACTAGACTGCTGAAGGACTCTTCCTCTCTCTCTCTCTCTCTCTCTCTCTGTGTGTGTCTGTCTCTTTCAGGGTTATACCTAATCAGGGATGGTACTGGTTGAAGATGTAGTCACATCTCCCTTTACTGGAATATCTCTCTCTCTCTCTCTCTCTCTCTCTCTCTCTCTCTCTCTCTCTCTCTCTCTCTCTCTCTCTCTCTCTCTCTCTCTCTCTCTCTGTCTCTCTCTCTCTCTCTGTCTCTCTCTCCCCATCACCACCAACATCCATAAACATGTTACTAACTAAACTTCTGCTGCTGTGGTCCTGCATGACGTCGACTACATATATTATTACTGTCATTATTGTTGCCATATCTCCATCACAGTTTATCGTAAGTTAATGATTTACTGCTGCTGTGCATCTGTGTCTCTCTATCTCTATCACAGGCTCCACTGCTACTGTAATCATTCTATAATTTATTGTAATTCATTGTCATTTTATCATTCATTGTAGTTGTATAATATGTTTGTGTTGATTGTTATGTACATGTGACATCTATTGCACGTCTGTCCGTCCTGGGAGAGGGATCCCTCCTCTGTGGCTCTTCCTGAGGTTTCTTCCACATTTTTTCCCTGTTAAAGGGTTTTTTGTGGCAAGTTTTTCCTCACTCGAACCGAGGGTCTAAGGACAGAGAAACACCCAGATGATCGCAGTGGATAGACAGTCAGGCTGCCATCTTGTGCATGTCATCTGATGTCTACTGATTTTGGTGATGACAAAATCAAAATTACATTTTCTGTAGCACCAGAGGGCTCTTTATCATGGTTTCTTGCACACTGGGCCATGATAAAGGGCATTTAATCATATTTGATCTACCTTAGCGACATTTCAAACATGAAGTCACGGGGGTAAGCATGTGTGACTATTTCCCAGGGGAAGTATGTACTAGTACAAATCCAGTATGTATACTAAAGTCAAAAAATAATCTGTACAAACTAGTTCATTTTTGTAAAACAGTAGTTTTGTTTTTTTTTTTTAAGATTTTGTCTATCAGTTTATTATTATTAGTAGTAGCAATAATAATAATAATTTTGTTTTTATTATGAAATTAAATCTATTGCTGTAGAGTTGCACTAATCAATAGCTTTATATCGAGTCAGATGACAATGGGTTATGTGAAAAGTCTTGATGCATCCATAGAGAATAATCACTACCTCAGCAGTTCCCCCTTAGCTCTGGGAAGAATTTCTGAATTTTGAAGCTGGTTGTTTAAGTTTTCTGGACTGAAAACTCTGCACTCATCAGTTTCATTTCCATCAGAAGCAGGCGTAACACAGCTCAGTATTCTTAATAGTCTTGGTAGCTAGAGTTGGTTGAAACCAAACCAGAGCTGAAAAGAAGAGAGAATATTGGACTTAACATTCATCAGTGGACATAGATATGACTCAGACTGAATTCTGCTTTCATCAGGTCATCGGTATCATTTTCTTCAGTTCTTAAATTTATCCTGAAATATAAGAATCTTCTAAACTGGAGATGCGTGGCTCTCATACAGATACTTGTGAAGCAGCATAGCAAAGGTTAATCAACATAGGCTGACTGCCACCTCATAGTTTCAAAGAATTGCATTTGAGCACATTGCAGAGACTTTGTACCAGCATTGTCAGCCTCTCATGTTTTGTTTGAGGAGGAAGAGGTGAAGAATCAAAAGGAGATGCTATAAATGGCTGACACACCAAACAGTTAGCCTTGAATCTTAATCTACCATCATAACAGGGCAGCAGTAGCTCAGTCCATAAAAACTTGGCTTGGGAACCAGAGGGTGGTTCAAGTCCAGCATGGACCAAAATATGGAAGGTGGACTGGTAGCTGACAAGGTGCCCTGGAGCAAGGCACCGGACCCCCCCAACTGCTCGCAGGGTGCTCCTCAGGGGGGGCTGCCCATCACTCCACATTTGCATGTCTGTGAGCCTTTCTACTGTATGTGTGTTCGGTGTTAAAATGAATAAAACTGAGTGGAGAAAAAAATGTCACTGTTGAGGGATTAATAAATAGAGAAATAAGAATCTCTTACCTCTAAGTCTAAGTGTAACTCTGATATCATTAGCTATTTTTAACCTTCTAAGCTAACCTTCAAGGCTCAGTTATTTCCTAAAACAGCTAGTTTTTAACAAACATTACTCAAATGTTGTTGGAGACTATATTCAGTGGCAGATTAATGCACATTTGGTTCTCTAGTGAGTATTTATGGCAAACATAAAGTGCAGTGTGTGTGTTCATGATAATTAAGGAGTCACCGGTGCAGCAATGTGCCTTATTAATGTGTTTTTAATCTTTTTTGGACAACAATAGAGCTCCATGGAGAGAGGAATAAGATATATCTGGATACATGCACAATGCTTTTTAGTGGGACAGGAAAAATGTAAAATATTACATTTACATTTAGTCATTTAGACTAACCTAAATTAAGTGTTTTAAACTGGAGTCCAAGGACAGAATAAAACACCTTAAACAGCAACAGAACCTGTGCTGACTAATATAAATACATACTGTCAACACACTTGAAGATATTTGTCCTCCAGTCAGAAACTGCAGGCCTCATGCAAGTGCTACTGTTGTGGAAACACACACACACACACACACACACACAAAGCACAAACATTTCAATCTGGGTCATGTATCGAGACATCCAGAAAAATTAAGTGCTGCACATCGGTGACAATGTAAAGAGAACATTTTATCCAACACTGCTTGCTCAGAAAATACCTGATTACACCCCATCACAAATACTTCTTTATACATCTGAGTGAAATTGCCTTCTTTTTAAAGTGCAAAAGCATGACATTACCATCTCCCCAAGTACTTTCTGTTTTAGCACTCTAACTAATTAGATGGGTGACAGGAGTGGCACTGATTGACATTATAAAAGCTGCACAATCACTCCTCAACGCCCCCACCACCCACCCCCTCCCATCTCTGCTCAAAGTTGCCATCAGAGGAATTATTTAAGATAAAAGACACTGTGGGAAAAAAAGATTATCCCTTGACAGATATTATCATTACAACCCTTTATGGAAAGCGCTAACTTACTTTTTTCCCTTCCTCTTTATTTCTTTCTCCATCTGTGCCACTCTCTCTCTCTCTCTCTCTCTCTCTCTCTCTCTCTCTCTCTCTCTCTCCTCTCTCTCTCTCTCTCTCTCTCTCTGTGTGTGTGTGTGTGTGTGTCTCTGTCTCCCAATGGACAGAAAAGGCAAGGAGAGAGAAAGGGGGAGTAGAAGAGTGAGTGAGCTCTGTCAGTTTGAGTGAGTGCACTGCTAAGTCTGGCTACACTACAAAGGTTAGCAGATCTGACTGTCAATAGTGTCTTGTGGGTGTGAGGGGGAGGGGGGAGGAGACATGGAGGTGAGGTGGGGGGCGGTCGCTTTGAGAGAAAGAGATACTTTGATATTTCGGAATGTTAGAAGGGTGAATGTGGAGAACTGGAGGTTGGGGATCTAATTACCGGGCCATAATTGGGGGCTGGGGAATAGGTTGCCGTCCTCTCAACTCGCTGCAGATCAATTATGTTAAGAGAACATCTGTAAGTAGAGCTTAATGAGGTCCATTAGAGCAACATGCGCTGCCTTCCCTAACGGTGCTTGTCAGCTTCTTGGATGAGCTGGAGTGTGCTGCTGACTGGGGACCTGGTGGAGGGGCTTAAATAGGAGAGGAGGTTCGACTCTCTGCCGCTTTTCTATGCTAGAGAACCAGAGACACACAAAGACAGACAGGGGAGGGAAAGGGTGAAGAAGAGCAAGGGTAGAGACACGCCGTGTGAACCGGGTCCGGGACGCGCGGAGCCGCGTGGGGAGCCGGCAACTTGAGCAGAGAAGCAACTATTTTCTAACTCCTGTCAAGTTTTGTTTAGACAATCTGGAGTTGAACGAGCTCTGAAAGTTGTCGTGTGGACACTTTGATTCCAAGTCAAGAGAAAAGAGAAAGAACGGAGCCCTGTAGACACCCGGAGCGTTTGTTCTGGACATCCATCGGTGTACTTCAAGGTACGTGTGTTTCGGAACGCTCTCCGCAGAGTGAGGGCTGCGCAGCCAGCATGTAACACCGGCATGTATTTGTCTCCATCCTCGGTCAAACACCGCCTGCTGGTTAAACGCAGCCGCCTCCGGTGTTGAGGTGTCGGATTTTGGCCAGGTCCCTCTTTTCTTTCTTCATTAGAGACGGGGATGGAGGGTTCGGGTCAGGTAGCTCACAAGCAGAATCTTCTTCATGTGTGATGGGTTTATGGAGCTGCGTGCCTGTGGGATGAAGAGACTTTCTCCGCGCTGTGCGCCGCTCTTCTCCATCCTCCGCCTTCTGTCTCCATCTTCCATTCATAGGATGAATAACTGGCGGAACGTAGTGAGTGAAGGGAGGGTGGAAGGGCACCTGGAGAGAGATGGCAGCCTCACACACACTACACACACTCTGCAGCAAATTGCATGATTACCAAGATAGGCCGCCTTGAAATAATTCAATCCATGACAAAACCTAATTACTGGCAGGTAATACCCTGTCAGCTTTAATGCATCTCATCACTCATAATGGCTCAGAGAGCATTTTATGACCCATCTCATTATCGCTGCATTTTAGGCCGGAGCCGCATGCCAACTATTGACTTGTTGCCCCCCCCCTTCAGAATATTTTACGGAATAACTTACACTTGTCAGACTGCTGTGTGTTGGAACACTGTATGATGTAAAGTGCGAGGCGGGATGTGGGGACACTGTGCCCTAACATGCGTGGCTCATCGTGGCCTCGCCGCTAAATTATGAAGATAACAGGACCAATAAGTTTATACATTTACAACAGACAGTGTGGCGGGAATCAGTGTGGCGGCCACACTGGACCTGCGCTTCTGGACAGGCAGTGATCTCAACAGAGTGATTTTAATTCTCAACGTTAGATCTGCTTCGTCTTCATTTCACTTTATTTCTGTTCTTAAATACACTGAATGAGGGAACGGCAGACTGACACTCTCTTTGTGCTCAGACTAATTGTTTTTTGACGTTCATTGGAGCTCCTAATAAATCTGACAGTCCAGTTACATGAGGATCATTTTATTATTTCAATTCTATTATTTCAATTTTTACTTGGATCACTGTAGTTAAATCTGTGGTTGAACTTTGGATGTGAGTTTGGATCTCTGCTGTCATCTCTGATGGACAGGTGTTAGGTGTGGAATGCTGGTTTCCAGCTCATAGTGCGTCCCTGAACGTTGCATTGTGTCCACCGATGGCAGTCAGAGCTCGCCCTCGCGCTCCTGATCATCTTCCAAACAAACGTCGCTTACTGTCTCTAGAATGGAATTAGCTTCGTGCGTCTGCGCGCACCCGCGGCTTCAAGATTGAAGGACGTTGGGAAAAGTGGGCGTTCCGGGGACGCGCACGTGATGCATGCCATCCGTTATAGTGGATCGGCTGGTAATAAGTGAATGACCTTATAGTGGCGGTGTAATGTCTCACCGCTGAGGGATTGGGGGGTTTGGAGATAATAAAGCTTGACTTCCTCAGTCTCCCGTCATTCAGTCGCTGATTCATGGGGATGCCGGCCTGAGCCCCGTACACTCACTGCATGCTCCACGGCGGGCGGATAAACACCTGTAGCTGGGTAGTATCACACAAAGTGGTCGCTCTGATCCATGTGGAGCTCATTATTTCCATCGTGAAGATCAGCGCGGTGAGACGCGCGGTGTCGGTTGGTGAACTTTTTCCACACAAAGGATCTGTGGAGCCCGCGGGTGGAGTTCAGGCTTCTGCTTAACTTGTTGAGAAAGGTGAGTGCGCTGGAGAGGAGCCCCGGTGCTGCTTGAACAGCAGTCTGTGGGCAGCCGCTCAAATGTTCTTAACCATTAAAAAGGAAAATGTAAATATTTGTGAAACGGAGTTGTGGATGAGTGTTTTAAATGTTGTGGTGGTGGTGGTGTGGGGGAGCGGGGTAAGGGAAGCGTCCCCCTCTTGGCTCAGTGTGCAAGATGCCCGGCCGCACGTCAAAGCGCTGATTAGCGAAGCAGCAGGAGCTGCCGTTCTGTGGCCAGTAGGATTAGATGGTCGCTGCGCCGCGGAGGGGAAGCATCTCTTTGTCGTCCTGTCATTCGCTGCCTGCATCTCCGCGCGCACACACACACACACAGAGCTCCCTCCGCTTGTCGATAAACGTGCTCTCACACGCCGTGTGACGCCCGACGGCAGCGAACGGCTCGTTGTAGCTCCATCGCCTCCATCGTGTTTTGTTGGCCGGTGTTCACCCCCTTTTCTTTTCAGTCCGCTCTGGTCGCCGTGTTGGATTGTTCCCTCGTTTCTTAACAAAGCCTGGTCACAGCCTGCCTGCAGACAGCTGCTCTCTGGACCAGGCAGCTCCGGGTTGCATGGTGGTGCTTCAGCGGTTCAACAAATGCAGAAAAGGGAGAAAAGTTTCGGTAAGACGTTTACTTTGCGCTTCGGCATGTATGAACGTTTTCATGTGCGTTTAGTTCCAGCAGCTCTGCGTCGAAAGCGACGCGTCCAGATCTGACCCACTGCTGGTCTGAGCTGATCCAGTATCAGTGTGAGCCCATCGCACTGATAACCTTTGATTAGGTGCTGACAGAGATGTGCTCTGATGTTGTGTTGCTGATCATACAGCTGATATGTGCAGCCGCTCCGCTGTCTTATGTGCTAGTGCATGGCAAATTCAGTCTGTGTTAAATTCGTTAGTGGCCTTTACCAGCACTCCGCTGCCATGGCAACAGTAATTAAACTGATAGGGTGAAATGTCAGCATCTTGTTACCGAACAGCTGGGACTCAAATAGCAGGCTATTCTCTGCTACATCCCTCCACCATCCGCCATCCGCTCTGGGTTTAGATGATAATACATGTGGCCGGGGACGCGCCGCCGCGGCAGCGAGTGGAAAGGGGAGAAGGGAGGATACGAGCCAGCGCGCAAGCAAAACAGATATCATTAGGGCTCGGAGCAGCTGTGATTCCCTGCCATTATGGGAAATTAAGCTTTTGTTCAGCACCCCCGCTCGCCCCTCCCCCGGCAATCGGAAGAGCGAAGTGGTCAAATTCCTGCCTTGCTTCTCCGCTTCTTGATTGCACAGTGAAAAGGGGAGTCGAAACTCTTCCGTCTTTTGGTTTGGTAATGAGCAGCGGGGACTTTGTAGTGTTAACGAGGCTGGACGGATCAGTGCCGCTGAACAGGCGCAGCAGAGAGCAGCCGGCCGAGCAGCCGAGCCTGCGCCCCGCTCTGAATCCAGCCAATTAACAATCCAACAGCCCCAACAGGGTCCAAACAAACGAACCGAGCCGCTCACAGAACCGCATCCTGCTCCAAACTGAATCTCACAAATTTCTGAGTGTGTACAGAAAGTGTGAGGTGAGGAGATGTGATTAAGACAGGTTTTTCAATTAAAGGGTCACGTCAGCGTTAAATCCAACGGACTGTGTCTGAAAGTTCGTTCCTCTGTAACGAACATTTAATAACTCAGAAGACAGTGAGCAGCCTGTTGGGACCAACTTTAGAGAGGACTTTTTTTGCATGGTTATTGTAGTGAAGTGAATGACTTCCAGAAGGAAGATCTAAAACGTAACACACACATCTAAAACATTTGTTCATAATAGAAATGAATGACTCTGCTGACGTGTTTGAACTAAAATCTTTCAAAGTTCCTGCTGCCTTTTTCAAAATGACAAAAGCTAAAACTGTATGCTTACCTTCAAATATCGTGTGCGTGTGTGTGTGTGTGTGTGTGTGTGTGTGTGTGTGTGTGTGTGTGTGTGTGTGTGTGTGTGTGTGTGTGTGTGTGGTGAATGGGGGACAAAGGGGAGTGGGGGTGTGACACTCCTCAGGGAATGGTAGGAGAATACTAATTCCAGCCTGGTGCGAGGCCACATGCCCCCCATCTCCCCTCCCTCCCCTCACCCATGTGGGCCAACAAAGGCTCTTCACAGTCAGCTCAGGACAAACAATACTGCCGCTGCAAAGCTCCTCGTTTGTAGCCACGCCCCTCTAAACACAGAGGAGGTCAACGTGAAAAAGTGTCCAGAAGAATCTGAAACTGTGGCTTTGTGTCTGTGTGGGCTCAGGACTGCTGGTTCTGCTGCTCTCTGCTGATCTTACTGGTCAGAGCCCAGCCTGCTGACCAATGAACAGCCTGCACTCACCTCTTCTGTATGTCTTCTTATTTATCACAGTTATTGTTGTTTCACGTTCATTTACTCAGCTCTGAGATCAGATTATTCTTTGAGTTATTCTTTAAATGAATATTTAATCATGTTATTTTACACAGCAAATTTCTTCAAGTGACGCTTGAAAAGAAAATTAAATTTGATCAAATATAGGTCTAAACTATATGTGTGTGTGTGTGTGTGTGTGTGTTTCCTGCTTCAATCCTCCTCTCCGAGTAACGCGTTCATCAGTAACATCCTCTGAACACTGAACGCAGCTCGCCTCTACTGGAGAAGAGATTTTAATTCAATGAACTTGAGCTGAAGCTCACACTGTGTTCTCGTATTCAGAAATATTCTTTGTATATAACACACAGCCAGACCGTGTCCTAAATCCAGACTACACGCTAACTCTATTTCCGTTGTCATTGCATTGTGGGAGAATACTTTCTGTTTCTGATCCAGCAGCATACTAAAAGTCATTCTGCTCTGATTCTACAGAATACGCATACACTTATTTGAAGTACACTTCAGTGCGCTGTGCTTCGTTCTTAGTCCACTTCATTTTGCTGCATTTCATTAAAACGCAAACCTGTTCAGATGCATGCAGGAGAATTAAGACACAGTTAAAGTGACTCATGAACGTGACGGAGAGTTAATCTTTTAAGGTCCATTTTCTGTCTCATGTGTTATAGTTTGTGTGCAGAGGAATAGCCAGCAGAGTGACTTTTTGAGTCCACTTCCTTTTGTGAGCACACTACATCTCCTGAGAGTTGTTTAGTCTGGAATTGGGAGACAGCTCCTGTCCGCTTCACACCCACAGTTTAAGATTTATTCATTATCTGAAACAAGCAGATGATTTTTATTTGAACTCTTAATATGTTGAAATTGTCAGTTGTTTTTTTTATGTTTGATGCCTAATTTGTCATGGTGCAGTTCAGGTTCAAATCTGTATTTTCTGACATTACAAACGCAATAAATGAGATATATTGGATATATGTTATGTTGTATGCTCATTTTCACTTGTGTTTTAACTGACATTTAACATTTTTGTTAAACATACAAATGCGTATTCCAATCACTCCTGCTTAAAGATCGAGGAGCTCTGTGAAAATGACAAATAAGAAACTGTTTATCTGCGACAGTTAAGCCGAGGTGTGCAGCATCTGGGCTTCATTTCAGTTTTCTCGTTAATGAAACATAAATGTCATACACGTTGAATGCTCCTTTTAATGCATCACATTCTGTCTTTGATCATTTAGCTTCATCTTGTCTTAGATCTTGTGTGCTTAGAACTTTTTTCCTTTCACCATAAAAAATGTGCCTCCTCTCAGTCAGCATTCGATGAGTGTTTGAAGCCTCTCTTTGTCCTTCTCACAGGTATACAAATGCTCTCCGTCCAGCCGGACACCAAGCCAAAAGGCTGTGCCGGCTGCAACCGGAAGATCAAGGACCGCTACCTGCTGAAGGCCCTCGATAAGTACTGGCACGAGGACTGCCTGAAGTGTGCCTGCTGTGACTGCAGGTTGGGCGAGGTGGGCTCCACACTCTACACCAAAGCCAACCTCATCCTGTGCCGGAGAGACTACCTACGGTAAGAAAGACAGCTGACATCTCCACAGCATCTGTGTGACGTTCAACAAACACTGCATTCACATACCACTCTTGTCAAAGTGTGCATGGGAGTAGCTGTAATCCACATTACACACGTTAAAAGCTGACAGTGATCTCTCCTTTATTTTGTGGAATGGAGCACAACCACAATTTATTAACAACAAGGCTTTCTTTGTGCTCTGGCCTGTGAGCTTTTTAAGGCCTTCAAATCTGCAACAATTCAACATGGAGGCAAATTTGACATTTGGCATTATTAATTTTTTTTTGTTTAGTTAAAATTATATATATTTTGTCATTTATTTATTGTACAACAAACATAACTTTCACTCGTCAAAAATCAAGAAGGTTTCAGACTTCGTCAGTGTTCACATGAAGAACGTGAATTATTCTGAAAAGAACCAATAAGCAACAGGGGCAACTATCTCTATAGCCTCGTCTGTACTTCAGGAGAGAGGGACAATACTTCATATTCCACTAATAAAGATTGTTGACTTGGATTTGTTGATACAGCACACCAAGCATGAGCCTAACTAACAGCAAGCTGACCGGCAGCATTTTATTGTGAGCAGATTCATTTGATTAATTCAGGCTCAAATATTTTGTTAATTCTTTTCTTTCATTATTTTGGATTTTAATCAGTGCATCAGTCTCACGTGACCTCAAGCACACACGAGTGTTGTGACAGAACACTGCTTTGTTTTTTTAAACCTTCGCTGTGGTTCTGGGAACATCGTCGGAACCTTTTAATTTTATTTTACTGGAATTGAACTGAATTTATTTGTTGGACATAAACAGAAGAAGTCCACATGAATATTAGATTTTTTTATTTGCAGTGTGTTTACAGTGTGTTTACAGTGTGTTCTATAGTCTGGCATCACAGTATATCAGCATTAGAAGTTAGCAAAGTCAAGTTGATGTTTGAGGAACACACTGTGACCTAAACCTTCACAAATGGGCAGGGTCACTGTTGAAGAATGAAATTGATTAGAACTGATCACTCTCTCATTTGATTGCTTACATCAGCATTATAATGATCCTCATTTCACAAACTCATTTTTTTTAGTTTTATGTCTAAATAGTATTTCAAAAAAATCCAATATAAATATAACAACACTTTATATTTTAATGTTATCAGAGGAGCCTCCTCTCACTGACAGACTGTATTTTTAATTGTTTTGAACATGACTGTTATTTTTTTTTAGTATCAATCATTTGTATCCTCTGAGCTGACAGTGTTGTGGTGGTTGTACTGAGGCCTGTTGAGAGACAAACAGCTGGTGGCTCAAACTGTGTTTACATAAGAAATGAATTTGTAGTTTCTGTCCGCCTGACACAAAGAGCTTTCCACTGACACGACGTGCATGTCAAATGATTTCTGTTTTACTTTCAGTCAGCAGGAGAAGGAATGTTGTCTTCTTTACTGCTTTTCACTGTGACAGACATGTATTTATTAAAAATACAAAGATAAAAAAATACAATACAAAACAAAAGATACAAAAAATGCATTTTGTGTTTTTTAACTAATTAAAATAAAATATTACCTGCAATATATGATAATAAATATATGTAATATATGATGATAAATATATACCTGTTGAAAATTTAAATTCAGTTTTATTTATATAGCGCCATATCATAACAAAAGTTATCTCATGACACTTTCCATACAGAGAAGGTCTAGACCGTACTCTTTATAATATTAGTCCAACAGTTCCACCTTGAGCAAGCAGTGAGGAAAAACTTCAGACCTAAATATATGTTACATATGATGATAAATATATGTCATATATGATGATAAATATATGTCATATATGATGTTAAATATATACCTGTATATATAAACACAGGCCTGTTTGATGTGGCATTTTTAGATTGTTGGCTGTTTCCCACTCGCCATATCTCTGACTTCACCCTGACTATGTTGCAGTCTCACTGCAGCACAGCATTGTGGGAGCATGTACAGTATACTGTAGCTAATGTATGTCAGACTGAGGGCGCATGTGTCCTGAGTTCCTGCTCCAGGCCCTGGCACACTTAATTTCATGATGAGAAAGTCCTGTTAGGTGCTGTAGACTGAGGCTTTGAAGAGATGCTACTGTGCCAGAGAATAACCAAAAGTGTGCAGTCAGGTGTTGGTGGAACATCATTTGAGACACATTTTTATTATGTAAAATATCTTTTTCATGTACGTGTTTTACACACTTTTTAGATTTTTACACGGAAAAACAAACCTGAAAAAAATGTAATGCAGCAACAGCTGTAGCTCTGCTTTTACCACAGCTCATTCATTTATTGGAGGTTTGGTGGATTGATACCGGGCTCCCTCGTGCACATGTGGATGTGTTCTTGAAAAACACTGGAGCCCAAGTTTCTACCTAAAACCATAGTGGGTGGAAAGCAGGAAAGCCGTGACGTGCCACAGTTACAGGCGCTCTCTTCATTATGCTTGAACATTACTGCTTGAATACTGAATGGATCTACAAGGTCGAGCTCCTGGGTCCAAGAGATCAGGGGACCCTGAGCCAGACCCTCAGTTTGAAGTGACCGTTAACAAGAGTTAACTGTTCATGTTGTTGAACAGTCAGTGAGATTAAAACTAAAGATGACCTGATCACTTCCTTTAATAGGAGTGTCTCCTGAGTGTTCATTTATTCTATAATATGATATGTATAATATTAAAATTATCTAATATATTATATAATTTTAATTCCATAATTTAACACCAGAAGCTATATTAAGGAAGTTAGACTAATTATACTATTATTTACACAGACCTAACAGTTCCCACCATGAGCAAGCACTTGGCAACAATTCATACAGCAGCACTGTGCATACTTTAGCAGCCAAAGTAAGGTACATTATCACCTCAGATGTTTTACTGCAGTCACTCTTCCTTTAGTGGTTTAAAAATAGCACCACAGCTAACCAGGGACACATTATAGTAAGTGTTTGATGTTTTCATTTTCAGGAAAGTTGAACCCTCACTGATGTAAATATGGACCACATTTTTTTTAGCCTGAACGCAGCTTGAAGCCCAAGTTTGAATAGCTTGTTGGGAGATGTTTGGGTCTGACCAGCTAACCTTTAGTTTAGTCCATGATCATATTTTAGTGTCACATGTGATGTGTCATGTAAATATACCCACGTCTCAAGTATTTGTCCATCGTGCCCAGTGTCCACAGGTCTTTAATACTGACTGAGAACAAAAACTGTAAATGTGATCAGTGAATCAGTTGATGTGGACATTGTTTTCTCAGCACCACTGCATACAGCAGCAGTGAGGCCAGGCGAGTATTTCTGAACAGGCGTACAGGGTAAGAGGGAGACCAATTCCAACATGTTATTCTTTCATCTTCAAAGTTCAAGGTGACTGAATTGATTTGACGCTCGCTATCACACGAGTGGCCTGCCTGCGAATGCGCCCTGACGTCTCCTCAATGCTGGCTAATGAATGGCAAATATAGCAAACCGCAGCACTCCACATCTGATCTGCAGAGCAACAAAGAAAGCCAGGCTCCATCACTGAGGCAATCAATGGCTGCAACATCACAAAGCAATACAATTTTACACACACACACACACACACACACACACACACACACACAGGAATCCACTCCTTTACTCGAAAAGCAACCTGACATATATTATTTC
This sequence comes from Nibea albiflora, assembly GCA_014281875.1. Classification (NCBI taxonomy): domain Eukaryota; kingdom Metazoa; phylum Chordata; class Actinopteri; family Sciaenidae; genus Nibea; species Nibea albiflora. Next base: position 19,478,747 of record CM024810.1, read on the forward strand.
TACTTATGTTTATCTCAGTCTGTCAGCCCAGGTTAGCGACAGAGAAAAAATAAGGATAACGTCACATTTAGGGCATTTTTAGATTTCATTGGCTTTAAAAAGTAAATTATTTGGGCCTTCATAATACACCCCACCCCCTTCTCTGAGTCAGTCCTTTTCTTCTTAGCAGGGTGGCATGTTATTAGGCCAGACATAACCAGGGTTAATAGAATTCTTCAGGGGTCTACAACCATGAGCAATCCCACCATCCCAATGATCCGAGCATCAGAGAAATAACACATAAATAAAAATAAAACACACAAAAAAACGGAGTAAATAAAAAAAATAAATAAATAAAAATACGGGAAGAAAAAACTCTCTGTGTGATCAAATATGATGTACAGCGAGAAATCTGTGTGTGTGTGTGTGTGTGTGTGTGTGTGTGTGTGTGTGTGTGTGTGTGTGTGTGTGTGAGCCACCCGTTCATAAACCTGCGACTGCAAACATAATTACAGGTATTATCTCCTAGTGCTTGATTTGTGCTTTGCACTCTCTGAATATGGAAAAATGCAGCGAGAACATTTTATCAGCAAATGATCCCTTTGAAACCAAAGCCTCCATTGATGATACTGGTAATAGCGCGATGCCTCTGTTTATGCTGATGTGTGATTTTCACAGTACAGAGCGATAATGTTTGAAAGCCCAGAGGAGGGAGGAGAGCAGACAGACTGACACATTTAAGTTAAAAAACGCTGAGAAAATGAAGACTGCGGCACAGCGGCCTGCTGAGTGCCACCACAGCACCACACACACACACACACATGCACACACACACAAACACTTGCACAGGCTCCAAGGCCGGGTGCAGGCGTGAAAAAGCTGTTGGGCATCAGTTAATGGAAAACTGTAAATTCCAGGCATCCATTTTAAAGACAGCACTTATTTATTTATCTATCTATTCATTCATTTTTTTTAATCCAACTTCAATTTTCCTCTACAGTGGTTTTACTAAGATTGTAAATGCAAGCAAACTCACAGAGCCGTCAACATAGCTGGATTTATTAACGTTTTGGAAAGCTGGCTATCAGTGAGAGATAACCAACATGTAGAGCATGGTTCAATGTAATAACTTACTTTTTTTTCATCCTACATAATCAACTTTGTAGTCCACAGCCATCTTGTATAACCATGTATGTAAATGTAAATGAAAAATGTATCTTTTTTCATCTCACATCAGGCTTATGACGCATTGTCAGTTTGTATGTTGGCGTCAGATGTGACTGTGACATCAAGTCAAGCTTTATCTCCAGGGACCGGCAGGGAGTGAAGAGAAATGGCTCAGGCTGTCTGAAGCTCATCTATTCTTTGCAGAAATCTCATTTAGATACATTCTTCCTCATGAACATGTGTCACACTTTGGAATAAAAATACTATTCAGTATGTGATTACTGACAAAGAAGCAAAATATAGTTTTCTTAGCTCAGACACACACAGTCCAATGAAGTGTTTAAGGCCATGATCCATGTTCACTGCTGTCTGTCTATTTTGTAGCAACATTCACCTCTGTTACATCTCTTCATTTCATTTATTCATTTTATCCTCTCTGTGTTAGCGTGATGCCTCTGTCAGAAATGACATTAACATGCATGTGTCATATCGTACACAAGGCATTTATCATTTTCCTTATTCAACTGTAACATGTTTTTTATATTTGCATTTTTAATATTTGCCACATCAACGTTAACTTAATGAGCATTCACGTTGATGGGGAGGTGAGAATCTTTGTTTGTGTGTGTGTAGGAGCTGACTGATCTCTCCAGGAATTCTCCACTTCTTTGTTATTTCACCGCACACCTCCTCTTCTGTCTTCTTCTCTCTGTACCTGAATGATTTGTAGTCAAAAAGGCTGAGGATAAGCTCACTTTTTTTTTTTGCTAAATTTAAAAGCTTTGCCTCAACTCGTGCTGCCCAGAGCAATTTCACACCAACACATATGAAAATGTCCATAGGAACTTCTCAAACCACTCCTGCAGCATAAGCAGCATGTTCACATGCTGAACAGAAATTACTGTGAAACAATCAGAAAATAGTGTATTATTTCTCTGCGTCACTATTTTGTGCAGGCAATGTAGGCTGAGAGTCAGGCATACAAGCTAGGTATCTGAAATAAATAAGCCTGCACCGCCCCAGTAAAAACGCTGTAGCCCAAATGAATATAAAACGTGTTTTCACTGCAGCGCTGGATTTGGTCTGAGTCAGGCCTAACTCACTACTGCTCTGTCTCTCTATCCGTCAGTGTGGTCATTATGTTCCAAATACCCATAGCTAAATACTCCTGCTCAAGCTTTTAACAGGCTCTTTTCAGGCCTATAGGAATGAGTTACTAACTCTTGCTAACTGTAAATGGCCAATGTACCTTTACTGCTAATGATGTCATGAAAAATAAAATCTGCCCCCACAAAAGAGAGAAAGAGAAAGCAGAAAAGCCAGTGTGATGCTGACTAATGGAGTGGTAATTAAATGGTCATTCAGGCTAAAGAATATCAGGCTAAAGATACACTCAGTTCTACCCAAATTACACATGGCCTCATTCCACAGAGTAGAACGGACTCGCAGCTAGCTCAGTCATTACCAAGGCATCGATGGATGGCAAACAGCTCCACAAAGAGCTGAAAGCCTGTGATTTCAGAGTGGCCACTGAATCATCAACATCATGCTCACTTGACGATAGCCATGCTCCTGGGAGATTTGCAGGAAGCTGGGTGTAGTTTGTCATCAGCACTCTCCTCCCTGATTCTCTGCAGGCTGAAAGATTCAGGCCAGCTCCTCTTTCTCTAATGACTAGCACAGATGTTCAGCTGTTCTCCCAGCTTACACTGAAGGGCACAAGGACATCCTCAGCCAGGCCGCTGGTCAATAACACCACTACTTACTTTCCTTCAGTTGCTGCCATGTAGAGTCCACTCAGAGAGTAGATCCACGGTGTCTTACATCTTCCACTCAGTACTTCAAATTACTGCTAACCAATGAAAGCAGGTAGTTTGTTATTTTCCCAAAGCTTGCCTAAGAACAATGTTCATATTGGACGATTATCCAGCGAGGGAGGTCACACTTTTATGAAGGGGACTGGAGTTCATGTCTCGTCATGTTTTATTAGCTTCACCACACCTTAACTGTAGTTCATTTGCCGTAGTCAGGAACTTTCCCTGCCTTTAACCACATGGCTTGCACATATTTATGCTGTCATTCACCATAATCAGTGTTCTGTTCTTTGAAAAATAATATGATGTTCACTCATACTGTTAACCAAACTCAAGCATGTTGTCTCATTCACAGAACTGAATGAAAACCAGTGCTTGTGTGGAAGGTACAAAAGTAATTCAGTTTTTATTTACTTTTACATATTATTTACTTTACATTTACTTTAATATGTGCAATTTGTAAATGTATCTAAACAACAGCCTGTTTAAAGAATCCATCTGTCCAGTGCAAGACTAGCCTGTTCTGGTTTTGCCACAAGCTCACAACCAGTGTGTCAGTGAAGCATACTACCTAGTACGCCACCAAACTAATCACTGCTGACGATGGAAGGGGGTTACATGCACGGCATAAAGACATACTTGACACTGGACTGGTCCTAGTGCTTCATCACAGCTCAAAATACACAACTGCTCAGGAAGTAGGCTTTGATTCAGCAAAGAACACAGAAGTAAGTAAGTAGTTATTGATATAGAATGATGAGAAGAAGAATGGAATAGTATTATGAATTTTATATATGGTGGAGAACTAATTTAGTCAGCTGTGGGACCTGTTTAGGCTGTTGTGTTGTCTTCACTCTCTAGTTTAACAGCAGCAAGGTCACTTCAGTGAGTGTGTGACATCGAAGATAATGTTTCTGTCTCTCTCTCGTGACTGCACCTCGGCTGTAATTGTTTTTGGGGTTTTTTTTTCCTTTTTGGAGGAGAAACGGAGGTTTTGTTTCGTTTTTGTTTTTGTTGAGTTTATTTTGAAGGATGTGGTACTCTAAAAGGTTACAGTGCCTGCTGTGCCAGTGAATGCCATGATCATTACTTACTCTGTCCTTGTGCCTCGCTGCATTTTTGTTTTTCTTTGGCATGACAGCAGCAGGCCAGCGCTCTACAGCAGTTTAAATCGAAAAGTCAAGTCAGTTACACACTGACAGACCGACAGACACCGGCTCATACACTTATTCTCATTGCTGTCATTAATAAGAATATGTTAAATGACACAAACTTACCCTGAGGTTATGCAAAACTCTTCGTCTTGAACTTAAAGATTCCTTTTAGGACAAGATCATTTTTTTGAGGCCTGAAAAAGATGCAGCCTTCATTTTTTTTATGAATCCCTTGAGCACTTGAGGGGGAGAATTTGCCTGGAATGCATTGGTTCATTCAGGCCCCAGATTGAATCCTGTCTCTGCTGCTTGTTATTACAATAGAGCACTCAGCATGCACAAAGAGCCTCTCCTGCTCAAGCTTTTAATGGGACTTATAGGTGGAGAATGCAGCACTCAGTCTGTCAGCCTTGCCACTTTACCTTCTTATTCCTTCATCTTTCTCAAACACACACACACACACACACACACACACACACACACACACACACACACACACACACACACACACACACACACACACACACACACACACACACACACACGCACACACCTCTTAAGTCTCAGCCCTCTTGGCCTTCTTTGATGCTGCTAATCAGGCTCTCCATCACTTTTGAGGAGACGTAGATTACCTGATTCTAATTACAAGGGGCAAACTTTGTTTGATGTCTTTTGTGTATTTCTCCCTCTGGCTTCCTATAGCTCCACCTCCCCCCAACACACACACACACACACACACATACATACATACACACTATTCTCCTCTAACCACCTCACCCTCCTCCCCCCTTCCCCTGGAGACTCCTCTGTATGAGGCCAGACATACATGCAGCAGCGAGGAGGCCGCAGCGATACAAGGTGAACTATTCCCTGGCACGTGTTATTATTAATAACTGCCAGAGAGAGGGGTCACCCAAGACAACTCCTTGAAAAGAACCCCGGGCAAGGCAAGTAGGCCGCAGCTGGGTGTGTTGTAAAACAATACCCCCCCTTTCCCCCCGAGGAGGCGCGCTGCTTAAAACAAGAATAATGCATGGGGAGAGAGGGGAGTGTCGCACAGCCACATTTTTCGGCCGTGAAAAATTAAGATGTCACCACCTGGCGCTTTTAAGCATACCTTTACCACTGAGCTGAACGTATTAGAATATGAATAGGTCGGGGCTATAACTTTCAACACCCTTTCTTTCTGTCTATTTCTCTGTGCCTCTGCTTTGTCCATAAACTTCTGATGGCAGTGTTAAATTCAAACGGCTGCTGAGTGCACATCCACAGGAAGAAGCAGAGATGGAAATGGGGGAAAATGCTAATCAGCAGTCAAATTATGGGACAGTTAGTTAGTGGAATTTATGAGGTTTTTATAGCCATTTTAGCTGTGCAGCACAACAGTGTGAAAATACAGTAGGTGTGATTAAGCCAGTTATGAGTAATCACATGGCAACATAAATTTGTTGGTTTTTATTCAAAGCAGTATTTTACACACTGAAACTGCTTTACAGCACGACTCATACAGAAATAGAGTATATCTGAATCATGCATGTTTCTTTTGGATATTTCTTTTGACAGAGGGAAAGATGTTATTTCCTCCCTCTAACCTTTTCATTAGGGTTCTTCAGGCCTCACTCACTTCACATGCATCACAGATCCAGCTTTAAAGTCCTCGGCATGACTCACCCCTCCTTCTCTTCAAATAAAATTGGTTTTGTTAGGGTCAAAGTTCACAGTGTGGTCGATGTTATGATTTGATCTGAACAGTGCTGAGGAACAGAATGGACCTATAGACCTATAGCATAATATTTTCATGTCGCTGATAAATGCCTGAAATTACTGCAGGACTTTCTCCTGTTTGTTTGGGGGATTTGAAAGGAAGTGAGATGTGTCCTGCTGCAGTGATTCCTCCCACACAATCAGTGAGAGGAGAGTCTGATGGTTCAGGCTGTTACAGTGGGAAGGATGATCTCAAAGATTGTCGGAGGAGGACAACTCCTACATTATTTATTCTCTTAACTCTTCCATGCCTGAGAATGACAGTCGATCCTCTCTAAGATATTTGGGCATGTATTTTCTTCCACTGATAATACAGAGCACTGATGTAAGCACACACTGGTTTACATCATGTGTGTAGAAAAACTGCTTTTATTATTTCCCTTAAAGGTATCATTTGGTTCAGGAAATAGAGAGGCTTGAAGCTGACAGTCCTTTAGTTCTTCTGATTGTTTTGACCTATATTCCTAATTATATTTATTCAACTAGCTTTTCAATATTTATTTGTAAATTTACCACCCTGCACTGTGAACAAATAGTTTAATATGTAAAGATAGTGACACAAGCAGCTTCAGAAAATAACTCCAGATATAATGTGCTTGTAAAGACAGCTGTAACGTCTTCACGTTAACACTCTCACAGATTGTAGAACTGGAAATTAGTGACAAAGGTTAAGATGAATATGAGGAACACAAGTCTGTTATAATCCATACATAATATAAAATCTTACTGTGGAATTATGCATGCAGAAAAACAAAGAGCAAACAGAATCAAATAGAATATAACTAAATATCTGTGCAGTGCATTTTGGTTCTTATAGATATCAGGACAAAACTGATACAAAAAGACAAATAACTTAATTAATATCCCTTAAATAAACCCTCTGTTGGCTGCAGGGCCCTAAGCAGCCACTAATGTGGCTGATATCACAACAACTGATAACACAATGGCTTTGCGCATCCTCCAGATGATAAATAAACTTTATTAAATAAATAAACCACTTATTATGTTTTGCAAGCTTCTGTCAAGAGACCCCTTTTAATGTGAAAAATCTGCAGGAAGTGTTTAAATGTTTCACTGACAATCTAGAAAATGATTGCAAGTCTAATTGTCTAACAGATCTTCATAGAGCTTTCATACAAAACACAGAGCAGTTTGGCTTGAAATCATTTAGCAGCATTAACAGCTGACTCTATGATATTATGTCAACCCATGACGTGAACATGTGGACTGTGGAAATATATCATCTGTAGCTGCAGCACCACCTTTGTTTGTTTCCCATCATTTTATTTGACAACATGTAGTTGTTTCAGATGTTGGACTCTCACTGCGTTTTGGTTCTTCTGACGTTGGCCAGAAGGTGAGTTGATGATGAGGTGGCGGACAGACTGGAGTGACTGGAGAGGAACAACAGGCAGCCTTTACGTTCTGCCTGTTGTTCCTCTTCTGTTGATTTGTTACAGCCAGATATTCCTGTTGAGATAATGTAATTCTCAAACAGTGTCACCTGGTTCACATCTTCTCACTTACCATCAGCAGCTCGAGACATCTGTGGTGTAATGATCACTAACCAGTGCACTTGATTTATATGTGGAGGCACAAATAATCTTTAATAATTAATTAACAAATAATTTCCTCTGGCCTTTAAGATGCTTTCACCCAAATCAGAATGTTGAATTTTAAACAAATGGAAGACAGGGCAGCGACAAATGAACGACGTGATGACAATGTGTAAGTTAGCCACCGGATGTGTTGTGTATAGCAATAAAATATAAATAATCTGTTGTAATCTCTTGCCGTCACTTTTAAACTTGTGTAACTTAGTCTCAAATTTAATACTCACTCAATATAACTCAAACTGTTCGCTGTTTGATCATGTGACTGCTTGTGTTTCCTGAAGCTTTTCCTCGCAGCTGTCACCAAGTGGTTACTCATGGTTGTTGGGTCTCTGTAAATAATATTGTAAAGAGTGTGGTCTAGACCTGTGCTATGGAAAGTGTCATGAGAAAACTTCTGTTATGATATTGTGCTATACAAATAACATTGAATTGAATTGATCCATCAGCCTTCATTGAAGTTATATCACAATGTCCTCAGTCTGCTTTCAGGTTCGTCAGTATAATGTTATTGTAACTTAACACTACATAAATAGGCCACAGTTTGACCAGTTCATTGGTTTGATCAATTATTCTGCACCAAAATAACATTTAAAAAATTACCATTATCAGGGAAATTTGGCTACCTTTGGCTAATGGCTGTTCAGCCTCTGCCAGTCTCATGGAGACTGTACCTGAGTACCTGTAGGCACCCACCGTTTTACTTCCTATAGAAACAGGAACAGTAGTCCTTGTTTTTTTCAGTGGGTTTGTCAAAATGTCTATGTCTCAGTGTCAGTATCCTACCCATCATTATAGTGTAGGTCATGCTTAACTATGCAAATGGACACCATAGTGTACAATCTAAACCTGATCAAATCTTCAGAGATCCTGAGGGTGTGTTGCCTCCGGAGTGGCCCTGAGGGCTGGCTAATACACAGTCTCAGCTCTGTGTTTCATCAGTGGGCTTATCTAATTCAGTGTCCCAAACATGTCAACCAGGGTAATGAAAAATTCATTGAGTCTGTTACTTTGTGCAATTGAACACATCCATCATCTTGTGATACTTTGTAATATTGTAAGTCATGTGACTGGCCCAGTCATGGACCCCCTCTGACCAGGCAGACATTTTTCTAATGAATATTGACTTGTATTGGGTTTAATCCATTCAATTCAACCTTTTAAATGTGTGAAACACACCATGGCACACTGCTCACAAGGACCAAAGTGTCAGCATTCCATTTTTTTCAAGGCTTTCACTTAATTTTCAAACAGTGTAGAAGTTGATGTTGGTGACTCTATTACCTGCTGACTGGACTCAGGATAAATTTAACTCCCTTCCACAGTGGCAGCTCATGTGGACTTCTCTCCTCATCCCCAGTATTTGATATCCTCTCTCCTTCCAGATTAACCTTTATGGCCCTAATAAATGGTCTGTATTGACATCAAAGGGATGGGAAGATGGCGCTCTGACTTATGGGAAGGGAATAAGGCCCTGCTGAAAGAGCCTGAGCCCAGCTCCTCTTCTCACCGAACAGTTATCATGCCTGTCCACTACGAAATTATGCTCTTCTTTGTCTTTTTAATTAAACCCAAGTGCAGTTTGGAGGCTAGTTGACCTTTGCTGCCCCCTCTTTATGGGGAGTGCTGCAGGTCATTTCCATGCATATATTAATGGCTCACCCTCCTCCCTTTTGCTCTTAGGCAATGATCCACACGGATTTGAGGATTAAGGAGAGGTTTGGGTCTTGAGTATTGCCCATTTTTAATCTGCTATGTGGGAAGTTCTTTGATAGAGAAGAAACACAATGTTAAGGCTTTAGTTAAAATGGGCAAGGGATTGTGTATTTAAAGTGATTGTGTTTTGTCTGCAGCCATAGGTAACTTCTTGAACCCTGATTTAACCCTTAAGTTACCCTTTTAAGTAACTTTAGAGTGATTTGTCTGCTGTGTATCTACAAGACAGATATTTTATGTTCCCCATCATTCAACCAGGTCCTTGTCAGGAAGCAGAGTTCATTTTAAGCGTTCAGAAATCCTGTCAACATAGAGAAGAGTTTAGAAATACTGAGGCTGTCAGTCCACCAAAAGTCCACCATTCCCACCATTGAAGAAAAACTCAATTAACTTATTTGAGTGATTTAATCATTTGAAGGTGGGACTAACAATATATTTTGATATTTATTATTGATATTTAAGAGAGAGAGAGGTGTACTAGCCTCTCATGCTGCTGTTAGACGACATTGCAGCTGCCTCTGAACCCGGGGCGCTCTGCACTGGGGCCGCAAAGTGCTGGAGGGGCGTCTTTGAGAAGATGAGTTGCAGTAACTTAGTGAGGCTGACACAGTGGAGATGAGGCCCTTCGCAGGGTGACCAAGTCCTTCTGCTACCATTCCAATTTGTGGGTTTAGTGGGATGGACTTAGCCGAGTTATACTGCAGCTTTAGGATTAGAGTTAAAAATGTGTAATGGACATTTTAGACCATATACAAGTATATCCAAGAATGTTACAAGATGGAGTATCTGAGATAATGTGATATACATATATAGTGTACAAAGATGCCAGGAATGTTGAAAGATTCCAATCAGTGCTTTGAATAAAATGTACCAAGACCAAATGTTGTGTAAATCCTTGTTGTGAGGACACACTTCCCCAAAATGTACCCTGAATTACTTTCAAACTACTTTCTTCTCTGAAATTCGTGGATCTTGGCATCTTGGTTCTAGTTTTGCAATGATGAAATAATCAGTGCGAGTCACACAGGAGTGTGTTCATAATCTGATCCTGTGGAAGAAAATGAAGGAATTCTGTCTTTGTATTTGCCTCACTGCTGAACTGTGATGCTTGCAGCAGCAGTAGCAGCCCCCATGTGTTGTGATTTGTTGTCATGTTTAATGTTGTGTGTATGTAAAGAGTCCTTTGTGATCGCAGCACGGGCCCCATGCCTCGCCTGGAACACACCGCTGGCTGCAGCACCACATATTTGGCTGCCACCTTTCTTCTGCAAGCATGTGAAAGCATGATAACAGTCCTGCTGTTTGACACACAATGATATGCAGTAAGCCCCCCCACTCCCAGCCACACAGGCTTTGGCACACTTTGCTTTTGTTTGGTTTCAGGGCTATGTGTTTGAGAATCATCCACAGTTTTCACCCTGTATACAATCACACACATAGTCAGTCAGTCTCCCCTGTGAACCTGCATTTCTCTCTGTTTTTAACTATTGATGCTAAATTGCTCCAAGTGACAAAAGCAGATGTGTTGTGGCGGGCAGGATCAAATGCAGCCATGCATGATTAATGTGGCCTGCCGGAGCAGATGAAGCCAGACGTGTGTCTGGCTTTGTGTCTGATCATGAGAGGATAAAGTGAGAAGATGGAGCAGAGGAGGGAGAGCAGCAGAGAGGTAGTGATCACATTCTGAGAAAGAGCACCTGTTAGTCAAACACTCCCCCTCCTCTAGTATGACCTTTAACCTCTGAATGTGTGTGCGTTTGAGTGAGCTCAGTGAAGATCCAGCTCAGAGAACAGGTCTGGTCTGGGATCAGTTGAGGAAGATGAGGCTGCTGCAGGTTTAGGGAGCCAGTCATTGCGGCCTGACAGCTCCATCTCATGTTCCAGCGAAGCCTCACCTCACCTGGTGCTGGGAGCACGAATGGTTGTCCTCTCATGAACTGATGACCTGTGAACATGTTTGAATAGGTTAGACAATTTTACACATTTTCACATTAAAGAGGTCACCTCATAATATGTAGTATGTGAGGAGTCAAGCATGTAACACTGAACCTGAGATGCAGCCAGGCAGCTGAGATCACCAGCAACTATTGTGATTGTGTGTGTGTGTGTGTGTGTGTGTGTGTGTGGAGCGGGAGGGGGGGCATGGTGGGTTTCAGCCAGGCCTTCTGTGTCACCCCTGATTAATGAGCCCTTTATGGAGATGAAGTGGGGGTGCAGGAGAGGAAAACGTGGAGACGAGCGCTAGCCAGGGAGACTGGAGCTGGCTGCAGCTGTTAGAACAGTGAGGGGTGGAGGGTGGGTGGCGAGGGGGAGGGCAGGGGCAGCACTGTGGAAAACAGGATTTCAAAATGCTGATCGGTTGGTGTCAGCCCCACTTACAGGCATTATTTGGATGGTATAGGCAGAGCTGTGAGGCCTGCGCTGAACCCCTGAGCGACTTCTCAATTAGTGGCCGGCCTAGCGGAACTGCTAGACACAGTTGTGCCCCCTCCCTCCCTTCCCAAGTCTTGCTTACCAGGCTGCACAACAGTCAGATCTTTCCAGTGATCACCACTGGTCAAGTTATTCTGTGCTGACTTTGTGAGAACATGGTATAAGAGAATCCTTTTGTAGGAAGTAAAAGGATTTATCAGGCTCTTCTTGTTTTTATAGTGCAAAGCTTTGCGAACACGACATGATGTTTTTGATGCCGTGCTCGCCTTCATGATAACCATACAACACAGAATGGTGGAGTGTGATGCTTTGTGACAGGTCGAAGCTGAATCTCTGTGATAACACACACCACAATGAGGTAGCGAAGAGCCTGGCTTGCGTAACCAAGCTGAGCCAGTTGTAGTCGCTGTGCTACGCTTCTGTAAAATGAGATGTAAATGCGGCAATTTTAACATTCTGATTTATTCATGAGGAAGCCAAAAGAAAGAGAGGAATGCTAATGCTACACACTGCTTTGCCCTTGGCCAGGACACATCGACAAACAAGTCACTCAGCAAAGGAATTAACAACTTCATTAAGTTACCTGACAGTGTTGGCACACCCAGCCCTGCATTACTTTGTCTGCTCGAGGATGTAAGAGCTATCTAAATCAAATCAAATCAAATTTTATTTGTATAGCCCAAAGTCACAAAACACATTTAGCCTCAGAGGGCTTTACAGTCTGTACAGGGAGTGACACCCTCTGTCCTTAGACCCTCGGTTCCAGTGAGGAAAAACTTGCCCACAAAAAAACCCTTTAACAGGGAAAAAATGTGGAAGAAACCTCAGGAAGAGCCACAGAGGAGGGATCCCTCTCCCAGGACGGACAGACGTGCAATGGATGTCACATGTACAGAACAATCAACACAAACATATTGTACAACTACAATGAATGATTAAATGACAATGAATTACAATGAATGATAGAATGATTACAGTAGCAGTGAAACCTGTGATAGAGATAGAGAGACACAGATGCACAGCAGCAGCAAATCATTAACTAACTATAAACTGTAATGGAGATATGGTAACAATAATGTCTACTTCCACAGAACATACATTTTCAGACTTGATGTGAGAACAGTGTTTACCGTTTTCAAGGCATCTCAGAAAATCTGTCCAAGCCAAGAACCCAAAACTGGAAAAAAAAATCTGTCAGGCAAAATCTGTACAAAGACTCATTATTGAGAAGACACCCAATCTGTAATTGGTTTGGGGGATATAAAAGAATCAATGTGTTGCCGAGGTCATGCCTGCCTCTTTTATATCTGATGTGTATTTGAGTACATGGTGGCGAGAAGCTGGAGGACACAGCAGTGACTGCAGAGGGGCTGCTGCTGCATTGATTGCACCTTCCACCAGTTTTCCATACGCTTTTAATCTGTGAAATGCTAAAGAGGCAATCAAAGCAATCTTCAGCCGTGCTGTCAGAGCAGCGTCCATGTGTCAGTCTGGTGATTTCTCAGCCCCCTCTGCTGCATTAAGAAGGCCTGATCAATGGGTGGGGGAGCTGGGCCTTGGGACTGCACACAGACAGAGGGGGTGAGCTGCAGAAATCATCCTGCCAGACTTCACAACACATCACACAGGCCCAAAATAATGCTGCTAAATTTTCTCTCTGGAGTATCTGATAATGAAACAATGGCATTTTACTAATAAAAATAAAATATATACACATTTCTAAAATAAGAATAAGAATAATAATCTGATTTTGTATAGTTATTACATTTTCTGTGATTTTGTTCATAATATGAATGACATACATGAATTTGTTTTACTTTTCATTTTAAAAAAATCAGAATAAAACTGCAAAAACTGCATCACTTGAATCATGAAAAGTAAAGACATTTCCACAAACTGAACATCAGGAGACAAAATTGAAAAACAAATAGATACCAACGTGACCACTCAGCTCAAACTCAAAAATAATTAGAAAGTAAATCTATTTTTAAATGCCAGTCCTAAAAGCCTTACTTCAGAGTAAACCCAGAGAGAGAGACAGAGTATTGTTACTGTTGAAGACTAATTAATGGGTATTGAGTCAAAATGATGTAGTAGCATGATGTACAGTGTGAGGAGAATCAAGGCCGGATGTATTTGGTGTGGTCACAGCTGAGCTACAGATCAGCAAAGGACGTCTGGGTTCAGGTGCTCTTGTGTTAACAACAACCTCAGAATTAAAGATCAGCCTCTAAAAAAGTGCACGACTTATTTGGAACTTCTTTCACACAAAGCACGTGTGTCTGTGTGGTCTGACAGGTCGACTGGTCTTAATGACGCTTGATTCATGCTTCTTGATCATGATGTAGCAGCTCTCCTAACACAAACAGTTAAAAGCTGCTCTACATCAGTGCTATAGAAAGCTCTCAGACTTAAATGGTTTTCCATATTTGGGTTTGGCTAAACCTGAGGCTTTTGTAGGCTCTCATTAATTTAATTGGCTGCACTCGGGCCATTCATTATCACAGTCTCCTTTGTTCCGCAGCTTGGCTTCATTTTCACACATTTTCGCCTTATCGCCACGATTTTTAAACAATAAAGAAGCATTGCACCCAGAAAATGTGAGACTCCCTGTTTAGAACGCCTGACTGTGATATCTACATATAGTCTCATAAAGCAGGAACGCTTTTGATACCTAATCATATGGATATTTAAATTTTCAAACATATAAGCCTATGTGGAAAATGTACTGAGAGTTCATCTGCTTTCATGAATACTCTATGAATTATACTGTAGCATCACAATGTCTTTCAGTCAGTATACAGCCTAGAAGTGACATCCGCAGACATCTTCACACCTTCACTGGGTTTAGATTAATTTATGTTGTTCCTCTTTTTCTCTTGTTGTTAGAATGTTTTTGGGTCGATCAACAGAAGAACTCAGATCAGCAGTGATTAATGCCAAACATGCTCTGCTTCAGTGTGAGGATCCGCTGCTCCTTTCTGTTACAGATTCATTGATCGGCTAAATGAGACATAATCAACAATGATAATAATCATCAGCTGCTACCTAAGGCCTTGAACAGCATCATCACGTTCATTTCTATGTTGATAAATATAAAATCCTATATGCCGTGTCTTTTAACACACATAGTTTGTAAAAACTGAATGAATTAACTCTATTTCCAATTTCCAATTTCCTTGAAGGACAGAAGACGTTAGAGTATTTATCAGAGATGACTGTCAGGAGAAAATGTTGACCTTTTTGAAAGCAGATTGTTCAGAGGTTTCCTGTATCAGATAAGATCAGAAGTAAATGCAATGAATTTGAAAAGGTACTGCTGCTGACAGCTTGTGACAGTTGGCGTGGAGGCAGCAGTGGTAATATTTATAATATTCCTATCCATGTCAGTGTTTCAACAATGTGTCAATCAGCGGCATTTCACCTGATGGGCCATGTGTCATGCCCACATCCTCCAGATGCTGATTTGGAGGTGTAATAACATGCTTCAGCTCTACTTGTTTGGGAGTGGAATTGTCCAGCTGCACTGTGTTTCTTCCTGTCAAAGATATTTTGAAACAAAAATAAGAATAAATAATGAAGTTGGTGAAAGGGAACAAGACCTGACATTTGATTTGACTCTGATAAGTTAACAGGAATTTGCTGGTTATGTTTTTTTTTAATCATTATTATTTCACTTGTTCTTCCACTAAAGTGTAACTCATGTTTGTGAATGCATCTCAATCATTTTTACATTTCTTTGTCTCTTAAAGGTTCAAATGGCAGAAAATGTGATACAAAGAAATGTGTGTGTGTGTGTGTGTGTGTGTGTGTATCTCTGCAGCCTCCACCTCAGTTTGTGGATTAATGAGATGGCACATAGATGTTAAAAGCTGTGAAAGCACCCCATAATTGTTATGTTGTGTTTAGGAAAGCTTGGCTGCCATTAACCTCCCAACACCACAACGTCTAGCAATTACCTTGCCAGTAATGCCTGAGCTCGCAAATGTGTGTGTTCTGAGGTCCCTGTAATTAAATTGGGCTTTTCACATGTAATTTGAAAATGCTAAGGGGTCAAACTGGGCACCGGTAATCACGAGTGATTCAGTCTGAAGGAGGGTCACACATACTGGAGGGTCTGTTTCCACCCACTGCTTAATTGTCCTGATGAGGGGGGTCACATTTCCTTCAGGAGAGGTCAAAAGTGGAGTGCCTTTGTTTTGTCTCCAAAAGCACAGAAGGAATTTAATTTGATGGAAAAAATTAGAGATCTTCAATGACAATATCATTATAGGCTGTATGATTTGAGAAGAAAGCTATTAACCAAAGATCTCAGCGTTCTTGTCCAATTACCAAATAAAACAGCTCTATCTTTAATGAATAGTTAAACCACACTGAAGGGGATGAATGTTCTCAACTCATTCTAAAAACTTAGCAGGGAATAAAACAGGCAGGTTCTCACACGAACACTGAATCAGATCCTGTTTGCTGTAATCAGTGCAACATGCTTTCTGTGAGCCTGACCCATATCATGGCTGCTGTCGCGTTAATAAACTGGACTGTGGTTGTTGTGGTGTTGTTCTATCTGCAATAGCAAAACAACTGAGCCATGCCAAAGTGATACTCATGAAATGTAACCGCCAGAGAGGTAATGTTAGCACACTTTTAATTTACCAGCACAGATGGCAAAAAAGTGGATTGCTGACTCTGTGAAATCTAAGTGCTTTATTGTGAACTTAGTTTGTCACTCAGGTGTTAATGTCAGTTTAGGATTAGGTTAGTAAAAACTACAATGTTCAGCTGTTTTAGAAATGAAAGCGGACACTAACATGTTGGTGTTTTCATGGGATTTGTATACAGTGAGTAAGAGTATCCTTATAAAATACTGCATTGCTCATATTCGCTTTCAGTATTTTCCAAAGCCATGTTTCCGTCTTTCTGTTCCTGTTCCAAAACACACACACACACACACACACACACACACACACACACACACACACACACACACACACACACCTGGTTCATTTCTAAAGGAAATATGGATTTTTGCTTTTCTCACACTTCCTTTGATGAAACTGGTATTTTGATTTTAACTGTATGCTTCAGTTCAGTCGCCCAGACACATTATTTTTTGGACCGTCCCCTCCAGTTTAGATTAGCTAAATTAACTGTGAAGAGCAATGACTTGTGGGTCTGTGCATGTTTGGTGCAGATAATTGCATGGCTAGTGTGCCACAGCCTGGCACCCAGCTTGGGATTGCAGGTGGGTTGGCGTAGAGAACTGCCTATCGAACTGCACATCTGGCTCCTGCAGGGCTCAGAATCTTTCATTACATCCTCCTCAAAATGGACCCAAACACAGCACTACCAAAACACTGTGTTGAAAGCATTTTCCTGCTCACTTGTTTGGAGTGTGCATTTTTTTTATTTTTAAGTTATTTCTTGTTTATAGACAGAGAATATTTTGACCAGGAAACTGTGATGTTTGATGATTTTTGGGTGAAATGTTGAAGATAATGGGTTAGCTTAGGGTTTTTTAATAAATGAAAACTCAAAGGATATGTCACTGCACTCACTGTGGATAAAGATAATATTTGATTATAGTAATATAGGACATGTCAGCCTGTCTGTTAGTAATTTATCTCTTCTTCTCACAGTTTAAGAGATGCGTGATGTTGAATGGTGGCTGTTTTTCAACCTTTTCAAGGAGTTTATATCAGGGCTAATTAGGTAGCACTCTGTGGCTGCTCTTCAAGCTGACAGTTCAGGGGAATGTTCCTTTGTATGGTCAGCAGTCTCTCAGAAAGCAGGCCATAATTCATCATTAGGATATCAGAGTCCAGGTGCAGATGAGAACTGATAGAGCCGGCAGCCAGGCAAGCTGGGGCACTCAAGGAGGAAAATCTTATCCCAGGGACAATTCCCAGGTCATGCCCGTGGTAATTGAAATAATTTTGCCCCTAGAGTTATTTAATCACTGACAATCACACATGCAGAGGGGACAAAATTGAGGAATGCACAAGTCTGATTACATCTGCCACCCTTAACTGTCTCCCCTCCCCCACCTGACACAGTTCACATCAGCCCCTCGGATTTCTACAGCCCCGCCTTTCTGTTTCTGTTCAACTGCATGTGTCAAAATTTTCTTGAGGTGAAGCATTGATGGGCAAAACATATCAATTATTTTCTGCCTCTCTGGCCTCTTTTATGACAGACTCTTGGTTGCACACCAAACTTTAGCTTCTCCTCAATGTGATTAAATTCCAAGCGGGTCATCAGTGTGGTTTCATTCAGGGTGCATCATCAAATGGACAAAGCACAGTCCCATTAAAAAGCCTATGTTGAGATGCAACAAATCATTTGTCTGTTATTAACCCTGAGCCTGTAATTATGCAGATTGCCATAGATTTTCTCTGGGTGCCTGGAAGTGAGATCCAGAGGTTGTTCTCGGTGTGGCAGGCGGACGAGGGAACGGCCGTGTATTACTGAACTTGCCACATTCATCATGTTGACTGATGGCACAGGGAGTCGGTCCCTGGGTCCCGGTGGTTAATGTAGTGGGTAATTAACTGTCATTTGCCTAGTAATAGGCCGATGATCAATGGTTTGTGAGGAAACAAATTCTAATCCGGCAGCTGATGAATGCACGCTGAGGCTGGAGCAATTTAAGTGGTGGGAGGGATAGAAGTAATGGGGGCTGGGAGAGGAAAGAGGAGAGCAAAGCTGCCGCTGGAATTTCAAATGGGGACAGGAGGCACTGGTGCTATCAATACCCCCCCACCCCCACCACACACACACACACACACACACATCGTCACCTACAAAATGGATTAACCCCAAAAACGCTTATTTGTTGCCCTTGATGGTCAGTCAGCTGAATGATGAGTTAATTGAAGTTTGTAAGTAGGCAATGTTCGACAGTTCTTTTTAGATTGATTCAGATATTTCCCTGTAGTAGTACATATCTGCGCAGACAGTTTTGGTTTCATCTCTTCTGGTTTTGGTTATCGGTACTCACAGCTTTGAAAATCACATTAAAACATTGAACAGCACAAATAGTCTGTCACTCTCCACAGAATAATCCATAGAACACATTAGAACATAGATGAGACCAAGATGGCGCCATGGACGGTGGCCTCGGTACTGTGCTCTCTTCACTAACTACGGGAGACCATCTTACGACACTGCAGTGAACCATCAACTGGCTGATGAGCTAAAGGTGTTCTACTGCAGATTCAACACATTCACACCTCTCAGACATTAAAGACCCAACAGCACCCCCGGCCATTCTGCCACCTCTCCCCTCTGGCCTCCCACCAGCACTCAAGATCTGTAAAGAGGACGTCTGTCAGCTTTTCCACAGACAGAAGATCAGGAAAGAACCTGGCCCAGACGGTGTGTCACCCTCCTGCCTGAAGATCTGTGCTGACCAGCTGGCCCCCATCTTCACCCACTGTTTGTGGACTTGAGTTTGGCGTTCAACACCATCGTTCCAGACATCCTCCACACCAATCTCACCCACCTCACTGTGCCATCCTCCACCTGTCAGTGGATTACAAACTTCCTGACTGACAGGAAGCAGCAGCTGAGGCTGTGGAGCATCACATCCAGCATGTAGACAATCAGTACTGGTGCCCCCAGGCGTGTATGCTCCCCCCACCCCTCTTCTCCCTTTGCACCAACCACTGCACCTCAAGAGACTCGTCTGTTAAACGCCTGAAGTTTGCAGACGACACAATGGTCATCAGTCAACAGTCATCCAGGACAGTGACAAGTCTGGTTAGGTTGAAAGGTCGGGAGGTTGAAAGGCTGGTCTGCTGGTGTGGTCAGAACAAGTAGCTAAACACGCTCAAAAATGTGGAGATGACAGTGGACTTTAGGAGGAACCCCCCAACTCTGCCACCAATCACCATCACCAACAATGCTCTGTCTGCTGTTGAAACCTTCAGGTTTCTGGGCTCCACAATCTCCTGGGACCTGAAGTGGAAGACATACACTGCCACCGTCACCAAAAAGGCACAGCAGAGGCTGTACTTCCTGCGCCAGCTCAGGAAGATCAACCTGCCTAAGGAGCTGCTGACACAATTCTACTGTGCCATCAATCAGTCTGTTCTCTGCTCTTCAATAACTGTTGGGATTTGGATTGGTCACCAAACAGGAAAAGAACAGACTGCAACGGACAATAAGGCCTGCCCTCCATCCAGGACCTGTACCTGAGTCAGAGTAAGCAAACGGGCAGGTAACATCTCTGCAGATCCAACACACCCTGGTCACAACCTGTTTAAACTTCTCCCCTCTGGGAGGCGCTACATAGCTCTGTACCCCCAAACTTCCAGACACAAGAGCAGTTTTTTACATGTGTATATATATATATATATATATATATATATATATATATATATACCTTTTTACATGTACATAGCTTTTGTTTTTTATTCTTGTTTATGTCTGTTTACCCGTCAAGTCTCAAGAGAGCAAATTCCCCGTGTGTGTTCACATACCTGGCAAATTATTTTTCACAAAGAGTGTGAAAAATAAACTCTTTTGATTGTTCAAGTTTTCATTTTGGTACAATTTTTCAAATTTTGAAAATAAGATTGTACCAGTACTTATACTTGTGCCACACTGTGCCCAGTCCACTAACAACTTTTCTTTTCTTTTTTTTAACAGTTGACAAAATTGTGTGTCGCTCCTAGTTGAAATGTTTTGGTCTTTTGTCCATGGTCAATCATGGTCAAGATGATCAAGCTGTGAGATCTGTCAGTCAGTCAGTGACTGATCAAAGAGCAGGGCAGCAGCAGTTTTCTGTCTCACTCATGCTGTATGAGCATTGTGGAAGTCATCCATGCCGCCTGTGTGAGCAGCACGTCTCACACACAACTCCAACGGTTTCTAAGAGTCGAGCCTCGTCTGTTTTTTTTTTTTTTTTTTACATGATTGGTGCAGTTTTCAGTAAGCGGTTCACAGTCATATCAACATTACACAATCAACACTTTCACTTTTCACTACAGTTTGAATGTATGTATGTAAAGTCTTATTGTAATATATTTATCTAAGTGAAACTCAGTGGAGAAAGATAAAGCTGGCAGTAGCAGCTGTAGAAGCATGTTGTCTGAAATATGAAATATTGATATTCTAACATAAAATAGCTTAAATATTCAAATAAACAACATTTTTAAAGTATCTGTGGCTTCATTTCTATATTCTGGGGGTGGGGCGGGTGGTAGCTTTAGCTTCACAAAGCTGTGGCATAACACCACTCCTACATTCTCCAAATAGGGTGGGAGGGAGCTTGCACACTCAGAATGGGTTTTGGGGTCCACTGGGCTAAAGCCTTGTGGAATAATTTAATTGGTGTCTGTTTTTCTCTCATCAAATAGGTACCACTGAGCCGTACCCGGCTGTAATGCACAGTGAATGCCTTTTGACTGAAACAAGGTATTGAGCACTGACTGCCTCGATTCTCTTTCAAATTCAGATTTGAGCAAAGCATGAATTTTAATTTCATGTTGCATCTTCAACCTCTTTAAATATACATGCTATCTTGTCATCCATGGATATGAAGTGTATGTCAAGCCTGCTATTCTACATGATATTCTGTTTTTCTTGTTGTATTTTTGGCAGCAGTAGCTTTCTGACAGCTGTATTGTTGTCAGCCTGAGACACACACATTAGAAATGTATATATTTATTATCATTTATAATACAGTGGGGTACCCTTGGTCTTACACACAAGGCCTCTAAACCACCATTCTCTGATTGTCTTGGAGTCTGTGACGTTGAATTCATTACAACCAAACCATGCTTAATTTGCCTCCTCCCTTGAGAGCCATTAACGTCAGTGGCATCAAACTGGCGGTGCGTCGAAAGACGAGTGGCAGGTACTCTGCATCCATCCCCCCTTCTCTCCCCCACAGGATGAGCAAGGACTTCCTGTGCACTGCAGGTTTGAAAAGTGCTTGCCACAAAAGAGCCCAGCTGGCTACATGTAGTTGGGGTAAATCTCTGAAGACTGTTTTAGTTTGTAGTGCTCTCAGCTCAGAAATTCAGACACTCAACTTTTTAGCTGAGATTGTCACAGGCTCTAAAAACATTTTTTGATTTAAGGAGTCGATGTATGCATTGTTCCCAATAGTCTGCACAGGTTGGGAGGTTGTATTTAATCATTTAAAGCAGCACAGGAAGATGCAGGATGAATTATGCAGCAAACAAGTGGATGAGAGGCAACAGGAGTTTGGATGTTCTGTTCCAGGAATCCTGGGGGTCTTTGGATTTTAAAAAAATATATATTTTCACATGGATTTCAATTTCCTTAGTGAGCAACATCAATGTATGAATTGGATTATGATCACTGTTACAGACAGAGCTACATTGTATAATTACTGTGGCATTTACATGTGAAATTGTTACCATACTGGTAAAACATGCCTGATAATATCATATATATGCCAAGTTGTCCATGTGGCCTAAGCTATTGTTGAATGGCAGCAGAACGTGACAGACAGCCCTTTCCACTGCAGGAACTTTGTATAAGATGCATCCATTGTCACCGATTCATTGTCCTTTGTTCTCTACACACTGGAACTAAATTTGTTCATGAAAATAATTCTTCTTTTAATTTATGTCTATCTGAAACCTCCTGGTTTGTAAACACGGAAACATTTGTAAACACAGGAAATAACTTTAACAGGTGAATGAGGTCACTGTCCTACTGATACTGATACTGATATCACTGATACTAAAAAGTTGTGACTGTGAATTGTATTCATTGTTATAACTTATGCTGCTGATATTCAAAATTATATTTTAAATTTAAATTATTATCATTTCAATATATTTCTGTTTGGATTTTGATTAGCACAGCTCCTGTCTTTTAACTTGTATATATTTTATATCTTTATATATAAGTATATTGTCGTTTGCACCAGGGATATGAGTGAACCATTATTTCAATTCTCTGTGTGTCCTGTACATATGGCAGCCTTGACAACAAAGTTGACTTGACTTGAACATTTTATCTGACCAGTCCAGAACACTTCAGATCTACTTGTGACATTGTTTAGATCTCATGCTTTAGCCATGATTTTTTTATCCTTTCTTTAATGTGAGCTCTGCAAATCTTGCAGTGGTGGTAGTCTTACTCTGTACTTTGTATTTAGGGAAGTAGTGATCTTATTCATTGATTCAAGTGCCTAGCAGATGGGAGACACACACAAACACTCAGTGTTCACAGATACAAGGACTTTCACCCAGAATTTCTCAGCAAAGTACTGTGGCAGTGGTGTTCAACAGCACAAGCCGCCTTAAATTTGCAAGAGATGGGAAAAGAGCATATAGACATGGCAAACAGTGAAACGGAACACAATTTTGATTCAAGCTGACAGTCAGAAAGCTTAAAACATTGCTTTTTGACATGAATACCTTCCATCATTTATAATCCAGAGCCTTAAGTGCATGCTATCTGAAAATGATTCAGGTTACTGAAAGACAAGGACATTTGGCCCTGCACAGTGAGAGGCAGCTACATAACAGCAGTACTTTGCATGGTATTTTACAACAAACACCCATGCTCATTATCTCACACAAAACATATCACTTTGTTTTCTTTGTAAAGTACTTGGCTTTATATTCACGTGAAGGCCTTCTGGAAATGCACATTTGAGCAGAAAAGAGAAAGGACAAAAGATACCACAAATCTATCTATATTTAGACTGCTTAGAGGAAAAGGCATAATTCTTTTAATTAAGTCAGCACTAATCCACCGAATTGGCCTTCTTTATTTTCTCCCATCTCCCATGTTACAAGAGATATCCTTCATTGTCTCAAGGTGTGTTGACAGTGGCTCTTAATTCTGTAGGTATTCATGAGGGCACAATCTATCTGCTTCCTTTGCCTCTGGGAAACACACTTTCTGAAGGTTAATAAACAACCCTGCATATCCCAAGCCCTGAGATCATTTATCAGATTGCGATCTCTTACAGACTCTGAGAGTGGCATGCTGTTTTATCATTTTAACAATGACGGCTAAAAGTGCCTCAAGAAGTCTGCCTAATAGGTTATTTTGTTATATGATTTCGTTATCAGATATTTTTTTCCCTTGGTAGTCTGGTCTAGGTCGCTGTGTAGTAGCAGCCCTGAATCCCTAATGAATACTCACATTAATGTCCCTGGAGCAGGCGTAGAAATAATAGGGTCCTCCCTGGGCAGTAGTGCTGCCCATGTCCCATCTATTTCTATGGCACAAGCTGTGGCCCTGCTATTTTTTACCGTAGTACTGTAGCCCAGCCCTGTCCAACCTATTTTTGTGACTGATTCAGAGACCCTATCTGTCTCCGCAGCTCATGTTAGTGTGTTTACCACAATCTCTCTGACAGCTGTCACTCTCATTCTAGGGTCACTAAGAAGCAGCAGAAGCAGTTGCATTCTTCTAATTCCATTTGGTTTATTTTTGGTTGTAAGTGGATGCAGGGGTGGGACACGGGGCTGCTGTTAAAATTCTGCAATGTGCTGTGCTTATGTTCCTCATACATTCTGGATTCAAATGAATATAATCAGATATGTTCCACTTATTGAGGCATGGTCCTGGTAAAGAAAATGAAGGTTAACTTTTAAGTTACCTCACAGATAATGATGTATGACAGCAGTGAGCTTTATATTGAATGACATTGTGTAGTCACATCTGTTCAACAAGGAGAGGATCCATCAGATCCATCAGCAGGTAAAAAAATAAAAGTAATGTAAAATCAAGATATAAAAATTAAAATAAAAGATAATGAGGAAAAATGTGTCAGTATGTCACTTTGAATGTTGTCACTTGTCAAACTAGGATAGCAATTTCTCTGTTTCCAGTCGTTGTGCTATGCAAAGCCAGACACCTCCCTGAGTTACTTCTGTGAACCGAGGAATGACTTACATCGTGTCTCTTCCTGTGTGTGTGTGTGTGTGTGTGTGTGTGTGTGTGTGTGTGTGTGTGTGTGTGTGTGTGTCTGTGTGTGTGTGCGTGTGTGTGTGTATGTGTGTGTGGGGTTGTGGGTGGCTCAGGTTGTTTGGTGTAACAGGGAACTGCGCAGCTTGCAGCAAACTAATTCCAGCCTTTGAGATGGTCATGAGGGCCAAGGAGAATGTCTACCACCTGGACTGCTTCGCATGCCAGCTCTGCAATCAGAGGTGAGTGATTGGACCACGCTTCTGCTCCTCTCCTATACCTGCATCTAGGCAGACGGCTGGCCAGGGAAGCAACTTTGCAGTGTTGTGAATCCTAAGTGCTGCTGATAGTTGAAGAAAAGATCCCACATTAGAGATTCATCACTCTAACCAGTGACTAAGTAGACACATCTGGGGCCAAAGGGATCTGCTGGAGCCAGAACAGTGATTATAACCCTGCACTGCTATTGTACAGTGTCAGACTAGAGCTACAGGTGCAGTTACATAGCCACACACAGACTTCCAATCAGTCTTCATTATTGGGACTACACCTGTATCCTGTAGACAGGATGTGGACGGAGATTTGGGACTTGCCACACAGCACCAGAGGAAAGGGAGCAATTTGAAGTTGATAGAAAAACTCCAGTTATTATGATTGAGTTTATTATGTACACTGGTACTACTTAAATCCAGTACAAGAGGCCTGCAACAGTGCTGCACAAATTAGTAGTGGATTGGATTGTAGTGCTTCTAATGCATTGTCCACGGCCATTTACACACAGAAACTGACTCATAGATACAATAAAAACTGAGGTCCCACGGTAACAAGATAACATGAGCTTGTATTCTTGTTTCTCCCTCTTAAATGTGCTATTTGAAATGACTAGTACCCTCACTAGAACACTTCCCTCACAGGATGGTGACTGTGAGGACATGGTGAGAGTCCATTCTGAAGTATCCTACGTTGCTAATGTAACAACCAGACAGTCCCTCACTGATTTCCTGCCCACAAACACTGTCAGCAGGGTTTGATAGAGCATTTGGTTTGGACACTGGGCTCTGCAGCAGCATGTGCAAGCCTACTTCAAATGAACTAGTACGTATGGCACTTGTACTTGCACCGTGTTTAAAGGTGTCTATACTATTCCAGATGACTACACTCAGCCTACCTTTATATCCTCCTCCTGTCTGCGTCCCACTGCCTCTCTATATGAGTTCTTGGTCTTTTGCATGTATCTCTAAATAATTATAATTTTGAATAATTGTCAAAATGGAGAAGACAGAGTGCACTTTCAGAGAGTCTCCTATCAAAAGCATTCATGGTAATCCCAGTAATTGTACACATGACACAAGCCCAAGTGCCAATCATAAGTTTGCAGTCTCTTTGCAGAAAAAAAATCTGAAGCCCTGGGCCTGCACACCCAGAGCCACAAACATGTACATGACACATGTAACACATTTCTTATGTGAACGTTCGGAATGTCCTGGTGAGCCACGCAGGATCCATGTGCCCAGACTCATGTTACCATGATGGAATAATTTCTGGGAACGTTGTTGCTAATGAACAAAACAGAATGTTATCAAAGGTTTTTTGAAGGTTACAAGAAACATTATCAAACAGAAAACCTTAAGGGAACATCAGGAAGGTTGCGTGTTGGCCGGGTTCCTGCATTTCTCTCATCTCTTTTCCCAAACGGCTTTGTTTCAGACACATAGACACAAGCCCCCACATGCAATCGCACACACACACAAACCAGACACATTGTGCATGCTAAAGGCAAAGGACCTGGTTACACACAATTAGCACTCAGTTATTGTCTTGCCACTTCAGCTGGCTGCACCAGACAGCCTCTGCTAATGGAAGAAGTCAGCTAATCTTCATCAGCCAGACACAGCCAGGCCAACTCTGCTCTCCCACATTAAAACCCATTTAAGCGCGAGCAAATCTTTCTTTTTATATTAGGCCAGTTCATGAACTGTTGAATAAAATCGACATCAGTGTATTTCACTCGGTCCACTGTGGCCTTGCAAGCAACATTTAGATGCCCATCACAATTTCACCAGGGCCTGGCCAAGATTTATGGTGTGGCACTGGATTTAATTGAAGCTCTGACTTTTTGTTTTCCATTTTGGTTCTTTACATTGGTAGGGGAGTGTTTGGGGAGAGATGTCTGTGCAGGAAGATACATTTTAAGGATCACATACTATAATAACGTTGCCCCAAAAAGTCACTGAAATAACTAATTATAACATGATTTAGTGGGTATGTAAACTTTTAAATCAAACTCTGATGCACAAATTTTTTTATTGTTAGCCTCACTGAGACTACAGACAGTCAGCCCAGTCGCAGACTGTTGATCCATTTTGTGCCATCTCAGAAGTTATGAATCTAATGTTTGTGACTGGGAATTAATTAGTGTCTGTCTTTTAGAGGATTTTGGAGAGCAGGTTTAATGCATTCTCAGCGATGACCACAACATTACTAAATACGACGCGTCTAACTGGGTTTCTCAACATTTATATTGAGATTAATAGAATGACCTTTAACAAATGTTCTCTTCTTTCAGCCTGAGCTCTATCAGGAGATCTCACTTAAGATTCCCTGAATAATTTCTCAGCATCTTGTTGTAGACAGTCTGGAAATGGGCTCCTGGCATACTGATCTTGTGTTTTGTTCATCTACACCAGTTCTGTTCCCTTTTGTTTCCCAACCTCAAACAAACATGAAAGCTCCCATTGACCCCCCCCCCCAATAAAGCGATCTAATCCATCTCACAAATGGCCTGGAGATTTCTCTGTGGAACATTGTCAAATGTGAAATCTGATAAACATAGCAGGCGATCGTGAGGTCAGCAGGGGTCACACAGTGTAATTATCCATCACTCTTGCAGGTCAGCTGTAGCCCATGTTGCCGTTTGAAGGTTGAATTGATACAATCAAGTATGAACATACAGCCACCCCCATCACAAACACATGTACTCACTCATGCATCAATCCACGCCAACAGTTGCTTTGTGGATACATCCAGTCCACTGTATCCAACAGAGCAACGACAGGAAACGTAAAGCCAGTGATTATTCTGATTTCATCAGGGACTCACTGCAAGACTCTAATAGTCATCGACATGCTCGGCTATTAGGGACCTTGCCTAAGTAATAAGCCAGTTAGTGCAGGGCAGAGACAAAAAGACAAGCTGGCTAGCTGTGACCGCTTTCTTCATCATCAGCAGCAGCAGCAGCATTAAATTGGCAGCAATCCCTGCTTGCCGTGAAATAAGCATTGAGAGCTAAGAGGTTCAGAAATAATATATATAAGAAAGCTTCACCACGTATCTTACTTTTGCATTTGCCAAAGAGCAAAAGCTTTTTTCCCCCCACCTCTTTCTTCACTCTGTGCATGACTTTGAAATGGTATCAAGCTGAGGGGAGTGAATAGCTCCTGTCCATGGTCTATCGGGGAAAATATAGGATCCTACATTGGCTCTGATTGCTCATGTCTGCACCCAATGTGGCCTTACTCAGTTAAACTGGACATAAATCTACCATTGTGACCTTCTCAACAGCCAGAACTGTTATTTTCCCTACCTGAGCCAGGGAAAGGAAGTTCCACTGTGGTCTTAGTGCCAAAGGGATGTGGGGCTGGTTCTGAGGAGAGGGGGGGTGTTGGGAATAAGAACGGAGATGTGAGACTCCATCCAGCAAGCAGTTAGCCACAGATCAGCCCTGGGGGACAGCTAATCGATGGAGCTGTCGTCCTGCCTCATCATCTAGCCAGTGCTGGCCCAATTTCCCCCTGATGAGCTGGAGGCCACAGTCTGGGGAGGCTGGAGGAAGGTTAGAGTAGAGGGGAGCAGAATGGGTGACAGTGCAGGGAAGGTCAGTGCTGATAACGTAGGATGCACCATACTGGAACTTTGGAAAGCAAGACTGACACTGTTGGGCTTCAGGACAGCTTAGCTCATCCACTGGTGCCTTGTATGTCATGAGTTAGGATTGTTAGACAGGAGCCTAATAGCCAATAAGGGACATAGTTGTCACTTTGTGTATGATTGGTGTTGAGAACTTGGAGCCTGTGCAGCCAGCCTTCTAGAGCACAATTTAACTAGCTAATCCTGCACTATTGGAACAGAAAAAAATCACAATTTAAGGTCAAAATGACAAATGTATAGAAATAAATGTCTGTTTGTCTCCACTGATAGAATCATGTTTCAACCAAAAGCTATTTCTAAAGATTCTAGCTGTGTGCCAGTAGTGGCCACATCCTTCAAGATCTGCATTTCAACACTGAACTTGTTATGATGGTTGATTAGTAATGTGTGCATCACTAATTAAGTTTTGAACTTTTGGAACTGGATATCTCGACTAATCACTGTCATAGGTGAGGAAGGACAGGACAGGAAATGTAAAGCAACATTTAAAATGGCATACAGTTTAATGCATGAAGAAAGCTGGAACAGCAGAATGTAGTCTGTAATTTGGTGATGCGTTAAACTGAACTCATTTGTGAGTGAAATTGACTTGAGTGGTAATTGATGCTAATAGGAAACAGTTTAAGATAAATACAATAAAAGAAAAAAATAATGATAAAATAATTTTGTACTTGCAGTAAACACCAACTTTCGATATTTAAGAGTCTATGTGGAGAGCAACGAGGAAAAATTGTTGTTGAGAATTTGTCTGGTGTTGAAAATGTTTTTCATCAGATTTTTAAAAACATATCTACATTTTAAATGCAGCATTTATATGCAGAGATTAGCCTTTCAAGTGGCTAATCGGTCTGTAAACAATTATCTGCACATGGAAGAGGAAGAAATCTGTTTGCTACCTCAGGATACCTGAAACATTGGTCATTGCCCCTGGAGGATCGTCATCAGCTTGTGGACTCTAAGACTGGTGAAATGCAAGTTGTGAGATTAAGGTAGAATTTGTATTATCCACTCCTGTTTCGTGGCCACATTCCACAGTCATATTAAACTGGACGGTGTAACACAGGTAATATAATACATTTGGCCATATGAGGCCACATTGTTTGATTTTTCAATGGTACAGTACAGAACACTGACATGTGAGCACTGAGCATCATAGACAGAGAAAGAAAAAATTAAATGCCACAACATTTTAAAACATAGTCACAGTGGACATTTAGCGCAAAGACAAAGACTAAATAAATAAAAAAATATCAATATCCCCCTTTCCAGATGTGAAATGATATTCTCTACATTACATTCCCCAAAGTAAAACTCATCTTCACTGTGTCCTTGTGCTGCTGCTGTCTGATTGCCCAGCAGCAATCTGCCAGAGAAGATTTACAACATGCTGTTACAATTAAGCATCAATGTCATAGGGCCAAGTGTTTGTGAACCTGCATGCATCCTAACAGTAATTAGATTTGGAGCAGTTGAGACTATTTTCTCTCTTTGACAATCTCCCTGTTTCTTCATTTGAGTGGAAAGTGAATACTCTAGTTAACACGGGCCTCCGAGGCAAATTGCTGGCATCACAATACATCTTTTAAGTGTGTGCCTGTGGAAGCCATTCTTTCTCTTCCTCCTACAACAAGAGGTCTCTAAAGACTCATTAGTCACAGTCACCTCTAAGTAAAGGAAGGAAGATGGAAGGAAGAAAGTGAAGGCAGTACAGCGAGAGAGGAAGACAGCACCAGCGGAAGCTGACTGACTGTAAAGTTACAGTATTAAACATTAATAGATACCATACATGTAATAACAGATGTGATATTACGTGAGATCTTTAATGCTATTGCTATAGCATAGCTATCTCTTTCTGATGATGAGTCCCGAGCTCACACAGTTACATGTGTTTTATGTACAGATAGAAAGACAAAAACAAAGGAACAATCTGATTAAATAAATAGAGAAACAAGAGGCTGAAACTAAAAATAAGTGTGGCTGAAATCTGATTTGCAGGATTTTCAGCTGTCAGGTTATTGTGAGTTTCTAACTGACGGATGATCATCGAAAAAAGAGCATTATGTTATCTGCTGCGATCATCAGCCTTCTCGTTAACTGAAGGTGATGTTGGCAGGGCAGAAATGTTGCTAATGAGTCTTTAGGGCAAACCAAAACAAAAGAAAAAGAAAAGAAAAGAAAAGACAACTAACTACCTAACTCTCTAAGTGCATCTGACAAGAACAACTTATGACTGAATTATATATATATATATATATACACACACACACATATATATATATATGTGTGTGTGTGTGTGTGTGTGTGTGTGTGTGTGTGTGTGTGTGTGTGTCTGTGTGTGTGTCGGTGTCAGAGCAGAATGGCCTGTGAACTGCAGATCACATTTTCCACTAAAAGTTGGGCTAAAGTTTTAGGATGGTGATCAGCTCATCTCATTAGAGTGAACATGAGCTGGGATTCACATTTTTATTGAAAGACCAGCAGCAAATCAACATAGCAGCACTGACTAATCGTGAGAGCCATGTAAAACATGTACTCTGCAATTGTTTTTAAGAAATACTAGGGCAGCACAAGGTCTTTTATTAGATATGCCTGTGATAGGCCCAGTGCAATATCCTCATCATAATTGGTGCACAGATGTCACATATGCTGTTGACATTTAACCGAGCAGAAACTATTTGACCATGTGAAATCAGTGGTGGGCAAGGATAAGAGCTATGAGGAAGAGGAGGAGGAGGAGGAGGAGGAGGAAGAGGAGGAGGGGGAGGAGGGAGACACAATACTGCTAGGGTGTAAATAAATAAAGGCAGGTGAAGTTAAAATGTTAGCGGGCTTGGTGTCTGATTCTGGGATAGGCAGGAAACACAGTGCTGCCTCTGCTTAATCACCGTGTTGTCTGTGTTTAGTTTGGACATAAAGGTGTGCAGGCATCCTGACATTATCCACCACAGATATTCTGAGAAAGAACTCTGCTGAAAACAAAAACAACAGACATTATGCTTGAAAAACGTGTGTGTGTGTGTGTCTATCTGTTCAGATTCGACAATTACACACAAATTACATTTTGTGGTTGTGAGTGTTTACATTTTTTATGAAAAATATTTTTGAGATGATGACAGCATAATGCTAAGCATATTTGTGAGCAGTAACTGTGATAATATTCAGCATCTTTATGTATCCTGGACAATAATGTGCACAGCTTTAAAAGTAACTGGATGCTGTTGTGTTTCTTTGGACAAAGCTTTCAAAGAGTCATCACTCATTTCCTACAGCACAGGAGGATGGCCTCCCTGAGATCAGATGATTGGTTTATGAGATGAGATGAGATGAGATGAGATGAGATGAGATGAGATGAGATGAGATGAGATGAGATAAGATGAGATACCCGCTGCATGTACTGTATGGGTGACTAGACCAGAATGGCCATTTCATCCAGCTCTTCTTCTGAACATTTGGCTGTTGTCCCAGAAACACACCATTCTCACACTTTTTGGTATTTTGTGCCAATACCTACGGTGTATTTGAATCCTGCTAATTGGTCCCAAATGGATGCAACAAATCATGCTCTCAATCTGCCCTGCAGCCCTGAATAAATGCTGCGAACAGCCTGAGCTTGTCAGGTGCCTCCTGAGTTCCATCCGCTTTGTGCAGCTCCTAGCATTCAACTCAGCAGTCTTAACATCCAGGGAAGTCAAAGTAGGCAAGGCTCACTGCCCCCCCCACACCAGCTCTATCTCCCCCTTGGTAAACACTGGCACTGCTGCTTACTGACCTTGTCCAACCTGCATACTGAGGGAGATAAGCGGCCCTCAGGACAATACAACATGAGTTACTGCCCTGACACATTCAACATAATCTCCACTTGGTGCTGTGCTGAAAGGTCAAGCGTAACCATACCCCTCCCTGGCTGGAGCAGAATGGGTCTGCCGGGGTCGGTGGGGGTTTCTGAAACAGCTGCAGGTGGAAAGGAACCCCTGCCTGAAACAGAGATAATTCCATTTGTGTATATGCTAGAGGAGCGCCCCTCCACTCAAACCAACCCCAACTACTAAGCCCTGCATATCCCCCCTCCCTTGTAATTGAGTTGACTGTTTCTGGGGTTCTTGCTATAGTCAGGAAGCAAGTGCTGCTGCTGGCTGGGCCTGCTAGCCTACAGCTCAGTAGTAATGATGACATTCTTGCTTTGATGCTTATGTAAACCCCTCCCTCTCCTGTCTATTTGTGTGCTGCAGGTTTTGTGTGGGAGACAAGTTTTTCCTGAAGAACAACATGATCCTGTGCCAGACAGACTACGAAGAGGGCCTGATGAAGGAAGGCTA
Organism: Nibea albiflora; assembly: GCA_014281875.1. NCBI lineage: Eukaryota > Metazoa > Chordata > Actinopteri > Sciaenidae > Nibea > Nibea albiflora. The sequence continues at coordinate 19,511,533 of CM024810.1, forward strand.
CGCTCCCCAGGTCCGCTGACCCTCGTAGGCCAACGAGGAGGAGGAGGAGGAAGTGGAGGAGGAGAGACAGAAAGACCAAAGGAGAGCTTGTAATCACAAAACAAAAAGCACTATTGCCTCCTGTCCAGCTCCTGTCCCCCATATGTACATAACTAAGCAAGCCTCCCTGGGAGGGGACACACTGCTGTATAGAATAGCCATAGAGATGCCAGTGTGGCAGGGGAAAGGCCCCGGAAACCTCCAACAAACTACAAGTATGAAAAAATTTTTTTGTCCATTTCTTTGTTTGTGACTTGCGGACGCTGCCTCTTTCCTGCTGGCCAACAGAACGCCTGCCTCAGAGCAATTTCCAACCAACAGCTGATCCCAGTTTTTGGAAGAAAAAAAATTAACCCCCCCAAAAGAAATCTTATCTTATCTGACACGGACGGACAGTGTGCCCACTTGACTGCACAGTCCAACAACTTCTACTTGAATCTAAAATACACTGACGTGTTGTCAATCAATGTCATTTTGAGATAAAGACCTTTTTACTGTATGATATCATATGAGAAACACGGTGAATGTAAACTAAAAAGCAGCAAACATAATGCTGATGACTTGACTGAATTGTTGCTGTGTGTGTGTGTGTGTGTGTGTGTGTGTGTGTGTGTGTGTGTGTGTGTGTGTGTGTGTGTGTGTGTGTGTGTGTGTGTACACATGTGGGCCCCTCTTCAGGTTGAGGATCTCAGTCTCATAATGGTCTTGGTGCATAGTCTTCATAATCTGAAGATTCCAAAATGGTCAACATGTAACAACATGCTTCCAGTACTGCTTTCTCTAACAGGTACTAAAATCAGAGTGAAATAAAAGTGTTGCTGGCTGTTCAGAATATCCGTGAATACCTTTTCTGGTGCAGTAGATGTCATAATATTAACAATAGATAAAATGACTAGTATCATGTGAAAGATGTCTCTGGTAGTAATGAGGCCACAGACACTTCACCACCAGCTAGCAGTCAAAGTTAGCTGAAGGCCATCTATCTCTGTTTCACAGAAGTCGGTGGATACCAAACAGAACTTAAAGGACTCCAATGAGATGCTGATGTTGCTCTGTGTCTGTACACAACAATGATTAGAATGATAGTGCAGTGTATCAGAAACATGGATTAAAGCAGCTCTATATCTTATGGACTATACTTTCTGCCTGAAGAAAAACTCCTGGGTGTGAGACTCTGTCATGAGGTGGCAAGAGTACCATTCCTGAAATGCACCCCATCAGTGCTCTTTTGAATAGTGTTTGGGCCCAGGTTTGGACTGACTCCAGATCTGTTCATTTTTTTTGCTGGAGATAGTCTATTTATTCAAACCTTGCTTTCACACTGGTCAAATTAAAATGTGGGGAAATGCTCATGGAGGCAGGTTGTTGTAGCGTTGTAGGGGTCAGTCGGGATGGTGGAGGTTGGTTACTTTTTGTACACTATTTATTTGATAAGCATTCAGTGCATCACTTGTTGTCCATAATTTGACATGCTGATACTTGAATCCAATCGATGATTTCTCAATCACAGTTTGACTTGCGTTGCCCATGGGTGCATAATTTTCAGCACAGCTGCAAGTTCAGTTAACTGCACTTTGCAGCACATCAGTCACCTGAAGTCCCGGTCATCTTGGTCACAAAGGCTCAGTGCTGCAGAGTTCAGTCAAACAAATCTTTGATCGTTCAGTATTAAATATCAGCATATGAGCGTGTGCAACAACGCTCAGCATCATTTCTTAGCTGAAAAAAAAACAACTTTAATTTGTAAATTGTGGGTGTACATAAAAGAAATATTCATTTTTGCTTGCTATTGTACAATTATTTCTTTTTATGTGTCATTCAGCATGAGATGTTTATTTTTAGGACAACGCTTGTAAATACTGTAATTGTAATAATTTTAAGCACAAATGTAATACAGTTTTATTGTGTTACCAGTTAGTGTGGTGTCTTTTTTCTCCCATTCTTATAGGTTTGATTGTCATTTCAATTGTTGTCAGACTGCGATTTATATGTGACAAAAGTTTACATCTTCATACTTTACATTTATAAGTCACTGTGTTTGCTCAAGCAGCTAAGGTTAAGTATCTAGCTCAAGGGCACAGCATTAGTTTCAAAGGAGCTGCCAGAAAGAGCCTGTTCTCTGTCCATTACACTAACCAGCAGAGCATGTTGCAGTCTATGATATATGATTGATCTAAAGTGCAATCATTTCCTCAATTTGTTGTCTCTGGTGCTTGTAAAATGCCCTTTTCAGTTTTGTTCTGGTGAAAGGGAGCTTACAAAACCTCAGAGTGAAGGGCTTTGGTTCCAGGGTTGAGATTTCCTATTCAAATGAGATCGTCACGCAATTTTTAAAATCCATCTTTTGTTCAGCTCGAAAAACACAATAGGCTTTCATCTTGTCAAAAATGGAATTACTATTTTGGTACTGTCGTGTCAAACATGGAACAAGAGAAACAGCAATGCTTTATTTATACTCGGCCGTCAGCAGCTTTCAAGAAGCGCCGCCAGCTATCCACTTGTGGGTCGTTTCAACTAATTTGCCTGGATTTCAATTTAGAATAATCTGGAATGTCGAGGTAAAACATTTGGATTAAAGTTATTGCTCCAATTAGTGAGGTGCTTCTAAAGTGATCTGTGAATTTTGTCGACACCAGTGCTTACATCACATTACAGAGCATAATATCCAGGCCAATTAAGCTAATTGAATTTCCTTATCCAGAGACACAAAGAAGAGAGAGAAACTCTTTGATTAGGTTCAAGCTGTTGAAAGTCTTTTAGTAGATAAAATCCGCTCAGAGTAGATGGAGATTACAGCCTAGTCAATTTAAAAGAAAGTGTGGCAACCATAGGGAGAATTCTCATTAATGGCAAGCATGTGTCATGTGTTATTATGGCTCAGCTGCTCTGATCAGATGTTAACCCCTGAATCCTGTTAATGTGGCACAATTACTGCCATGTTTTCTGGTGTCACAGTGATGATGCAACACTATGTGATGCCATCTGCACCATTACAATAACTTGCAGATGAATGAAGGTGATGTTTCTATGTTTTTTCACAAGCATGAGCAAACATGGAATATCTTTTAATAGTGTAGGAGAATGTGACAACAATATGCCCAGACTCTCAAGGTTCAAGGTTAATTTACTTGTCATTCCACAACACAGCACAATAAAATGCAAGTTGTTGTTGAGAAAAACTAGTACACTATAACAGATGGTGTTCATTATGGTATAAATCATGTTTTTATATGCAGAGTACTTCTTCCATCTTATACCAAGAAACACATGGTTATGGTATTATGGTTTATTCTGGTGCCTTTGAATCAAACATACTGACATGGCAATGTGCTTCAGTGTTTGGCACCAATGTTGGGCGACTTCTGAAAATCTGTTTCTATAGAGACACAGTTTTCTTTGATGGATTACAAAAGTTGATTTACCGATATGTCCAAAATTTTAAAAATGACAAACCCAAATTAAAATGACGGTCAAGAAGAAATATAAAATATAAAAAGACAAGATAGGATGTCATATAATCATGTGCGCTGAAAATCATGTGTACTAAGAATCTTGATCTTCAATTTGAAACTTTCCCACAAGAATCAGTTTATCTGCAATTAAAGTTTAAATCAACACATCTACACACACTTCAATATAAATAATAAAAGCATAGCAAATCCAGTGTATTAGAAGACTGTCACCAAGACTGCTGGAAGCCAATGTTTACAGTTTTAAAATTAAACTCCCAATAGCTAATATTCTGTGACTCAAAGGATGGTTTCTTGTACAATTTAATTTTCTTCTGTCAAGACTGAAAGGGTAAATTTACTCACATTACCAAAAAATGAATAAATGAAACTTACTTAACGTGGTATATGCAGATAGTACATGTTTTATGTGTTTCCTTTTATCTATTCACCTCTCAACCTGTGCCTCCACATCTAGACCCTGGAGGTGAATAAATCTTCAGTTTTTCAAAGTAGCCTACTGGGGGGAGAAAAAACATGTAAAATATTCAAGAGCAACATATTTTTCTGGTAACACAGTTCAGGTTGTTCTGAATCATCTTCAGAACTCCAACAATTTTATTTGGGACTATTTGGGACTTCCACTGCTACTGTAATCATTCTATCATTCATTGTAATTCATTGTCATTTTAACATTCATTGTAATTGTACAATATTTGTTCTGTACACGTGACATCTGAGGCTAAATGTGTTTTGTGACTTTGGGCTATACAAATAAAATTTGATTTGATCTGACTTGATATCTTTGTTAGAAAGTAGCCCAAAGTAACCAGAATGTCTCTATCAAGACGATGTGACATGGTCTTTAGGTCTGTTGTAGGTAGAGTTGTTGTAAACAGCTCTGATATGCAGCACTATTTTCTACCATTGACCTGAAGTGGTTTTCACTATTCATATTACTATAGCTAATATATTATAAAATGTAAATTAAGGAGAAAAACTAAATTAATATCTTTCTTGTTCTTGTCTCTTGTCTTTTTCTTTATTTTTACTGCCATATTAGCATTTCATCAGATAGTGAGGTGAACCACGTTGAACATTCTCTCTGTCTACAATCAGCTGACTGAGTCCAGTTACTTTGACGTTGATGTTACGTTTCAGCTGAAGTCAGCCTCCTCTTACTCCCTCACGTCTGTCTGAAATTCGGAATAGTCCTTCACATAAACACTTGCCATTACTATAGGGAAGGTTGGCCTGCAAAGTCTTTATTACAATATCAGCTGCTTACTGTGAACTCCATTGAGATGTGCACTCCTCTCTCTGCACCAGAAAAAGTGTAAAAAAAAACATCAAATTAGAAGAAACCCTGAAAAAACTAAAGAAAATGAAAAAAACAACTTGGCCAAGTCCCTTTCAGCTAAAGTGATCTGACAAAGCACAAAGAAAATCAGAGATCCCAGCTCTCCCACAATAGGGTACGCAGTCATTAAGAGCATTTAGAAAAAACATTAGCTGCCAGGCTGTGTATCGTTAGCGTCTTCATGCCTGTGTTACAGCTGACCCTGGAGTTAGCGCTGGCTTTGCAGTGAGCCCTGCTCTTTTTTGCCAAACGGCTCGAGGGGCAAAAATAATGATCTTTACAGACATGCCAATGCTATCTGGACCAGATAACGCTGCTTTAATGACTCCTTATCCTTTGGCCCTTTCAAGGAGATGGGTGCCCCGGCAAATATATTCCTGTTGTTGGGTCATTAGCTCTTTATTGCAGAGGTAATGGACTTTTGTATTTTTGGTCTGATTTGAATGTACCACCCATCTAAGCACAACCCTGCAAAATATTAGTCAGCCCTTAGTAACAATACACAATAGTCAGGTCAGCCTTACTGAATCAGCAATTAGACGCTGGTAGCCACAACAAATTATAGATTTATATATTTTTTAAGAAAAGACTAACATCAAATTAGTATAATTGTCTGGAATGATGATTGTTTGGTACAAACAATATCGTCCTTGACTCTTCTTGACGCTTCTGAAGTTTTTGTTAAAGGATTATCTCACCAGCAATTACGTTAAATGTTCCATCTGTGCTCTTAATATGTGTCCATTAAAATGAACCTGACTTTAGCATGATTGATCGCATTTTGAGACTTGAGAATGTCAGCTGTGGTATTAGAAATTCAGCTGCTGTTACACCTCAGTCTTGGCTGTCAAAGCAGCTGATATCCATCAGCTGTCAAAATCAAGACAACTGCTTTGACATCTCTGACTGAGGTGTGGAGAGATTCCATGCTGGATCTAGCATGGATTCTTGCAGTTGACACACAAGGTGTCCAACTAAATGGTGACGATTCCTGGTGATTCCTTGACCCTTCTGTCCCCCCAACACTTGACAAAGTTCATGAAAAAATATTTTCAAAAATAGTTGCTGGTTTTACTATCAAAGGATAGTCAAGTCAAGTCAATTTTAGTGTCAATGCCGCTATATGTACAGGACATACACAGAACTGAAATGGCTGCATATAAAAATATATACAGTTAAAAAAAGACATCTAAGAAAAATATGGCAATCTAAGATATAAACAGTATGATGGCAATATAGCACTGTAAACAGAATGGACAGTATAAATATGGTAAATATAGCATGAACAGACAGAATGAACAGTATAAATATAAATATGGCAAATATGGGAGATTCCACAGTATACACAGAATGAACAGTATAAACAGTGAGATACTGATGGTCTATAGAAAAAATAGCAGATTGGTTTTGATCAAAATGCTGTCATTACCATGTACAATAAAAGATGAACTGAACAACACTGCAGTGTGTAGGTATATATTTGTTCATGGTATGAATATCTCTTCAGTAAATAAAAAAAACTATAACTATTACCACTAAACTATTAACATTCTAGAGAGCAAAAGAGACATACAATTAGAACCATCGATTGTGTAGTTGCATCACAAACACATTTCACACTAATCTGACCTAGTCAACTGATCTTCTGTTCGGAGAATGCATTAGGCAAATTATCATCATTGAGGTAAAGTCATTAGCCTGAGTGCAGTCAAGATGCATAGCAAGAGGCTAATGGTTGGAGAGATGTAGGAGTCTGTAGGCATTCAACTTCCTGGGTCTCACCAATCTTTCTTTTGATGTAGCCGGGTAACCTCTACCAGATGCCCATTCAGGCTTCAGTTCAACCATGCAAGAAAAATTACTGCAATCTACCTCTGACACACACACACACACACACACACACACACACACACACAAATCTGATGTTATTTTAAGTGTTTCAGTGGTAAAAATGGGCCTTTGGTAGTGACAAGAAATCTTAATGTTCTTCTCAGATGGCAGAGCTGTCACAATATTGTCGTATTTCAACCACTAAGAACTGGTTTGTTTGTTCAGATATGATTTACGTTGAATCAAAAGAAACAGCCAAAGCCATAGTGTGTTTACTGATCCAGCCGCAAATCAAACATTCAATCTGGTCATGCTGCTTCGGGAGTAGGGTAGGGGGTCGGCTTCTCTCTTTCTCCCAGTTAGTAACAGATATCTGTGAATTTCTGTTTGTCTGTTGCCCTGGTTTCTTCCACTGACAGTGTCATGGCAATCGAGGCTGGATGCACCCAGAAAAGGGGGAAACGGTGCCACCCTCCCCATTCTCCATTGCCAACGTGCCGACCCTGTGTGTTTACGATGCGCTGTTTCCATATGACCTAATCTCAAACAAATTGGAAAGATGATTGTCATCTGCAGGGGGGCAGGAGCTGCATTATTCTCAACAATAACCTTCAGAAAACCTTTCAGGAGGGAAAAAAAAATCAAGAAGCGGATTATTCAAAAGGCAATTTTCTCTCAGTTTCCAACCCACCCAGCTTGTTTGGTGGAGAAGCGTTGTGTGATGAAACATTTTATTCTGTTGTGTGAAATGGAGGAGGAGACTCGGAGGCACCTCTCTCTCTCTCTGAAGGATGAGTGTAATCAAACAGGGCAGATGGGGGATCTGAGGAGAACTGTGTGCATCAGCAATAAAGAGGGGTGTAGTTTTAGAAATTACAGAAAGCAATAGGTCTCCTACTACACACACAAACTTTCAGTTAAATGAGTTAAGTGTATGAGCAGACAATGGAAATCATAATGTATATGTGCAAGACACAATGCACTGAAAGTATGTGGTCATCCCAGTGTGCCTGGATTGGAGCTGCAACTCCTGCTTTGGTCAAGGCCTTTTCAAATTCAAATCAAATCAAATCAAATTTTATTTGTATAGCCCAAAGTCACAAAAGACATTTTGCCTCAGAGGGCTTCACAATCTGTACAGGGGATGACACCCTCTCTCCTTAGACCAGGGGTGTCCAAACTGTTCTGTGGCTGCAGGTTTTTGTTCCAACCAACCAAGAGCACATAGTTTGACCAATCAACTCTCTGAAGACTGAGATCAGTTGATTAAATGAGTCAAGTCTGCTGTGCTGCTGCTTGGTTGGAAGGAAAACATGCAGCCACACCGGCCCTTTGTGGAACAGTTTGGATATGCCTGCCTTAGACCCTCGGTTCGAGTGAGGAAAAACTTGCCCACAAAAAACCTTTTAACAAGGAAAAAATGTGGAAGAAACCTCAGGAAGAGCCACAGAGGAGGGATCCCTCTCCCAGGACGTGCAATGGATGTCACATGTACAGAACAATCAACACAAACATATTGTACAATTACAATGAATTACAATAAATGATAGAATGATTACAGTAGCAGTGGAACCTGTGATAGAGATAGAGAGACACAGCAGCAGTCAATTATTAACCAACTAAACTGTAGTGGAGAAATGGTAGCAATAACGACAGTAATGCTATAATATGGTGGACGTCAGCAGCAGACCACAGCAGTAGCCACGGTCCATGAGAACCTCCTGGACGAGAAAGCACAGAAACTGAGGGGAAGAAGTTTAGTTAGTAACATGCATTGATGGTAATGATGATTGGAGAGAGAGAGAGACAGAGAGAAAGGGGGAGAGAGGGAGTGAGAGAGGGTGAGAGAGAGAAAGAAAGAGAGAGGGGGAAGGAGAGAAAGAGAATGAGGGAGAGAGAGGGTATTCAGTAAAGGGAGATGTGACTGCATCTTCAACCAGTACCATGCCTGACTAGGCATAACCCAGAAAGAGACGGGGGGCCCCCCGGCAGTCTAGTCCTATGGCAGAATAACTAAGGGAACTATAAGCGCTATCAAAAATGAAAGTCTTAAGTCTACTCTTGAAGGTGGTGACCATGTCTGCCTCCCTAACCCAGAAAGGTAGTTTGTTCCACAGAAGAGGAGCTTGATAGCTGAAAGCTCTGGCTCCCAGTCTACTTTTGGAAACTATAGGAACCACAAGGAACCCAGCATTCTGAGAGCGCAGTGGTCTAGAGGGGTAGTAAGGTACTATGAGTTCTTTTAGATATGATGGTGCCTGGCCATGAAGAGCTTTGTATGTAAGGAGAAGAATCTTAAATTCTATTCTAGATTTAACAGGTAGCCAGTGCAAGGAAGCCAAAATGGGAGAGATGTGATCTCTGATCTTGGTTCCTGGGACACGATGTGTCTGATTTTGGTAATGTTGCATAAGTGGAAGAATGCAGTTGTTACGTCCCCAGTTGGACCAGGGGATGGAGGGAGTAACATATAATTGAAAAACCGGTTTTGCCAGAAACAGTGTACAAAAAGAAGTTTATTGATAGAACAAAGCAAAAAGGAGAAACGGATCAACTTAGGACGGGCTGCCACAAAACGCAGGGAGCCAAATTACCTATAACACAAAACAAACAGGTTACCCTTGGGTCAGGGAGAAACACACGGTTCGCTAAGACAAAGAGCAGGCTACCCACCAGTTGCTGAAAGAGCTCACTCTTGCCAAAATCACACACACAGCCAAACTGCCACACAGGCCAAACCACCAGGTGAGAGAGAGAGAGAGACACTCCAGTCTCCAGTCCGCCTTCCAGTTATATACACCCGCCCACTTGAGTGGCCACAGGTGAATCAGATTTCTCACCAGCACACCAGGAAATTAGGGGCAGAACCTATAGTGAGAGAGGCGGGGACAAAAAGGGAAAAACACCAAACAAAACACTCCCTCCCATAAGAACAAACATCACGTTTGTATTATATTACACAATATTTAAGTATCACACATACCAGATTCTACACACACTGTACCACTGTACATCCCACCAACACGAACACCCAACAATAATTGTTCAGCTATAGGCCATTTAGCACTCAGTGACCATTAACTTTATCTGCTGTACTCCCCCACCACCACCACCTCACCTCTTTGACAATGTCAGCCACCACATTTTCTGCCCCCTTCTTGGGCCGGAGAAGGAGCCTCCGTCGCCAATCGGGTGACATGCCGCAGCCAGTGTTGTGGGTAACTCTAACGCGTTACAAAGTAAATTAACGTGTCATCTAACGCGTTAGTTTTGCGAATTCAGTAATCAGTAACTCCGTTATTTTCCAAAATTAGTAATCCGTTACTTTAAGAGTTTCCCTCGATAAGGAAAGGAAAACCCTTTCTGCTTTTAGTCAGATGCAGCTGCTTGCGGATGTGTCAGCGAGTCACGGGATGCATCTGGGCCCTACTGACCTGCCTGTGTGTGTGTGTGTTTGTGTTTGCACCCCGGCAAGATGGCCGAGAGGACAGCGTTTGATTCATGGAGGTACGCGCATTATTTTGAGTTCACCAGCGAAAAGGACAAGAACATCAAATGCCCAGTGTTAAATAAAACATGCAATATGCTCACTGTCTTTCCTGTCATTATCCTGCAGGTTCCATGATTGATTCATAAACAGTAAGCACGTTCGGTGCATCTAAAGGAGGCTGCGTGTGTAAGCTGCTGCAGGCAGAGACGCATCCCAAACGGTTTTTAATTGTTGGTAACAGATGAGTACTCTAACGCGTTATTTTTATTGATGGGTAACGTAGTAAGGTAACAGATTATTTTTAATTGATAGTAACGTTGTAACGTAACTAACTACTTTCAAAAGTAACTATACCCAACACTGGCCGCAGCCGCTTCCTACACTGAGCTACAAAACCCGACATATCAGTCCCAGGAGGAGGAGATACGAAGCGCTCTTTTAACACTTTCAATGGACCACGCACATTGTGACCAAAGACAAGCTCAGCAGGACTGAACCCAAGGGATTCCTGCTTAGCGTCGCGGACAGCAAACAAAGCAAAAGGCACACCCTCATCCCAATCTTTCCCTGTATCCTGACAATATTTCTTTAATATTGACTTCGAGGTCTGGTGCCAGCGTTCGAGAGCACCCTGTGACTCCGGATGGTAAGCGCTGGACACCGCATGAGAGACACCGAGAGCCTGCAGAGCTTGCTTGAAGGTTTTTGACTGGAAGTTTGTTCCTTGGTCGGTCTGCACTGTTTTTGGTAAGCCAAAGGTGGTAAAAAACTTCGTCAAGGCCTTAGTTACAGCTGGGGCAGTGATTTTTCGTAAGGGGGCCGCTTCCGGGAAACGAGTGGACACACACATCACAGTCAACAGAAACTGGTTACCAGACTTAGTTCGAGGTAGGGGACCCACGCAGTCAACAATCACATGCTCAAGAGGTTCACCAACAGCAGGGACTGGACGCAGAGGGGCTGGAGGCACTTCTTGATTTGGTTTTCCAACCATCTGGCAGGTATGTTTTACAGAAAAGCACAACATCAGTTTTCAACCCTGGCCAGAAAAAGTGTTGCAGGACTTTATTATATGTCTTTGTAACACCTAAATGTCCAGACCACATGTGATCGTGTGCTAATCTCCTGCAGGCAACACAATCTGATATACAGTGCTCCAGTCCTCATCTACTTTGAGTGTCTGGGAAGTCCACCTACGCATCAGCACCCCATCAACAAAAAATGGTTGTTTTTCAGTGCACTTACTAACATCCTCCGCAGCCTCAGCAAAACACTTTGCTAAAGATGGATCACTTTCCTGAGCAGCAACAAGCGCTGCACACGTCAGTGGCAACGAACTCACAGGACTGTCAGACTCAGGCACAACCTCTAGCTCCTTCACTACGCCATCCACTGAATCGCCACCAGGGGTCAATGTTTCTTCTGTAAGGATAGAGGGAAACACAGAGTCAGACAGGGCAACATCCTCATCCTGCCTACGAGCCTGAGACCGAGTTAACACACACGCCGTAAACACTCCTGGATGACATGTAGCTACGCTATCGGATTCAGGTTTGGATATTGGAACCTCACCACCTCTGCAACTGGATAGACTCTACCACCTGCGATGTCATTGCCCATGATGAAGTCAACACCATCAATGGGAAAACTTTTGCAAACATCCACTGGGAAAAACCCTGTTATTAATTTTGACTGCACATGCACATTGTGAAGAGGCGCCGGCACAAACCCCATTTCAATACCCCTCACGACCGCACTGGCCTCACAGTCTGACTGGGTGTTTAAAGGCAGGATATTTGCAAGAATGAGGGATTGTGAGCAGGCGGTGTCCAGCAGCACCATAACAGGACGCTGATCCTCAGCTTTTCCTGAGAGGGACACCAAGCCCTCAAAAATGAACGGTCTGAAACATTTGTCTGGCTCTCTTCGCACAGTGAGCTGGTTACTGGGAGCCACAGTTTTTATCAGTCCCACACCTTTCGGTGGTTTTGCACCACCCGCTTGCTGCTTCTTCTTCCATGCCGGACAATCAGCAATTAAATGTCCAGGCTTAGTGCAAAAGTAACATAATCTCTCACCCTTTTCACTGGGTGAGGGCGCAGGGGCACGAGTAGCAAATATTTCACTGCGTTTATGAAGTGTGTCGGGCTTCTGAGCACCTTCACGAGCTGGAGAATCATGCTTAAAAAATGTTACCTTTCATGCTCAAAATCATGCTTAAAAAATGTTAGCTTTTTAAGCAGCAAAAACACAGGCCAGCAGCCATAACAGCAGTCTTTGAAATTTGTTTTATGTGGACATTAAAGGACAAATCCTGATAAAAAAAATAACAAGATTCTTTACGGTGGAGCTGGAGGCCAGGATGATCCCGTCTAAGGTAGCCAAGTCTCCGGAGAGAGAGTTTCTGAGGTGTTTGGGTCCAATTACAAGAACTTCAGTTTTATCTGAGTTCAACATCAGAAAATTGTAGGTCATCCAACTGTTTATATCCCTAAGGCATGCTTGGAGTTTAGTTAACTGATTGGTTTCATCAGGCTTGATTGATAAATATAATTGGGTGTCGTCAGCATATCAATGAAAATTAATGGAGTGATTTCTAATAATGTTCCCTAGAGGAAGCATATATAGACTGAATAGAAGTGGTCCTAGTACAGAACCTTGTGGGACTCCATGACAGACTTTGGTATGCATGCAGGATTCATCATTGACGTGAACAAACTGAGATCGATCTAAAAAATACGACTTGAACCAGCTTCCTTTGATGCCAATCTGATGTTCCAGTCTCTGTAAAAGAATTTGATGGTCTATGGTGTCATATGCGGCACTAAGATCTAACAGGACGAGTACAGAGATGAGTCCTTTGTCTGATGCCATTAGGAGATTGTTTGTAACTTTGACTAGTTCAGTCTCTGTGCTATGATGCAAAATCCTGACTGAAAATCCTCAAATAAACTGTTCTTATGAAGAAATTCACACAGCTGATTAGCTACAGCTTTCTCAAGTAACTTAGAAAGAAATGGAAGGTTTGATATTGGTCTATAATTGGCTAAAACCTCTGGATTTAGAGTGGACTTTTAAGAAGAGGTTTAATTACAGCTACTTTAAAGGACTGTGGTACATATCCTGATAATAAAGAAAGATTGATCATATCCAATAAAGAAGGGCTAACTAGAGGTAAAATATCCTTGAGCAGCCTGGTTGGGATGGGGTCTAAGAGACAGGTTGACGGCTTAGATGAAGAAATTATTGAAGTTATTTGATGAAGGTTAATGGGAGAAAAGCAGTCTAAATATGCATCAGGTTTTGCAGCTGATTCCAAACTTGCTGTATCAGAATGCAGATCAGTGCCTGTCGAAGGCAAGGCATGATGTATTTTGTCTCTAATAGTCCTAATTTTATCATTAAAGAAGCTCATGAAGACATTACTAGTTAAACCTAGAGGAGTAGATAGGTCAATAGAGCTGTGGTTCTCTGTGAGCCTGGCTACAGTGCCAAAGAGAAACCTGGGGTTTTTCTTGTTTTCCTCTATTACGGAGAAGTTTTAAGATTATCTTGCCTGACTAAGTGAGATTCTTCTAGTTTAGTGGCACACCATTTGCGTTCAGAATTATGTGCCACTTGCTTTAATTTACGGGTCTGCTGGCTATACCATGGTGCTAACCTCCTCTGTTTAATTATCTTCTTTTTCAGAGGTGCAATAGAGTCAAGAGCTGTCTGTAATGAGCCTGTAGTACTATGAACAAGATGATCTATTTGTAAGGGGCTAAAGGAAGCAGACAAGTCCTCTGCTACATTGAGACATGGCATTGAATTCAATACTCAAGAAATCACTTCCTTGAATTTGGCAACAGTACTGTCAGATAAACATCTGCTGTAGGAGTTTCTACAAAAAGGCTTATAGTCCAGTAATATGAACTCGAAGGTTATTAAAAAATTGCCAGAAAGAGGAAGGATTCTGTGGATAGATTATTATGATGATCAAGTTTAATGCCATATGAGAGAACAAGATCAAGAGTGTGGTTCAAACAATGAGTTGGTTTATTTACACTCTGACAGAAGCCAATTGAATCTAATAAAGAGATAAACGCAGTACTAAGACTATCATTGTGGTTGTCCACATGAATATTAAAATCACCTACAATAATTACTTTATCTGTTTTAAGGATCAAGCCTGATGCAAATTCAGATAAAAATTCAGAGTAAGGGCCAGGAGCACGATATACTATAACAAATAGAATTGGCTGTAATGTTTTCCAGGTTGGGTGAGTGAGGCTAAGAACAAGACTTTCAAATGAATTATAATTAAGTTTAGGTTTAGGATTTATTAATAGACTTGAGTCAAATATGGCTCCAACTCCACCACCTTGATCATTACTTTGAGGAATATGAGTATTACAATGACTGGGAGGAGTGGATTCATTTAAGCTATTCATCCTCCTGCAGCCATGTTTCAGTGAGGCAAAATAAATCAATATCATAATCGGATATTAATTCATTGACTAAAAGAGCTTTAGAGGACAAGGACCTGATATTCAAGAGTCCACATTTAATTCTCTTATTTTGGACTGATGGAGATGTTGATTTAATTTCTATTAAGTTTTTATGATGAACTCCTCTTCTGTTTCTTTTATCTTTAAACAATATAGGTGGACGGGGGACAGACACAGTCTCTATACTAAAGTACTGGGTGGGCAGCTGTACTAACGGAGGCGCAGAGAAGCATGTAAGACTGCAGCTCTGCTTCCTGGTCTCAACTCTGGGTTGTCACAGTTTTGGTCATCTAATAAATTTGGCCATATTTCTAGATATGAGAGCTGCTCCATCCAAAGCCGGATGGATGCCGTCTCTCCTAATCAGACCAGGTTTTCCCCAGAAAACCTGACTTTCCTTTTTGATAGCGCTTATAATTAGGGCTGGCTCAGGCCTTCCCTTAGTTATGCTGCCATAGGACTAGACTGCCGGGGGACCCCCCCGTCTCTTTCTGGATTATGCCTAGTCAGGCATGGTACTGGTTGAAGATGTAGTCACATCTCCCTTTACTGAAAACCCTCTCTCTCCCTCATTCTCTCTCTCTCCCTCCCCCTCCCCCCTCTCTCTCTGTCTCTCTCTCTCCAATTACCATTACCATCAATGCACTAACTATCAATGCATTACTAACTAAACTTGTTCCCCAGAGTTTCTGTGCTTTCTCGTCCAGCAGGTTCTCATGGATCGTGGCTTCTGCTGTGGTCTGCTGCTGACGTCCACTATATATAGCATTACTGTCATTATTCCAGGTTCCACTGCTACTGTAATCATTCTACCATTTATTGGAATTCATTGTAACTGTACAATATGTTTGTGTTGATTTGTTCTGTACATGTGACATCCTGAGGTTTCTTCCACATTTTTTCCCTGTTAAAAGGGTTTTTTGTGGGCAAGTTTTTCCTCACTCGAACCGAGGGTCTAAGGACAGAGGGTGTCACTCCCTGTACAGATTGTAAAGCCCTCTGAGGCAAAATGTGTTTTGTGACTTTGGGCTATACAAATAAAATTTTATTTGATTTGCTTTGATAAAGCTGAACAATTACAAAGCCTGCAGACTTGTTTTCTCAATAATAGGTCCAGTGCACCACAAGGTCAGAATCTCTCCACCAATCAGATCTCATGTAACATCACACAAAAGCTGTAACCCCTATCATTAACACTACCTGCACGTCTCACCCTGCTGACTGCAAGCTCTCACTACTGAGTGTGTTATTAAGGAGGCTGTGGACTGAGGTGACGCTAACAACAACAGTGAGCTCCACAACTGAGCGGGCCTTGCTGTAATTGTGCAGTGGAAGTGCACAGGGGTTGGCTTAATCACGACACTGGGCCTCCATTCTAATGGGTCCTCTAGAGACTCTGGGGCTGGTGATCCTCCTACAAATCCAGCACTCTCCTCCTGACACCATGGGATACTGATGAGGGTGGCGGCCTCCTTTTAATTACTGTTAACTGTCCTGTCACAGAAACTGACACCCTTAATACCCTTGCAAGCACCAGCCTGAAAAGCATCAAAACAAAGGAACAGTTAAAAGTCTTTTGGATTGTGGGACTGTTGCACTAATCACCCCAATGCCAGAAACTGCGCTATTAGCTTGCATTAGTATTAGTATTAGATTTAGTTACTGTTGTGGTAGTCTGATTGTTTGCTGCTTAGAGTCCCACAGGAAGTTGTTTAGTAATAAATACGCATTCAGATGTATCATGTCACTTTTCATACTGCATGTAGCTGCTATCACATTTCTCTCATGTCCCTCCTGACTGAGTTTGATTGGTAAGATGTATCTGTTTTGGTAAAGTCATGAAAGATGTCCTTTGGCCTCCTCCACCATTGACCCACATGCAGCACTTGTATGGTGTAAATCACTTTGGGTTGAATATGAATATAGAGTGAGAGAGGAACAGGATATGAGAGAAAGCAGAAAAGAGAGATAGAGTGGTTGCTGATGGAGGCAGGAGTGTTTATATTTGTCTCTGGAGTAAAGTGGATGAGAAGGACTGTCTCTGGAGAGCCGCTGGGCCAAAGCCATTGCCCAAGGCTCTACCCCGGGGCCTTCTAGCCCCATACAGAAACACTAAGGCACCAGGACTTACCTGGGACTGCCTGCAGGGACGACAAAGAAACCAAAACTGTGACTATGAATTATAGATATGTGGCACAGAGGGGAAACTGCTTAAAAATACAGTAATACATCATTTATATGTAACCAAACAATATGTGCTCTGTATAGATTACATTCATACAGTGAATGTAATGCATTAAATGTGTACTTTTGCATTCAACTTATGTGCAGTGTGTTCCAGTGTCCAACCTAACATCTTCAGACACATTATATTTCAATGGCATCACAATTAATAAATGCACAATTATTATGTATAGAACATAAAAATATACATTTCTAACTGAACTTTAGATATACAGCATGCATCATGTTTTTCTACAGCCCAATGTCTTTAAATTTGTCTGACAATATAAAGAACTCAGACTTTTCACATCATAGTGGACTAAGAAAACTGGTTGCTCAAGGATGTTTTACCTCTAGTTAGCCCTTCTTTATTGGATATGATTAATCTGTCTTTATTATCAGGATATGTACCACAGTCCTTTAAAGTAGCTGTAATTAAACCTCTTCTTAAAAAGCCCATTCTAGATCCAGAGGTTTTAGCCAATTACAGGACGATATCAAACCTTCCCTCTCTTTAAAGATACTTGAGAAAGCTGTAGCCGATCAGCTGTGTGACTTTCTCCATAAGAACAGTTTATTTGATTTTCGGTCAGGATTTAGAGTGCATCATAGCACAGAGACTGCACTAGTCAAAGTCACAAATGACCTCCTAATGGCATCAGACAAAGGACTCATCTCTGTACTCGTCCTGTTAGATCTTAGTGCTGCATTTGACACCATAGACCATCAAATTCTTTTACAGAGACTGGAACATCAAACTGGCATCAAAGGAACCGCCCTAAGCTGGTTCAAGTCGTATTTCATAAATCAAACCTTCTCCTCCAACTTTGTCATGGAGTTCCACAAGGTTCAGTACTAGGACCACTTCAATTAAGTTTATATATGCTTCCTCTAGGGAACATTATTAAGAATCACTCCATTAACTTTCATTAATGGAGTGATTCCATTTCAAGCATGCCTTAAGGGTATAAATCATCCCTTAGTTATGCTGCTATAGGACTAAACTACTGGGTCTCTCTCTCTCTCTCTATCTCTCTCTCACTCTCTCTCTCTCTCTCTCTCTCTCTCTGTCTCTCTCTCTGTAAACATACAGTACCTGTCTCATTAATGCATGTTGATGCATTTTACTAACTAAACTTCTCATGGATCATGGCTGCTGCTGTAGTCCTGCATGACGTCCACTACATATATAATTACTGTCACTCCCTGTACAGATTGTAAAGCCTTCAGAGGCAGAATGTGTTTTGTGAATTTGGGCTATGCAAATAAAATTTGATTTGATTTGATTTGTAATTTCCAATATAATAATATAATTGCGAGTAGTTTGCAAGGCTCTTTGTGATTGGAATCTGAGCTGGCTCTTGGATAAAGAAGTACTATTAGAAGTGAAGTTGGCGATGGAACACCTCATGGAACATCCTAGGGCAGCACAGGACAGGTGGAGAAGATGTGGAGAACTGTTGAAGACAGGACAGGCTGTCAGGCAAAGTGGATGTGAAGAAAACAAGGGCCAGATTAAGCATAATGGTGATGTATTTGTATTTGTCCATTTCCTGTTGTTGGGTTGAAAATTGGTAACAGAGAATGAGAGAGCATATAAGCAAACTCTTTGTGTCCTTAAACGGATCTGTCAGCAGGTGGTTGATATATGGGAAGCATGGTATAGACAGCAAGATGGTTTCATTATGTTATCACATTCATATTATATCATATAAAACTCACCAAGATTTTTTCTTTTAGCTAATAGCAGCAAGATTATAACTACTTCAGGCTTGTTTTCTTTGTTTTTCTTCTTTCAATCAATCAATCAACAATATCTCGTTATCCTGTTGTCTTTTCTCTGTGCTTCTCAGCCGTTAATCAGGCAGAAAGCGAGCACACAATCAACATGCAACAAGACGGGTGATTTCACAGAGGGTGGGCAGGGGGGTATGTTTTACGTTCACAGAGTTATTTATTTATTTTAATTATAGATTTATAATTATTTTTTACACTCTTGTATCTATATATCGTATCATCATCAATATCTATAATACAGGATTATGGTAACTGTGCCAAGTAGGTGCCAGGTTTCTCTGCTAAGGCTAGTTCCTCCTCTCTACTCCTTCTGGTTTGGCTCTTTCCAGGCTTGAATCCTATCTCACAGGGTGCTTGTTCAGTGTATCCTGTCTTGGACCCAGTCGACCTTGGGTCCGATTGTCTGCTCACATGGCTTCTATGTTCTATGCTATGCAGATGATACTCAGCTCTATCTGTCCTATGTCTCTGCATGGGTGTCTGAATGCTCTGAAGGCACAGCATCTCCAACTGAACCTCTCTAAAACTGAACTGCTGGTCCTCCAAGCCAAACCTATTCAACATCAAAATCAACTCTCTATGTCTCGCCCCCACCAGTGTAATAAGGAACTTAGGGGCCATGATTGATTATGATTGATAATGTTGGGAGTACTGTTTGGAGGGCCTTGGAATTCCTGTATTGGTTAGGGATTGAGTTCTATTAAATTAAATTAAATTATTTAAAAAATAAAATAAAATAAAAGTTGAATATTTGGTGGGACGCTCATCTTTTCATCTAAAAAAAACTCAAGACTATGTGATGACACATAATTATGAAATTATGTGGTAAACTAAAAAATGGAATCACACTTTACTTACATTTTTGACATTCTCTCAATCAGCTTCATGAGGTAGACACCTGAAATGGTTTCCAGTGAACAGGTGTTAGTTTTGATGTCACTCTTCAATAAAAGGAAAGAAAAATATTGACTGAGAACATATATCTTAACTTTTGATATGAACTGAACTCTGCATTTCTGTACTGGCACTTGTGTACTTCCTAAAGAGAGGCTAAAATTGTCCATTTCATTGACTTGTGAACACATCAGGATATGGTCAGGGGTACCAATATTTGTTCAGACTGTGTGCCAGTTATACATACTCATCAAAACACCATCAAAATCTTGGTTATGTTGAGCTGTAACAAACATTTTCTGCATAGTCAGCAAACTGCTAAATTCATTACCATTGCAAATAAACGGGATGTGTCTCGCTGGAAACACTGGAGATTTTTATTGTACATTTGGACGGTAAATGAGTAAATGAGTTGTGCTATAAGACTGATCGACAAGTACCCCAATCAAAGCAACTTCTCCAAGACCTATTTATTGCCCCCACCCACCCCCCGCTTTTCCTTCCCACCCTAAACTTAATCAAGCAATAGAATGAGGAAACAAGGAGTAGTAGATAAAAGTGTTGGGAATGGTAATGATGCCAAGTAATGATTTCCCTGGAGGAAATCTGATCTATTGCCACAGGGAAAAGATGGAGAAGAAAGACCTGGGGGGGAGGGGGAAACCACATCAGCATTTCATGCAGGAGCACCTAAGCCATAGGAGAGAGAGGAGAGACCAAATAATGGAGAGGAAAGATTTTTTAGCACCCTGTGGGTGGCTTCATCTCCCTCTGCTTCTCTTCTCTTCTTTTTCTCTCTCTTATTCTGAATCTCTCTGTGTCTCTCTCTCCATTCTCTTCATCCCTCCTCTGCACTCGGAGCAGATAGCATATATAAAGACAGAATGCTCGGGGGTAATGAAGGTCTGGCACAAGGTGAAATTAAACAGCTGAAAGGTATGATTTAACAATGTTCAAAACTCAATAAGTGCAAGGTAAACAATAAATTAGATCTGTCTGTGTCAGGAGGATAGGAAGAGGGGGTAAAAATATCTTTATTGATTCGATCTTCAAAAATGAATATGCTTCTGTGCGCCTTGTGCCAAGGCTTGTGGAAAGTAAAGAAATCAAAGCAGTTAAATCTCCACTTACCATTACCATTTCCTCTGGATTTATCTTTTAGATTCTGTTTTGTCTCAGGGACAATTAAATTAAGACACATATGCAAATGATATTTAACAGAACATGATTGGTGTACTCTAGCCCATCTGGGTAGTTTATAGCCTTAAGGATATAAAAAGTTGGATGACCTACAATTTTCTGATGTTAGATTCAGACAAAACTGAAGTTCTTGTAATTGGACCAAAACACCTCAGAAACTCTTTCTAGAGATTGTTTTGAGGAGTGTTACTGTTGTGTAACATTGCCAAAATCAGACACATTGTATCTCAAGTGTATGCAGAAAAACTAGTCCACATTTGTTACTTCTAGGCTGGACTATTGTAACTCACTCTTATCAGGCTGCTCCAATAAGTCTCTTATGACTTTGCAGCTAATTCAGACTGTTAAATCTAGAAAACAGTAACAGAGTTACCCAAGTTTTCCAAGTACTATCTAGACCTGCTCTCCATAAAAGTGTCATGAAATAACTTTTTGTTATGATATGGAAAATTGTTATGATCAATAAAATTGAATTGAACTGAATTAAATGAAGATTAGAAGAAAACTATATCCTGTATACATATTTCAATTTGACTTTGGTTGAACTTTCAAAATGACAAAAAAGACAAGAGTGTTCATTACATTCAGGACAGATCAAATAACACGCTGACCATTATAGGATGAAAAAGAAAGACAAAGAAAAGGGAAAAAAAACACAAAAATGTCTTTTTATTTGTATCCAAAGCCTGAAATACTGTAAGTCCTCTGTGCCATAGCGCTCCACTATTGTCCAAAAATGATTAAAAACATTTAGTATCATTGTAATGACATTATAATTTGTATAATTAAAATCACAATATAAATGGAATGGGATGGATAATGAATAATATGCATAATGAACATTATACATACATAAGGAATGTGACTCTGTGTGGGTTACATGGTTAGTTAGGTTAACAGAATTTGACTATATGGACAAAGAAGGAGTGACTTTTACCTACTGCCTAATACAACTCCAGCGCTGAGGTGTCGTGCCCTACTATTTCATAATCTGTGAATGGAATTTCCATATTAAAGCAGACCTCACCAGAGGATGTCACTGGGTTCCAGGACTGTTTGTTTTTCTAATCTGTCAGATGATCTGTCAGATTAGGTCACACTTTTAAGAATTATTGTGACAGGGAGTGGGATAGGAAACACATGAGCGCTTGTGTGTTGGAGGACATATTAAGCATTCAGAGAATCCGAGCATAGAAGCTAATGTGTGCCTAACTGACACCAAGCTCTATCCATTCTTCAGTAAGGAGACAGGTGATGAGCAACTCTGGGCCACAAGCAGCAATTTATTTTGCCTCCAAATGAGTTTTCCTCGCCATGCTCAGAGTGTACGGTGTGTAGTAGCTATTATCCTTGCTCTGTTCAATTATTGATTTGTGAGTGCCACAGGGTGAAAGCTAGAGCATATCATGCACAGTTCAAATAAATCTGTTTGCACTTTTTTTAGCCCCCCCCCACACACACACACACACACACCTTTTTTTTTTTTTCTTTGCTGGAGTTTCAAGATCCCAGGGTTTTTTTTCCAGCAGGCTTAAACCTTCAGCAGCTCTGGTTTTCCCAAGTGCAGTGTTGCAGTCTCACTGGCAGCATCAGAGGCATCTCCACAGTGTATGATATTGCCGTGACAGATTCCCCCCTCATCCTCACAATCTGATCTGTCAGAGGGCTAGCAATACAACTAACACACTGACATCCTTCTGCACTCAGTCTTTGCCTACCTGGAGCAGATTTGTCTACGCCTCCTCTGCCTGGAGAAATGTTGAAATGATCACACACAAACTGCTATAATAGTTACATGACTGTACCACAGACATTGAGGAGCCTGCAAAGATCTGCAGCACACTGCCTGTCAAAAGTTTATGAACACACTGTACTCTATTTCATCATTTGGTAGGTTCCCAAGCAAATAAACTGTAAAATTTTAATTTTAATATTCCTAAATCTGAAAATATAACTAAAATGCCGGGATATGTTAACTGAAAGGCGTGAATGTCTCTTCTACATACAGAAGGTCTAGCCTTTGAATAATGTCCTGTCCAGGGTATAGCCTGGTTCTTACCCAGTGGGTGCTGGGACAGGCTCTAGTCCACTGAACAGGACATGCAGGCTTGGGGTTTTAAAGTCCCTCTGGTGCCAGTGGGAATGATGAATTCATTGTTTGTTTGGTAGCCCTTGACATTACTGCTCGCGTATAACATAGTAATAGTTTGATTATAAAGAGGATTCATAATGCTGATGTTTAGATTAGTCATCATTTGCATGAGATTAAATAGAGACAGGTAGTGACAGTTCCCTTTTACTACCTTTTGTTTTTGACCTGTTACACAAACTTTAGTATAATATAACTATTGTTTATATCATGTTACTTTATTTATGCATTAACCCCTTTATTGTCACACCTTACTGCCACCATCTTATTAATGAAGCGTAATGTGAAGTCCTACTGTGTATTTTTTTTCTTAAATCAGGTAATAAATGGAGACAATCATGACATGAAGACAGAGGGGTGTATCTGTCCACATGCAACCTCAGCTCATCATTGGAGACAGCTGATAGTAATTTGGTTAACAATCCCCCTACACTGCTGAGGAAAAGCAAAAACAGAAACGAAAGCAAAATCATAATTATAACAAGCAGTTACTGACATGTCCACCTCTCACCCATTTCCAAGTTCAGGTTAATCCCCCCACATCACTTAATTAGCCTAAGCAACTGACAACTGACACAAGACAACTGACAACCTCCACCACAGCATTTTTTTGATTTGCTGATATGTATAAGCCTCCATCAAGTTTATTGAAATAAAGATAGAGAAATGTAACTTTGGCTGTGTGGCCGCTGTTAGAGGCAGATCCATCCATACATCCAACCTTTAGACATTATGATGTCTATTTGTTTTACCAATGATGGGCACATATGTTTTTAGTGTTTATATGTTTAACTGCCCAACCTTCAGCCTTCAAGCACACATTAATGATACCATCTGAGCAGTTTAGGTCCTAGAATACGAAGACTTAGGTTCATCATGAATAACTGTTAAGTTTGGATTTTTTTTTCTCCAGAGGAGTGAGGGGGATTTGTATACTATTCAGTGATTTTAATCCCATCCAGCAAACATCTGTACAGTATGTGAGATTTACCTATGCAATAATTGTAGTCCCAGTTAAACAGATCTGTTTTTGTGTCCAAAAAGTTTAATTCTTCAATTCTACATACAGTTTGAGATATGTGGTGTGTCCAGAGCTGGCCCATGACATGGGCAGTATGGGCAAATGCTAAGGGCGCCGTCCATTCAGGGGGCATCACAAATGGGGGAAGAAAAAAGAGTAACTTTCTTATACTGAAACTAGTTGGTACTATTATTTGTTGATATGAAAAAACCTCCACTGACTGGTTAGACTGTACCAGCTCTCAGTTTTCTGACATCACCTCATTATTGACAATAATAATGTGTAAACGACCAAAACTCTCTGGTTCCAGCAAGAAAAGAAAAGAAAAGAAAAGAGGAAATAGACAAAGATGGAGGTACAGTACAGATGATGTCATGTATTTATTTGTCTGTTGTAGAATGTTAGTAACTTTCAGCCTAACACAGTTTGATAATCAATAAATAGCGTTAGCTTGTTTTGACATTAGTTACTGTCAAAAGCCTAACAGCTGGACAATAATAATGTAGGTAACCACTCCCTCCTTACATTTCTCAGGCTCTTTAAATTAGCAGTGCTGTGATGCAAGGGGGCCACCACCTTAAATCTTGCCTAGGGCACCAAATTGGTTAGGGCTGGGACTGGATGTGTCTGACAGTAAATCTTTAACAGCATACTTGTTACTTGGAAAACGGCATTGATGACCACAGGGCAATAGACATACGATTGTGATATGAGGATAGGTAGGATAAGAACCATCTATGGAACCGTCATTCCATAGATGAATTTCCAAAATCAGTAGTTCAAGCAACCTTAACATTTTTGGAACACCAAGTTTGCATGGAGTGGTAATCTCCACCAGGTGTGTTAAGGTGGTGGTTAAAGATGCAAGGCCTTTCTACTTTACTAGTCTGATTTCCCATTGCCACATTGACATTGGCTGATACACCCATCGTCCCCATTGTCTAATAGGGATTGTAGTAACTTTTCTCTTTTTCTTTTGTATAGGTTTATCATCATCCATCTCCTACTTCTTTTACTTGCTTATCCAACTTGGCCATCAATTTTGGGCTGGTTTTCTACAGTTTTTCCCTGCAAGACTTCATTGATCTGGTGGGCAGAATGAAATCTTCCTCATGCTCTGTAGATATTTCACAACTTCTATTCTCAAAAATGTACTTGGGTCTGTTAGTCCATGCCTTCATTGGAAATAGCTCCCAAAAATCTGGTAGTGTCCCATCCTATTTAAACATGCAGTCATTCAGCCTCTTCTGAAAATAACTAACCTTGACCCATTATATTGCAGAGTTGGCCAATAAGGACACTGACTAAGATTCAGGCTCACAGAAAAGGGAAGTCCTGTCTTAAAATTTTAATTTAATGTCAAGTTAAATAAGTTAATAATTGAGCAGATTAAAAGTCTAAAAAGTCTACATTTTGATTGTGAGAAATCATGTCAGAGTGAGAGCTATTCTTTGGTTTAGAGAAACCGTGTTGGTGTGAATTTCTGTAAGTATTACTGCCTATTGTATGTAGACAGTCATTAAATGCCTGTGTATTCTTTTGAGGAATGTGTAATTGAGACTTTGTTTTCACTTCTTATATTGGCGAAAAATGTACTCTGCTAACCTTCAGCAGATGCTAACTCTTTTCATTTTTTATTGATTGTAGATGCTAATTGAAATGTATTTATACATTGCTTTGCTTGTACAGTGTGTAATAGTTGTATTTCTATCTGTAATAATTTTCAGTTTTACGGGTGGAAAAATAAGACAAAGAGGACTTCAATAAAGTCTAGCTGTGCACAAGCATACACACTGTATGGGCAGTACAAGGGATATTCTTCAAATCGTTTGTGTAAATACTTGCAGCAATGACATATCTTTTTCTTAGATCTTTAGTTTTTTTACTTCTTATATTTCTTCTTCCTTCTTATGTATACATTATGTACATTACTTAAATATACAATACTGTACAAAACTTTTGGCCAGGTGCAAAAAAAAAAAAAGTTGTAAACTAAGAATGCAAAATTATAGATAATATTGTTTTACTCTTATCAATTAACAAAATGTAAAGTGAGCAAACAAAAGAAAAATCTAAATCAAATTAATATTTGGCGTTAGTACCCTTTGCCTTCAAACAAACATCAATTCTTATAGGTACACTTGCACAAAGTCATGGATTTTATAGGATTATAATCAGGTATATATAATTAACCAAAGTTGCAAATTATCATCTATTTTACATGTAGGTTGAAACTCAACTGAATTAGAAACCGCTGTGTGGAGCATTAAAACTGGTTGAGGAACAGCCAAACTCTGGTACAAAGGTGAGGTTGTGGAAGACATGTCAGAGGTCGTACACTATGACAAGACTGGGCACAGCAAAAAGACACAAAGTAGTTATGGACTGGG
Source organism: Nibea albiflora (assembly GCA_014281875.1). Taxonomy (NCBI): domain Eukaryota; kingdom Metazoa; phylum Chordata; class Actinopteri; family Sciaenidae; genus Nibea; species Nibea albiflora. Next base: position 19,537,865 of record CM024810.1, read on the forward strand.
AGTTCAAGATGTACTGTTCAAGCACACAAAAACGGCCGAAGATCGTAGCTGTGGTCAGCCAAGGAAGCTTGTGCAGCAGATGAAAAACACATTTAGCTTATTTCGATTCGAAATCAGAAGATCGGAAGCAGTGCTATCACCTCAGAACTGGCAGAAACCAGAGAGACCCAGAAATCTGGCCAGAAGCATTCTTCATGGATGAGTTGCAGCCAAAGGGCCATACTGCCAACATGGAAACAAGGCCAAGCGACTAAACTATGCACAAAAACATAGGACCTGGAGTGCAGAAAAATTGCAGCAGGTGCTCTGGACTGATGAGTCAAAATGTGAAATATTTGGCTGTAGGAGAAGTCAGTTTGTTTGCTAAAGGGCTGAAGGGCCATAAGTCAATTGAGAAGTATGTATCTTCAGTCTGAATAAGAATAAGAAGTCCTGGAAGTGATGGTATGGCCCCCCACATCATCGAGTCTGTGAGGGACTGCATGAACACACAGGAGGATCTGGGGAAGCCTTCATCAACAGAAGATCTGTGTAGTTCTCCAAGATGTTCAGAACAACCTACCAGCCAAGTTCCTTCAAAAACTGTGCAAGTGTAACTAGAAGAATTGATGCTGTTTTGAAGGCAAAGGGTGGTTACATCAAATATTGATTTGATCATTAACACTTCCATTTTTGATAGCATTCTTAGTTTACAACATTCTTTTTCACAGTGTGTATACTTTTACTATAAACTCCACTGTAGTCTTGCTGATGTTCAGGAGGAGGTTGGTGTCTTGACACCAGCAGGTCAGGTACTCTACTTTTCTCGATAGGCCTTTTGACCCCTGTGGTTGACTCCTAAAATACTACAAAACCAGAAAAATGATTTCCATGCAAGCACATCTTGCCATATTCTCAACACCTGCCTGCATTCAAGTAGGTATGTGCTATTGTAGCCAAAAGTCCCCACCTCCTGTTATGACACGAGGCTCCACTCCCACTGGTGGTCCTAGGCTCTGTTATGGCATAAATCCCCACCCCTCAGCGGTACTGCATCCCTGCCCTTTGCAGTAACATACTCCAGCTTTATTTCTATAATGTCACCTTTGTCAATATCAAATTCTAGCCTTGGTTTAACACATCCCTTTGACTGCACCAGTTAGCGGTAAGTCGCAGTAGTAAGCCTGATCCTTACCCAGAACCTCATCCAGAAATCCCAGCATAGAATGTACTTCCTGCAACAGCTAACCTTAAAAAAGACAGTGATGTCCATCCTGTCTTCCTCTGTCACCATCTGGTATGCTGCTGCCACTGTCAAGGGCAAGTGCACAATGCAGCATCATTTGCTCCGATATGAGAGTGATAAGATAAGATATATACTTTATTAATCCCACACTGGGAAAATTCAACCCACATCGGCTGCAATCTTTCGAACCACTCCCTTCTGACAGGAGGCTGAGGTCTATCAGGACCAAAAACTTATAAAACGCCAAAAAAAAGGGTTTTACCTAACTATAACAGCAGACTGACTTTACATCAGTTCCCAGTTTTCTGTCCCTTAATATATTCTCCTAGTATATAATCTGAGTGATTTGTATATTTCAAAAAAACAATAGTATACTTTCATTATGTAAGAGCAGACTGTTTCTGATGAAAAAAGTGGGAACAAAAGCAGGCGGATGTTCAGACTAGTGGAAACAAACTTCCAGTTTAGTAAATCACATTTGGGAGAGAAAACAAAGTTGAGTGATAAAACCCAAACTGCCTATCATCTGTCAAAGTCAAATCACAGTTTACAGACCCAGTGCTAGCTTCAACTTTGACCCACTCTTCTTAATATAGTTGTGCTCACAGACTTCCTGATTCAGATGTGAGTCACATTTTACTTCACTAATCTGGTTGGACTGCCAGTTTGCTTACAGCCTGATGATTTGACCGCTTGTGTCGTTTGCTCCATACCTCCTACATCACTCTGGTGCGTACAAAAGTGCAAAATCATATAGAACAGAATTGGTGGCAAAAGTGAGTTGTAATGATCAATTTTCTTTTAAACCCCAGATCTGTGATTATTTAAAATGTATACCAAACCATACTACATTCTAAGTTTAGCCAGTGTAGTCCATAAACATTGCATTTGAATGTGAATAGTGTACAATCTACTACATCAGTCCTGGGGAAATCCATCACCAACATCAACATTAGCTTTAGAAGACACGAACATAACTGTGTTCATGTCTTCTAAAGCATCTACATAGCATGGATTCAGCATAACTAACTACTTTACTTATAAGATGCTTGACTGATGTCTAAACACAAATTAAAGGTGATGTATTAATCCTGCTAAGACACACTTCTGCTGAAGCAGAAGCGGGAAGTGAAATGAGTGCTGGACAGATTGCCTAATTATCACCAATGTGTCACACATGTCTTAGCAGCCCAGTCTTCCATCTGAGAGGACCAGAGAATGAAATATGGTAGTTGAGTCTCTCCACAGCCCCACCTGAGCTGCCACTGAGGTGGAGTGTCTGACAAGCATAAATTATGTTAATAGAATTTAATAAAAAACACTTTATTCCAAAGGTTTCAGTACTTTGAAATGTCAAGATGATCTAGTGTGCTACCTGGAGAGAATCCTGAAGCTTAAGTTAGAACACTAAAATATTAAAACAAGAAATTGCAATCCCTCATGGGGAATGGCAGAGCGTGATGAAATATGGAGAATACGCGAGTGTGTCTCCCAGGTGGAGTTTTCTCCATTTATTAATTGATCTGAGTGCTGAATCTAGTCTTCCATTATGGCTCAGTATAATGAAGAAGATATTAAACAGATTTGGGAATATTTTAATGAAAATATTTGATGTCTTTTTGTCAATTCCACTTTGTAATTTACAATCACACTGTTCTTGTTATCTAAAAATACCACAATTGTAATTAAGTCGGGAATTGGGCTTTTGTGTTTAGTTTGGTGATGAGTGATGATGGTCTGTTGAAGAGTGGAATTATCAGAAAATTATTCTTATGAATACGAAAAAAAAAAACTGTTCTGCCACCTCCTTTCTCCCCAGCAGTCTCTGACATATGTTCACACAGACACAGAGACACACACATATACACACACACACAATGGAAAAGTAATGATGGGGAGACTGAAAATTATCCACTGCTGGTTGTTAATTGAACATTTCCATTGTTACCATGACAGCCTGCCTATTGATTAGCTATTGGTGTTTGCATCACTTCCCTTGTCCTGAGGATACAGACTGACAGAGAGCCCCAGAGTTCAGAGTGGAGACTGATGTTAAGGAGGAAGAGAAGGGAGTGAAAGAGGCCGAGATGATGAAAAGAAAAAGCAAGCTGGAAAATAGTGGAAAAGATGAAAAACCTTGGAAATGGAATGAAAAAGAGAATTGGGAGGTTGGGGAGTAAAGTTGGGTGCTTGGCCACAGTGTTCAATTACAGCATGCTGGAGGTTAAATCAATAACATTTAAATTGCTTATGGTAATCACCTGCACTCCAATCACCAGGATCAGCATAAGCAATCTGCTGACCTCACTCAGCCTCAGACTGAAACATATGAAGAGCAGTCAGCTGGCTTGAAGGGTCAACCTGTATTTTGTATGTGTGTGTGTGTGTGTGTGTGTGTGTGTGGGTGTGGGTGACAAACAATCAGAATAATAAATTAGTCTGTGAATTCTAGAAAAGGGAAAAAAACAAAATGGATGATGACTATAACTAAACAAAACCCACTCAAGGGAGGCAAGATTCACTAATCAAAGGAAGAATAAATCAACATCAAAGGCTCGGAACTATAAACTCAAAGTTCTCCAAAAGGGAGGGCAACTTAAACTCAGGTCTAGAAAGACTAAAATAACAAAAAAAAACAAAATCACTCCAAATGGAGGCTAACAAGGACTAAGGAAAGAAACAGAACTACTATACTAAACTATGAAATACAAACAACAACGCTCAAAGAGGCGAGGAATACTGACTTACAACGTGAAAAAGGCAAGGACAAAACTATGACAACTGGCTGGGGTGCATGACATGAATGAGACACTCTGGCACAAGACAAAGGGAGACGCAGACTATGGGCCAACACAAGTACGTTTCTGTCAAATCCGCATAAATACTTTATCATTTCAGCCTTTTGAGAACGAGTCCCAGAGTGGGAAAATCCTAAAACGGCAGATGGACCGGAGTGGTCTGCACTGCAAATGCATATTTTTCCAGGAACAATGTGACTACTTTTTACAGTATTATTTACATCATGGTTACTACTTTTACAATATTACTTATTTCTTGGTTACCATTATTGCACTATTATTTATTACATGGTCACTCACACTTTTTTTTTCATATCATACCACATGACCTCGAGTACCTTGTTGCACATTGTCTGTTGTTTGCCATATGTCAGTTTGTTCTTGTTTATTGTGTAGGTTATTAGTTATTAGAACTTCTGTCTGTCCATGGTGTTGTAACTATTTTTTTCTTTTTTCTACTGTAAATTTCTGTAGTGTGTACTATACTTTTTCTTCTGCTGCTGTGACAAGTGAATTTCCCCGCTGTGGGATGAATAAAGTATAATCTAATATAATTACAGCAAGGAGCAACAAAAGAACATGTTTACAGCGTGTGACCTTTATACGCATGCTCGATGGCTTCTTTTCTGGTTTCAGAGTATTGGTGTGGCAGCATCATACAGGTCTGGCATATCCGTGTAGGTGCAGATATTTCTGGAAACAACGCTGTGTTTATGGAGATTTTTTTCAAAACAACAGCGTATTGGGTGAGGCTGCGTAATCGTGTGGACAGGGAATATGAAAGGGTAATGGAGAACAGGTGGGCGCAATCAGGAATCAGGGAAGAAACTTGGACCTTTGACACATGAGGAAGGGCAAGTGACCTGAAACGAGTGAGTTAATGAGAGGAGAGTTCATTTTCAAAATAAGACAAAAAGGAAGTGGGTAACGGTTCTTTATAGTAATGTCATTGAGAGGACTGTCAGTGTAAGGTCTTAGGGACCTGTTCTTTTGCCCTCAAAGAAGAAACCTGCACCTGCTGGTGATGACAAGGGACGGATCAGCCCCGCCTTCAGCAAGGTGTCAATGTACTCCTGCATGGCCTCCTTCTTCGGCCCTTGGGAATAGTGGAGCCCGGGATCAAATCGAGAGCACAGTCATAAGGCCAATGTGGAGGAAGTGACATGGCTTTGGTTTTATTAAAAACCTTGGGGAGGTGGTGGTAGCAGGAGGCACAGAGCTCAGGTTCGGGTATTCAGAGTCTGTGACAAAACCTTACACACTTTCATCTTAAATAGTTAAAAATATGTCTACAGATCAATTTTGGGTTGTGTATGACAAATTGCACCATATTTTTACACTTTCATTGTTAAAAAAGTACATTATCCTTGGTTATAAATACTGTAATATGTATGAATTACATTACACTTTCAATTTTATAATAACAAATATCAATAATAATATCAAAATATGTTTTTTTTACCTGTGTATGATTACACCTTTTCACCTTATATATGCTTCCTTTAGGCTACATTATGTGCTTGCTTTCTGTAAATAATATAATATAGAATTGCTCTATATGTATCATGAGATAACTTCTGTTATGATTTGGTGTATAATATAAAATTGAATAGAATATCATTGGTCCATGCACAGAACCTTAGCATGTACAAACTGAAATAGATCTGATAAATAAGACTTAAACCAGCTTAGTGTGATTCCTTTAATCCCAATTAGATGTTCAAGTGTCTGTAATAGAATGTGATGGTCAGTGGTATAAAATGCAGCACTGAGATCTAACAAGTACAGAGTACAGGAGACAATTCTTTTGTCTGATGCAATTAGGTCACTAGAACTTTCTGTATGCTATCATGCACTCTAAATCCTGACTGAATTTCCTCAAACAAACTGATTACTGTATGTACAGTACAGTATCAGTAGAGAGCATAGATACGATTTGACCAACTACTTCTACTTTGTAGAGGTTAATTCGCTTTATAATTAGTAGCTTCATATTAAAAAAAATTGAAATTGAAAATGTAGGGGTGCTATCACCACACCAAGAACTGTGTTGGTTGGACCACCAACTGGGAACCGGAAGCAGTGGATGGATGGGCATGCAGTTCCATAGATAATATATTTGTTGTGTGCATATGCAGATGTGCTCCATACATTCAGTTGATAATTTGTAAACTTTTGTCGAGCCCCTTATAGACAACACTTAACTCAACATAAGCAGCTGCTTGAAATTTATGTCACTCACCTCAACTGTGTACTTTCTAACTGTCATCCTGGTTGGTCCCTTCAGTGTTGACATATCTGTTATTTAACTGAACTAACTTTCTTAACCAAATGTCAATCTAACATAGCCAATCTTAAATCATTAACTTGCTACAAGTTGACAGAACATCCAACTGAAAAGTGTGGACAGAACACATTTTTCAGATGAATTTAATGTTAATGTTCTGTCATTTTTGAAAAGCATAATACAGGAAGAATTGCTGTACCTTCTGCTGCTGCAAAATAGTTTCCTATTAGAATACTGTAATTATTAGAAGGGTTACAGAGTTCAGTACACACTGCATGTAGTATGAGTATGGTGTCCTGGGTGTGTCTGGGGTTGTTAGTTATAGAAGGGGGTCTGGGTGTTCCTTCCTCTCCACCCAAGCTGTGAAATGTCTGGTTTGTCTGAGGAATGAGAGACCCTGGAGGGCCAAGGGTCTCAAACAAATGAGCTCCCATAAAACTCTTCTACTTGTACAGGGACAGGACACAATGCAGACGAGCAACCGCCCAAAGCAGCCTTCATGGTAATTTCGCTCTAGACTATTTACAGTGCCCACCCATGGGTTTCACTGCTCTGTGAAGCCAGTCACCTTCATCTGTAGCGTACGGTATTCATCATCAGCAGCTGAGACATCTAAACAAGTCAGAACACTTTACTTCCTAACTGCAAAAACAGGTAGGAATCAGATGATGACTATTAGTCTATATGAAAATGTTAGCAATTTGGGTTAAACGACAATGAAGATGTTGTTCCATGTATTTAGTTCAGCACAAAGTGTTTGCATAAATATGTTACAACCAGCAGTGTTTGTGTTTGGTGGTAAATGAAATAAAAGCTGCAGTGTGTGATATGCTGGGGAATGTTTTCAGCAAAGCTAATGAAGTTAATTACTTGAGCTGAAGCACTTTTATGAGCTGCACCTGGTTCATAAATGACTCCTAATGAAGAGCAACTCAGTTGACTTTTAAAATGCCTCCCTCTAGTGGAAAACAGAACAGCTTCAAAGCATCCAAGTCCCGTCTTCTCTATTCTGTATCTCCTATCCTGTAGATAGATAGATAGATGGATGGATGGATGGATGGATGGATGGATGGATAGATAGATAGATAGATAGATAGATAGATAGATAGATAGATAGATAGATAGATAGATAGATAGATAGATAGATAGATAGATAGATAGATAGATAGATAGATAGATAGATAGATAGATAGATCTCCTCACATGGATTCAGTCTTTGTTTTCTTTTATTAGTTGGTGGCACATTATTACACATTATTCATTCTGACAACATCAACTGCTGAAGTAATCAAAATATTCATTTTATCCATGTTTCAGTCAATAAAGGAAATTAATAATGAACTAAATTGCATTTATAATATTGAAAAAATACAGATAAAATAAAACTCATACATTGATTATAGTTTGCTGTAATTAAAATGTCTAAATCAAATGTGTAGAACCTCTCTTAATGCAAACACGAGGTTATTACTAATACAGCAAGGCCTCCTCATCAAATTTAAATTATAGATAGCTGGACATAAAATTAATGATACTGCAGATTGTGCTTCATTATATTACTAATAAAAGTTACAGTAGCTTCATATATAACACTGTCTTTTACAATGGGAATAAATACAGAGAAAAGGACAAGAAATAAAGAAACCAGATATTACAGACTGAAAAGGTTGACCATATATTCTCATTTATCTTTGTTACATTCTACATTGTAGATTAATGCTAAAGACAACAAAATTATGAAATGGCATACGAAATTATCTGGTAAATGAAATAGTGTAAACAAAACCAAATCACACACTGTATGACAGCTTTGCACAGATATTCTGACACTAAAGTAATGATGATATTACATGATCAAATGAATTTTGTTGAAAACTTTTCAACAAATTAAAAGTTAAATAATCTGGACAGGAAGCAATTTGCTTTTATCCATCCACAAGACCTTCACAACACTTCCAAACAAGGTAGGGAGATGGGGGGAGTGGAGTGGAGTGGAGTCGCCCACTTAGGAGACAGGAAGTGTCTCCACTGGTGATACCACTGGTGCAGCTTGTCATGTATTATTTTCTGTTAGAGAGCATCTTTGACACTGTATCTACAAAACTGCTTCAAACTCAAAAATAAATAAAAAGAAATTAAGTATTGATCCAGTGAATTACAATAAATAATGCAGTTGTTTATCTCCATTTACATTTTACATGAACAGTTCAACAGGACATAAAGACTCAAAGTCATTACCACTAGATTAGATTAGATGATACTTTATTCATCCACAACAGGGAAATTCTTTTGCTATAGCAGCAAGGTGTAATACACACAATAGAAGTACAGAAAAAAAGAATAAAAATGGTAAAGTCAAAAAACAACAACAGACTAAAGAATCCTTCAGTTTATACAGTAAATAAGAAACTAATAAACAATAGGCAAGCAGACAGACAACTGACAGTGTACAGATGTGCAACAATGAGTACTAAAGGTGGAAGTGGCAAGATATAAAAAATATACCAAATGTGATGATGTGTTAATTTAATGTGCTAATCTGGAATATATCTGTATGGATAAATCATTATAATAATAAACTATTCATGATTCATAGATTCCACACAAATTCAGTGCACGTCATTACAAAACATTTGCCTGTTCCCAAATTCAATATAAAATGCAATTCAATTTACCTCTTCATCGAACAATGCATCCAATGCAGTGTTGATCATTTATTGCAAAAAGTGAGTCTCTGAGGTCTCTGGTCGTTGCAACAGCGGGGTATTGAAGTTATCCATTTCCACTTCAATTATTATTAATTTGTCTTCTACGTGTGCTGTGAATATCTATTGCTGCTAATTGCCTTGTTTCAAGAGGGCTAGTGTTTAAATGTTTAAATGAGACAGATGTCAGAAGGGTCTATAGTTCATAGAGTACTATGGGTTGTGACAGAAAAAATAAGCTACCATTACTGTGGTTGTACCTAAACTGGCACCATTACACCATTATTTTCTTCATTGTAGATTAACAGTGAAGATGACTATGAACTATGAAATAACACATATGAAATTACATGGTCATCAAAAAAGTGTAAACAAAGCAAAATATGTTTCAGGTTTTTACATTCAAATGGTAACCACTATTTGCTTTGATGACAGCTTTTGCACACTATTCATTCTCTCAGTCAGATTCATGAGGTCCTCACCTAGAATGATTTTCACTTAACAGGTGTCTTTGTCAAAAGTTAATTAGTGTAATTTTTGTCTTCTTAATACAACTGAGACCATCAGTTGTGTTGTTCAGAGGTGGTGTTGGCATACAATAAAATGCTTTACTGTTTTAATATGGCAGGAACTGTTCAACCAAGTAAAGGGAGTCCATCATTACTTTATGACATGGGCCAATAAAAAAATAATAATAATAATAAAAATAAATCCAGGAAATATCAAGAACTTTGAATGTATCAACATGTGCAGTCACAAAAACCACCAAACACAATGGTGAAACTGGCCCTGCTATAAATACTTCACAGAGTTCAAGTAGAAGACACATCTCAACATCAACTGTTCAGAGGAGGCTGTGAATCAGATCTTCATAGTCAATTTGCTGCAAAGAAAACCACCAATGAGGGAGCCAACAAGAAGAAGAACTGCTTGGATCAACAAACACAAGGAATGTACATTAGACCAGTGGAAATCCAACTCTGGTCTGATGAGTTAAATCTGACATTTTTGGATTCAACTCCCTTTGTGAAACACAGGGAATGTGAATGGAAGGTACCTACATGTCTGGTTTCCACTATGAAACACAGAGGATGAGGTGTGATGGTCTGAGGATACTTGGCTTGTGACACTGTTGGCGATATTGCCAAAATCAATGTTGGTTAGCTCAGTTGGTAGCATCCACCCCATGTACAAAGGCTTAGTCCTTGCAGCAGCAGCCCAGGGTTCAAATTCATCCAGTGGCCCTTCATGTCATTTCCCCATCTTTCTCTCTCCCCACTTTTCAGCTGTCTCTGTCAAATAAAAAGCTTGAAAAAGGCTAACACAGCTATACATATATATTTTTTGTCTCTGATGTAACTCCTCTTTCTGTTAATAATAAATTAAAGACCAGCCAATTATTTGCTTCATGGACACTTCTGAAACACACAGTGCTTCTAGTGGAATCAGAAGCATCATCTAGAATGGCAGTAATCAGCTCCACCAGTCCATGTTGCAGCTGTGCCCAGTGGAATCAAGCTGTTAGCTGGCGATCCAATGAGCCAGACTGGGAAAAGCCTTGGCTACACAGTGTCCACTATGCACTATGCACGTCGGAGGATTAACCAAAGAGAGAGGTTGCTGCCTTTAGACACAGTGAGGGCTCTGGCATGGGAGGCTACAAGAAAACATCCACCTGTATACACCAAGAACTTGACAGAAACTCTAATTTAAGTGTTGTTGGCTGAACGTGCTGTGCTTCAGAGATCAACCCACCATCACCCCACCACCAGCATAAGGCATGGAGGACACCAGGCAGACTACAAGGGGATCAACCATGACAAAGTGGCCTGCCAAACCATCACCACACTGCTACAACAACTACAGTGGGATCACATAGAAAACCACTGCTCAGCACCAACCCCATGATGCCCAGCAGATGTTATGTTAAGCTTTAATAAAGGGCCCGGTCTTTTGCCCCGCCCCCGGCCCGGCTCTGACTTGTTCCGCCACTGATTCTTCCACTTACATAACATCATCAAAATCAGACGCATCCGGTCCATGCATTTGTTATTTCTAGGCTGGACTATTGTAACTCTTTGTTATCAGGCTGCCCCAGTAAGTCTCTTAGGACTTTGCAGCAAATTCAGAATGCTGCTGCACGTGTTCTGACAGGAACCAAGATCAGAGATCACATCTCTCTCTCATTTTGGCTTCCTGGCACTGGCTACCTGTTGAATCTACAATAGAATTTAAAATTCTTCTCCTTACGTAGCTCTTCATGGCCAGGCACCATCATATCTAAAAGAGCTCATAGTACCTTACTACCCCTCTAGAACACTGCGCTCTGAGAATGCTGGGTTCTTTGTGGTTCCTATAGTTTGCAGAAGTAGATTTGAGCTTTCAGCTGTCAAGCTCCTCTTCTGTGGAACAACCTACCATTCTGGGTTCGGGAGGCAGACACAGTCACCACCTTCAAGAGTAGACTTAAGAATTTCCTTTTTGATAGAGCTTATAGTTAGGGCTGGCTCAAGTCATACCTTAGTTATGCTGCCATAGGACTAGACTAGACCACCTTTTTTCACTGTTAAAAGGTTTTTTTGTGGGGGTTTTTTCCTCACTCGAACCGAGGGTCTAAGGACAGAGGGTGTCACTCCCTGTACAGACTGTAATGCCCTCTGGGGCAAATATATTTTGTGACTTTGGGCTATACAAATAAAATTTGATTTGATTTGATTCAGTTCACTTAGTCACATGAACCACACAGGAAAATGTCATATATGGTGCACCACCTGTCCAAGGTGGCAAAGGAATTATCCTATGTTATTCATCACAGTTCATAAACTAATATAGGCAAATATATATCTCTTTCTTGCAAGTGACAAAAAATACATTATTTATACAACATGTATGAGCACACAAAAGTTTTGTGTTTGATGGACTATTTCTGCTTTTATATTAACATGCCAAGGACAACATGTCTATCAATATCTTGGATACAAAAGCCAATGATAGACTGGATAAATCTACAAGGCCGGTGCCTGTTTTTGCTAGCTGGCAATCACTAAATAATGTTTCTCTAATTTCTCTACACACACATCCTTTTTTAACATGATTTATAATTATTGTGAATTAGGAACAATAATTTGGTAACATCTGCTGGTTACTTTAAGCAACACTATTTAGACAAGTACAGGGCAAGTTTAGGCTAGTTCCACATATTAAGCTATTCTCGCTGTGCAACTAAATAATATAAAAATGAGATATCACAAAAATATCTTTTATCCTACAGATCTTGTGCTTGTACATATTAACGTTACAGTGTCAACGTCCACCACTCTGCTGTCTGTCCACCACTCAGCTGTCCGTCCTCCAATAAAGTGATTACAAAGAGTCAAGTGAATTGAGCCATATGTGCCAAAAAAGACAAAGTAAAGTAAATACTTAGTAAAGACAAACAAGAGTAAAAAAGTAAATGAGAGGCAACGAAAGAACAAACATAAAGAAAGAAAAGAGGAAGAGAAAGAAAATGTTCACTTCACCCTCTGCTCCTATGATATATGAGAAAGACCTCACTGTAAGCCAATGATTAGCTCATCTGTTCAGGATTAATGACATGTATTTGTAAAATCACACTAGTGGCTTCGAAAACTTAAAGCAGAAGGAAAAAATTATTATACATAAACAGTACCAATACAGAGACTTAGTGTGTGACTGTCACTGTTCTTGGGACATCAGGTGTTATTTGTACCTGCGGACTCTTTCCATATCAAGATCTTCACGGACCAGTTTCTTGTCCTTTGCGGATGAAACAATGTAGGGTCTTCAAGGATTGCAAATACCTGAAAAGACATTGGTTCACAGGTCACATTCACACTGCTTGTTTCTGTGGACAATGCTACATTCTACAGTCTTGTGATGTTTGGCAAAGGTGAAAAAAAAAAAAACTTGGAGGACTGGGCTGTCCATTATAACACTTGGTGATGACATTCTGTCAGAAATCACTGGAGAGCAACATAAATACATATTTAATCAACTGAGGTACAACATAGTGTAAATATTTCAGCAACAAAACTGACAGCAATGCAAATAAAACATACATGATATATGACACACAGAGCAACATGAATTCACAGGACATGCACGTTTATATTGTCTATGTCTAATATTTCAACGTCTTTATTATGCTAGAATGAAATATTGTGGTCAATATCCCAAATCTACATTACATTAGGAGTTACATTAGGAGTATACTGTCATTATGACCCTGACAAATATTTTCAATTCAATTTTATTTATATAGTTTATATAGTTATCTCATGACACTTTTCATACAGAGCAGGTCTAGACTGTACTCTTTATAATATTATTTACAAAGACCAACAGTTCCACCATGAGCAAGCACCAAGGAAAAACTTCCCTTTAACTTTTAACTTATAAATATAAGCATGTTTACTAAAAAAGAAATTACACTAAAGTAGAACATTAAAGCATCATAACAGCTGTCCTGTGTCAGAATCAAGTTTTAAGGCTGCTAATAACAAATTAGTTTATATTGTGCTCACATGATCCATATTCCTTTGAATGTTTAAGATTTTTTAGAAGTAGCTGAAACCATATACACACACTCCATTAAAGTTTGAAGCAGGACTAGCATAGCACAGCAGATGAAGCTAAAATTAAGAGTTTTAGTGGTCAGACATTTCAGCTGTCTATATAAATAAAGACATATTTCTTTTAGTAAAAGAACAATATGAGATGTGCAGTTAGGACAGGATCTTACCTTTTTCCAGTCACTGCAGAGCAAAGACCAAAGATCATTTGCACATGAATGCCTGGAATTTGTCCTGCAGTTGATGCTGTCAACAGCATTGTAACAACTTACCTTAACTTAGCTCATACAGTATATTATACACTGGTATTTGTACGTTTGAACCATTTAAAAGTCATTATGGACATATTTCCTGTCTGGCTTGTTTACTTTTGAACTTGGAATCAGGTCTGAACCTTGCATAAGACTCACTGTGAGGTTTCCAGTATCTGGATGCATTTTCCTCTTACATTTGACATGAATAACCTTCTTTTCTCTCAGACTGAACATCTGTACTTTACTGAAGTCTGCAGAATGATTCATAGTTGCATTTGAGTTTCAGTATATACTACATTACCTTGATACATTTTTTACATTTGCAGTACTTTTTTAGATCCCTTAAAGATCTTATAGAAGTATAAAGGATTGCACCAGGAACATGAGGGAAACGTTATTTCAATTCTCTGTATGTCCTGTTGATAATGAAGTTGACTTGAATTGACTGAAAAAGACACAAGCTAATAGCAAGGTTTATTAAAAGTAAATTTTACATCCAATGGTTGCAGACAAAGGGAATGCAAAGAATACAATAAGTGCAAAGAGTGTTTAATAATCAAGCTCACAGATCGTGGCAGCAAAAGGAAAAGGTTCAGATTAAGCTTCACTGTAGCAGTGTGAGCTTGTGTGGAAGAGGTCATGGTCTCCTGTCTCTAAAAGAAGAGAACTGTGCTGAGGACCCTGTGGGCCATAGAGAAGGTGACCAGCAAGCCGGTGATATAGGACAGAACTCTGCTAGGCTGAGGCAAAACACAGACATAGGCGATGGTGTGGAGGATCCGAGACCCGGCAAAGATGCGGAAGTGAAGCAGAGCGGTTGAAAGATGAGGTCCAGTCAGAGCGTAGAGCAGGCCAACTACTATGAAGGGAACAATGTTCTCCAGGTCATTCTGGTGACATCTGGACAACAAAAAACACAGCATGACTAACTTGTGTCCATTAACATATTACAACATGTGGGTTAGAGTCCATATATCAGGAAGCCTTTAATCTGATAATGATAATGATATAATTCTTCATCTATCATCCAGCACAAGGTGGGTAAAAGATACAGTGTGATTTGTATTATTAGTAATAGAGAACCACATCTACAGTGCTGCTCAAAAGTTTGTGAACCCTGAGCTGCATTGGTTAAAAGAAGCAGTTCAGTAGAATCTGGTGAGACAAATTGGTCTCGGACGACCTCAAGAGGAGGGTAGTGACAGAACATTTATCTGAGGTAGCTATGAAGTCATCTCAAAAAAACGTGAGCTTCATCTACAAATGGTGAGCACTGAAAAAAAATGGTAATGGAAAATATCCTCCAAAGTAGATGTGAGAGACTGAAGAGTCACTACAGACACCGTTTGATTGAGATGAGGAGTTACAATATTCTATTAACTGAAGGGGTTCACATACATTTGCATGCATAAAATGGGCAATTTTTTCTTAAATGAACCTTTTTTGAGAAAATAAAGAATGAAAATATATCAATTTCCTTTGTTTGAGTCCATTATTTGGAATGTCAGTATTGTGAATTGGGGTATAACTTAACATTTAATAAGGTTATTTTAGTATTTTTTACAAAAAATCTGACAATTGCTGTAGGGTTCACAAACTTTTGAGCAGCACTGTATAATACTTCTGAAAAATCACTTGCTAGTTCTGATATCATTCTGTTAATACTGACTTTGAGTGTCAGTCATTGTAGCATCTGCACCTCAAAGCCAGATCTCACCTTCTAACTCGCTCTACATCTGGATGGGCTCTCAGCAGTTTTTTCTTCTCCTCTGCAGACTTTCTGGCCACATCTTCCTCATTTGAGAAAGCCTAAAGGAGAGAAAAATGCTTCCAAGTTGAGTTGGAAGATTCCATATTATAATGTCCAAATGCAAGAAGAGAATATGCAAAAAGTGTTCAGTTAATATGAGAATAAAAGTCTAACTTTAAGACGTAGTAGTGGACTGGAGTTCTGTTTACTTTGAAAAACCAATGCAACTATTTGAGGATTGGAAGTTGACAGGAGCTAAGTTTAAATAAGTCTGACCTCATAGACTGTGTAAATAAAATTATATCAGACCTCTGTGAAACAGACATAGGAAGTATTACTGTCGTTACTTACCCCTCTGGTGATACGGTAGTATGCAGTCATGGGCCCCATCAGCATCATCTTCACAGTGACAATAGCAGCATAGGTGGTGAAAGCCATGAATACCTCATTTTCCATCAGCTTTTCCATCTTTGCTGGTTTACAACTGAGCAACAGTAAAAAAGAGAGCAGACTAAGTTTACCAATCGGTTTCAGTAGATATATTTTACACACTAAACTTCATCACACATGAAGACAACTGGGCTCATTAAATCCACGAGAGTCTCAGCTGTCCAGTCAGACCTAATTCATGACATTCAATACTGTATGTAGAAATATTCAAATGCACAATGCCAAATTAACACATTTAATCTGAACGCAAAGAGAGAGAGAGAGAGAGAGAAAGAGAGAGAGAGAGAGACAGACAGACAGACAGACAGACAGACAGACAGACAGACAGACAGACAGACAGACAGACAGAGAGAGAGACAGACAGACAGACAGACAGAGAGAGAGACAGAGAGAGAGCTCTCTATATTCAGATATCTGAGGTCAGAGGTCAAAGCACCCCTTTCCAGTTTTAACATCAACAAAACTTAGCCTAACATTATTCAGCTCCATTCCAAGCTGGCCTGACATGTTTGACAGCGATGGTTGCGTCAGGTCTAGTTTCATGTGATCTTCACTCTGCAACTTTCACACACAGTCTGTTAACGGACCGCAACGAGTCAAAGAGCTTAGCTTTGCATGTACACACACGTTTTATGACTGAAACAGATTAAACATCAAACATGGAGGTACGTGACATACGCTTCTGTCTCTATGATTATGTGTTTGTAGAAGATAGCAAAGAAATTTCAACAAACTACTTGGAGTTTGTCTGTGGCTTTGAACACAACACTCAAGAAGAAGAACACGTCAGTACAGTACAACATTATCTACATTTGAACATATGTCAACTTACGTCCTGAGGTGACTGCGGATCAAGTCTGGATTCTGGTCTGGATCTGTTGCTGCAAAACAAACTGACCTATCCCCCAGAGAGTCAGGGGTCAGGACAGCCAGAGTTCGATCAATGAGATGAGTTCAGGCAAAGTGGGACAAGAGTGAGACCTGTTTACATTGTGATCATTTTCTGGGGGGGAGTATACAAAGTCAGCAGCCAATCACCAAAGCTGATCTTTAGTCTTTGCAGGGTTCCTTATCGCTAAACAATGGATTGGATTGGTCTGACGTCAACAGAGTGGGTGTGGTCTGCCTTACTCTGCAGGAAATGGTAGGTTCAGTGCTTCGGGCTTTGAAAAAAGAAAGCTTGTTCAGACAATAAACTTTTGTTCTTAGTAAATGCATTTATTCTGTTTATGTTTATGTTTATGTTTATTCTGTTTATGGTACAATCAAACAAACCTTCTATCACATTAATATAATTTAAACACTTAAGTGAAATGAACGTTCTCAGAGGAAATCATTTCTGTGTCTTTCAGTCGAGATTGTCTGCAGATGTGGCTTTATTCTTCATCTGAGGGGGGATTTTGCTGTAGCACTCAAGACAGTTCAAAGCTCTGTTTCAGAGAGTGAAGTGAGAGCACATTTTGAAAGAATTATGGAGTGTACTTTTAAAGGCATTCTGTGTGAGATATGTGAGCATTATTAGATTAGATATGTGACATTATTTATCAGTTTATCATCACTGCACTTGATTTGTAAGAACGATAGGTTGAAAGTATTGTTTTCATTGCAAGTGTAAATACATTTACAGTATATTTCTCTCAATCCTTTTACAAACACAAAACTATATGATTAAAAAAATACATGTTAAATATTACAACCATAAGTGACCATTTGGGGCCTGAACGTGGATTCCACTGCTGTTTTCACTGCAGCATATCCACAACATATATTATTACTGTCATTGAGTGTGCCTGAAAGAGCACACTATATGTTATCCACCGCGCTTATTCTTCTTATTATTATTATTCTTACGCCCTTTCTTTGGTTCCCTGCTGCTCCCAGAGTTTTTGTCGCACATACACAAACAAGGAGTCAAAACGACCAGCTTGGCCGGGGCACGGTTGCAAAGTTATTTTCAAAAAGTTTCACCGAACGGTTTTGCCAGTATACACCAAAAAATTAATGGGTGTGTATTGCGAGAATTTTCAAGAGCTAGAGTGAGTGATGTCATTGCTAGAGTGTAAGGAAAGAGAAAAATTTGTCAAGAAATAAATTTGTAAACTGAGACTGCGGCCGAAAATGTCAAGCTACAGAAATCATTCATAGCTAGAAACGTAGGAAAATTTGTTGGCGTAAGATAGCACTAGATAGTGCATAGATACCACTGCTGAAGCTGTCAGTATTATAGTTTTGGCGTCAGACAAGATTTGCCAGTGACACCCATCTCTGGCCCAATATACTCCCATGTTAATTTGAAAGGAGAAATTTCCAGAAGCAGCAGGGAGCATCTGCATCTGATCACAAATATTTCAGCTTTTGGATGGATATGACACACCGTTTGGCATGTTTCACCTGTTGCTGATGTGCGTCAGATACAAGTCATCTGATCTCACAGTGAATCCAGCAGGAATTTGAACTTGCCTGTCCAAAATGACAGAGACAGCAGTGCAGATAGCGTATTAGCGCTAGCCTCTAGCTGACAGACAGTAACACAGACACAGAGAGACAGACCGACACAGACAAGTACACACGCAGAGACAGACAAGACAAACACACCACACACAATAGCCCATTAAAAAGGCAATGATGACACATTAATACTGAATTTACAGAGCAGTGTCAATAATAGTGTATGGGGGCAACGGGGCCAGAATCAGGCACACTCAAAATTTCTTTAGAAATTTTTCTAGTTATCGTTACCATATCTCCATTACAGTTTATAGTTAGTTAATGATTTGCTGCTGTTGTGCATCTGTGTCTCTCTATCTCTATCACAGGTTCCACTGCTTTATTGTAATTTATTGTCATTTAATCAATCATTAATAATAATTGTACAATATGTTTGTGTTGATTGTTCTGTACATGTGACATCCATTGCACATCTGTCCATCCTGGGAGAGGGATCCCTCCTCTGTGGCTCTTCCTGAGGTTTCTTCCACATTTTTTCCCTGTTAAAGGGTTTTTTTGTGGGCAAGTTTTTCCTCACTGGAACCGAGGGTCTAAGGACAGAGGGTGTCACTCCCTGTACAGATTGTAAAGCCCTCTTAGCAAAATGTGTTTTGTGAATTTGGGCTATACAAATAAAATTTGATTTTGATTTGGCAGGCCTTTACTGCTCTGTACTGTAAAGGCCTGTCTATACAGGAGCCACCTCACCTGTATCTGACATAACAGATACACAATGTCTGAGACAGAACAACCAATCCAATCTTTTGAACAATGAAAAGCTTGTTTGTGTCACTCAGTTGTGCTTCTGTCAGTTGAAGATTTTTGGCAGTACATTTTAATTTCTCTGCAGTAACCAGTTTACCATTTGAAACTGATTATTTTTCTTGTCAGGGGCTGCCAGTGATCAATACATTATGATCGCACATCATGTCAAAGGCTGGCAGCAAAATATGAGGTTTTCTCTCTGCTTTATTGGCACTCTGCTGCAGGATTCCAACCTGAGCCCCGCCCAAATTAAATGGAAGCTAAGCACTTCAGATGGATCTTAAATATCAGCAGCAGATTCCTCGAGAAAAATAATGTCCTGTGATTTCCCACAAGGAGTGCTAATGGAAAAAAGCTGCATTGCTTCCTTGCCAGAACTGCCTGTAATTAGGATGCTGGCTGCGATATGCTGCCATTGATTTCTTATGGTAGTGAGGTTATGCTGCTGGTGTCGGACAACAATGACTATATAACAGCCGGGCCAATGATCTTAATGCCAGAAGCCAAGCACAGTTATTGATTTCATTACAGAAACCTCCCAGGTTCTAGGAACATACATTTTTTTATTGATCAGCGGCAGTGTCCACATTACTTTCAGCACTGTCACATGCAGCCAATCAATGACAGCAGAATGCTGAGTGTATGGAATTGCATAGGTACAGTGGGGCACAATAAATTTGGCAGCATATAATCAGGGTGGAAGGTGACCCCAACTGACAGAATTGATAAGTGTGAGCATTTTCGCTGCAACCTGTGGGATAAACTATAGATATTGTGTAATTAACTTGTCCAAATGGGTTTCATTTGACCCTATTCACATCTATGTGGCCCAAGAGCTGCAAGAAAATAAGAAATCAGATCAGCACCTTGGCAGGAGAAACTGCTCAGATAAGAATGTATTGATGATAGGTTGGGAGTAATTTGTTCAGCCTAAACCACAAAATAGAGGAATCATATCAACTGGATGGACAGACAGCAAAATAATGGTTAAAGTCTGTGTAAAGGCAATTCCATGTTTTCTTTCAATACACAATGAATATGTTGGAAAATAGTTGCTGAAAACATGTAATGCAATGTATTATGTGGAGTTCAAACAGTTTTTCACCAGTTTTCAGTCCAGGATTTTGTGGGCAGTCCTAAAACAAGACCATGTGATCATTAACATAAAATTAGCACAACTACACCCTCTAGCGCAATGGCATAGAAGCCTTAACGGTGTAGATTGTGGTTCTGGTGGTTCAAACATATAGGGCTGAACAATACCAACAATACTGCTAGTTGTACCATCCATCCAAAACGAGACGACGTAACGTCACGCGGTGATCATTAATATAAAATCTGCATATTCTGCTGAGTGGGCATGGCTTCGGCACATTCAGTGGACATGCCCCCACAATCCTGGAGCTGAGAATTCATTCTTACCTGATTTTGACACCTAATTTCATAAACTTGTTGTTATTTTTGATCATTCAAATTTGACTGAGTGGTTAATAAAACTTTCTTCTTTAGTCTGACAAACTCAGAACACATATTTAACATGACTTTACATGAACTTTAAAGCCTCAGTAACAGAAATTGGTTGATTTTAGTTGAACTGAAGCATTATGACACAGTCACAAGCACACTATTTATGGGCTCTAATGGAGCTGATGGCTGGATCTTTCTGAGGTTATAGAGTAGGAGGTGTTAGTTTATGCTTTAGGATTTCCTTTATAGATCAGATTTACCCTATAGATGCAACTAAAACATGACACCCCATTGATGCATGCATAAATCTCAGCTGTGTCTGTCAGATATCTAATTATAGAAGCAGCTTGTAATGTCCTGGAGCATTTTATTACACCTGCTTAACTGATATGGCTGTGTGACGGCTTTATGGCCTGACCTAATTTCTGATTGGTTGTCTGGGATCTCATCAGGAGAGATGGTCAACACCTGAATTGGTGTGAATGCTCATCTATAAGAAGAGCTCTGCGCATTCACTTTCTCTCTCTCTTGTTTGAGTTGTTGGGTTTGTTTGAGCTTTGGTTACTTCTATTTTGTTTCATCTTACAATTACACACATTCTCATACACCCATGCATTACAAACATTACTGATGAACTGATATACTGTACACAGTTAATATTAAATGTAGTTTAATAAAATGTATGTTTCATAATTTAAAGGCATGTGTTTTCTCCATCTTTTGTCATACCTCTGAGCCAGGTTGTGACCGAAGTATGTGATTAAATATCATTATGATTGTTAATTGTTTTAATTGGTTAATAAATGTCAGTGTCTATGATGATCATTATCATCCTTTGCATCTTGCAGCAGTCACAGCAGTTTTATTTGTTTTGTTTTTTTTGGCTAACAAACACAGTGACTTTCATGCTTTTCCAACCGGTCGGCAGTTATAATTAATATTTAATTCACTATTAATATTATTAATATTCGTCAATTTATAAAATGTTTTATTATTTGTTTGTACATGATATTAATAATGCCTGTGTTAATACTACCTGTGCTTCCACCTTAAAAGCTGATTGAAACACCTTGCTGCATTAAATTAATTCAATTCAAATGAAGAAAAACAGACTTGTCAGGGTTTCATGTGGTCAGATAAGATCACACAAAACAGCTACTATCTGAGATTAGAGAAGAGTAACCTTAAATTAAGGACTAATGTTGAGTCTACGTGCACACCTTCACCCGACATACACCTTGTCATCCAGTGACGTCCTGTATTTGTAATGGTTTTCATGATAGAGGTAGTCTGGTGCTTGGGGTGTTCAGCCTGGCTGCCTCCAGACCTTTCCCTTCCAAATGGCTCTTAATGAAGAGGCTCATTAAGGATCAGCAGTTGCTTTACTCTTAATGAGCGCCACACAGCTGCTCATTAGGTTCAGGCTTTTAGGCTTGGTATTTTCACCAACTACAGACTGCAACTCAGCATCTTCTTTACATCTACCTTTTTAGTAAGCTAGTCTGTTCAGGTGAATGATCAAGCAGGTTAACACATCTGGCAGCATTTAAAATTCTTGTTACTGGCTGTTAAACATTTAGACATGTCTGAAATGAAAATAAAGGTCAAACAGTCCTAAAGGCCCAAGAGGCCTGTTTACTACAGTACGCAGTATGAAAACTCCAAACTATTTTCATGTTGTATTCATTTTCAATTCAGCAAATATGTTTTGAGAGCAACATAATACTGTTTTAAACATACAATGTTCACATAAATCAGTCTGTATTTACTGACAACATATTTGATTCATTTTTTTTGCAGTATCCACACCATAAACTAAAGAATGATTCACATTTTAGTAGTGCTCATTACGAGCCCGAAGTCAGGCAAAGACAGAAAAGGTTAGCACTAACTTAAAAAACAAAAACAACCTAGACCTTTCACCAAGACCATGATCCTTCCATAACCTCCAAAAGTGTATCTGTTCTTACCCACACATGTGTCATGGTCTCATATCCTATGCTTTGTACTTCTATCTATATATGGAATCAAATATGGTGAAATTAAGGTACTGGTGCCATCTTTGTTTTCTGTACTATCACTGTCTGGTACAGAAACAGCACAGAAGACCAAAAGACCCCACAAACAGTGGTTCATTCCGTTGAATGTATAATAGGTGGTGCTTCACCCTTCCTAAAAACAGTTATACCAGAGGACGAAAGAAATACTTTCTCACATCGCCTCACAGCAGAAGGTTCCTGGTTTGAACCTCAACTTGCATGTTCTCCCGTGTCTGCGTGGGTTCCCTCTGGGTACTCTGGCTTCCTCCCACAGTCCAGACACGTGAACCTTAACAGGTTAACTGGTGACTCTAAATTGTCTGTAGGCATGAATGTGAGTGTGAATGGTTGTTTGTCTCTATGTGCCCTGTGATGAATTGGAAACCTATCCAGGGTGTACCCTGCCTCTCGCCCAATGTCAGCTGGGATAGGCTCCAGACCTCCCGCGACCCTAATGAGGATAAGCAGTTACAGATAATATGTGTATGTATGCATATTACACAAGATACTCAAGATTTAATAATATTCTGTTGAAATCTGTTGTAAATCATTCCTGCTGCCTACAGTCAGAACACCAAATGCCTGTAGTAGTGCCCTGTCATTAAATGCTGAGATAATTGAGTTATTTCTAACCCATGTAACAAACACAAGGTGAGGCGGACAAGTTCCTGTTCTGATGCAGTGCTTTCAAAGAATTTTGACCGGCAGACATAGACAAAGAAGTGAGTTGACGTGGGTTCTAAGTATTTCTGGGTGTGTCATCAAGCCTTTCTTATCTATAGTTCACTCTGCAGCCTTTATCTGGGCAGCCAGCTCAGTTTGGGATATCTTACTCAGCATTAATAGCTTTGCTGCATGCTGGGAGGATTTGCCTGTGAGCAGAAGGACATGCCTATGGATAAGTGATTTTGTTTCAGAGCTGATTAGCACACTGTGGTCAGTACATACTGCAGCAAGCTAATGGTCTTCTGAAAACCTCCATATGTAAAATACAATTTACCAATAGCCTTTCAGACTCAGAGCTATCAAGATACTAAAGAATTGTTTTGGGGGGAAAAAAAACTCTTTTCCAGACACTCACACTGAGCATGTTGAACGGGACATCTGATCTCTGCATTATGTTCAGTGGAGTTGGGCATCATGCCCATAGACAGGATAAATAAAAATGGTCTCCATGACGTCACGCACAGGTTTCTGAAGGTCATTGTGGTGTCTCTGGCCTGCTCCTTCCTCCCAGCTAATCCAAACATGGGCAAAGAGGTGATGCGTAGGTGGAGCTGAGCCAGACTGAATGAAGCCTGAATGAAGTGCTCAAACAATCCACCTGTGACACCTAACTGTGAATCAAAGAGGTCACACTCTGCACTTATATGTAACTTATATGTATGCCTTAATATCATTTGAACAGGTGAGTTGTATATAAATTCACCCTCAGTACAGTTGTCATGAACGGGTAGATTAGCTGTAGAGACCAAAACTGTTTTTTGTCCCAGGCTGTAAACATGTTTATGTCTGCTGTGAAGTTGGACATTTGAACATGGGGACTTATGGAGACTGACATGTTATATAGCCAGCTCAGTTTTGCATTTCACTTCACAGCCATGGAGGTTGCTAATAGGTTAAGAACAACAGTATTTCTATGTTACTGTATTATTATATTTTGTTTTGAAGCTGGGTTGTTTCTGTTTCTAGAATGAAGGTAAGGTCATCCGATGTCATAAATATTGAGCAAACTGTAAACTGTATGAGAGCAGTGCTGTATGTTTGTAGTCTAGTACTATAATAGAACATTGCTAGTTTAATGATGCCCTCTTTTCCAAACAGTGCAATCGTGTTTCTATTGGCCGAATGTGTGAATGCAAAGTCAGTGTTGAACTAAAGTGAACATTATTATATAATAATAATAATAATAATAATAATAATAATAATAATAATAATAATAATAACAATAATAATTATTATTATTATTATTATTATTATTGTTATTATTGTTATTATTATTATTATTATTATGGTTATTGTTATTATTATTATTATTATACAAGCTGATTGTGGAATGACTAGAATGCACCAATATTCTGATATTCTACATATTGTTCTATAATCAGTATCTAATCAGTGTAACAAAGCTCCTTCTCAAACACATTTGTGAATGGCGTGCCAGGTCAGGTGTGTTCATCAGCACCCGCTCTTCACTGTTTGGTAGAAGAAAAGCAATGCACTCTGGGTGATCAGGCCAGGCAAGGATCCTGCACAGTGGGAGAAGTGGCAGTGCCTCATTAGGGTGCTATTTTAACAAAGCACTTTCCCTCCATGCTGCAGAGAGGCATGTAACCGCAGCTCAACATTCCATGCTTTCCCTCTCAGCCCTCACAAAGGGATATAAATCTCCTTTGGCCAAGATAATTACCAAGATAATTTTATCCATAATGATGCTTGTCAGTCAGGAGTGCTGATGAAATTAAAGAACTTATTCTCTATGAAATTTCTCCCCCAGATTTCTCTCCAGATTTATGTCAGGGGAAGAAGAAAAGGAAAAGAGGAACTGAAAGTCTGACAAACTTTTCCATCTATAATAGGCTGACTCCATAAATCCCTGCAGTGTTAATGGTGTATACATGCCTCACCTGGCCTCAAGCCAGAAGTCAAGCTCACACCAATTTAAAACAAAGGTCACAGGTGAGGAACTGTTCATTGTTGATATTGTATTTACATTACTCAAAGTGGCAAACCTGCTGTAGTGCTGTGGCCAAAAATGATGTTCTCAATGTGCAGCTTCAGTCATCAGAGAACATCACTCAACTTCACACTTCATTTTCTGTTCACATACATTTTGGTAAATATCTGTTGACTTGTGTGTTGTGGGCAGATCTTGGGAATTCAGGACAATTTTAACAAAACAGTGTCTTGATCATCGTGTACTGCCGGTAAGGAAGTTGAAGTCAGTCCTCACCCTTGCTGAGGTGAAACTGAAAACTTTTATCTTGAATCTTCAATCTGAATTGTTGTTTTTTTAAAGAGCCACTTAAATTATTGCTGAGATGCTATTATGAGGCTTGGTGGCAGAGGTGCAGGCCTACTGTGGATAAGATGAGATAAAAGGGAAAAAATAAAAGACATCAATGCCTGAATGTTATAATATTTAGCATAAGCAGTGGCAAACATTTCTTCATGGAATAAATGTCTTGTGCTTTCTTTTAAAAAATTAACATTGAAGAATTGGGACCCTGTTACTCCTTGTATCACTCAACAAAAGCAAGTGAACAATCGCTTATGTCAAAGTTTGACAATGACAGAATTAGAGCAGGGTTTTCTCAGCTCCCTGTCCCCCACAGGGAACCTGGCACACACAGCTCAAAAAAGAAGTTTACTTTCATTGTTATTTGAAATTACACTCATTTGCATTTTCTAGGAGAATGGGGCCACATGAAAAACAACAATGCCACCAAGCAGGATGTAAAAAGATGCAACACATCTTTGAAATGGAACCTTGGAGCACTTCAATGGGATGAGCTGTCTGATGATCATCCCTGCAGAGTTTTGAAGAACATGTAATTCAGGATAAGGAGAAACTTCTCCAGATGGCTTCTAGAGCTCTGCCCTACAGTAGAGAACATCATCCAGTGTGACCACTGGATGATTTTCTCAGATTCACCTCCAGTTACTATGACATTGAGCATGTTGGGAAATATTTCGCTTTCTTTCAGATGTGAGATGAACAGCTGGACTCTGTTCAAAGTTCAAAAATACAACCACCAACACTTGGAAAGCTCACTGACTGACATGACGTATGTTTTTTTAAATCTGTACACAAGCAGAAGTTCAAAAAACCCAGAGTGCTGGAACTATTTCTAAGCGTGCCAGCAGAACATAGTGAGTGTGCAGTTTCCCAGAGTCTTGTCATCACAGTAAGGTTGCCAGGTTTGATCCTATCGTGCCTGTGCAGAGACCAAAACCTGTGCTAACCAGTCGTATCTGCACTATAGCAGGAAACAATGCACAGAAGTACTGAGTAGAACGAATGAATACACTGTTGTAACTGATACATTATTCTGGTAAATATGACTTGTAGGGAGGTGTGTGGAATGTACATTGTGTGTTGTGTGTACACAAATGGTAAATGGACTGTACTTATATAGCGCCTTTCTAGTCTTCCGACCACTCAAAGCGCTTTACGTATCTCATTCACCCATTCACACACATCCATACACTGATGGCATTAGCTACCATGCCATGCAAGGTGCTAATTGGCTCATCAGTTCAAGGAGCACACATTCAGACACTGATGGCACAGCCTTCAGGAGCAATTTGGGGTTCCGTATCTTACCCAAGAACACTTCAACATGCAGATTGGAGGGGATCGAACCACCGATCTTCTGATTAGTGGATGACCTGCTAATCAGAAGATACATGTATGTTGTGTGTCAACATGTTCCATCCTCATCCTCCATCCATCCTCCCATTGTCAGTACTGACTTAATATTTATGGTTGTTGAATCCAGAGGTGATTTCTACATTCCAAAGACTATATAGCATATAACATTACATTTACTTTATTTGTTATTTATGTATGACTTTAATTGGAAAAGCACATTTCAAGGACTGATTGATTCTTGATTGATTGATTGATTGATACCTGTCTATCAAATCAAATCAAATTTTATTTGTATAGCCCAAAGTCACAAAACACATTTTGCCTCAGAGGGCTTTACAATCTGTACAGGGAGTGACACCCTCTGTCCTTAGACCCTCAGTTCCATGAGGAAAACCTTGCCCACAAAAAAAACCTTTTAAAGGGGAAAAAATGTGGAAGAAACCTCAGGACAGACAGACGTGCAATAGATGTCACATGTACAGAACAATCAACACAAACATATTGTACAATTACAATGAATTACAATAAATGGTAGAGTGATTGCAGTAGCAGAGGAATCTGTGATAGAGATAGAGAGACACAGATGCACAATAAGTCATTAACCAACTAAGCTGTAGTGGAGATGGTAACAATAATGACAGTAATGCTATGCTATTCTATGCTTTGAATCAGTCTCTATTGTCACATAATTTTAACCTAAACCTGAAGTACTATAACCCATAAGAACCCAGACCCAGATCCTTAAAAGAAAATTATGTGGGTTATACCACAGACCAAGTGGACCACATAGAACACATTTCTAAAGTTTCTTTTTTTCAGAATAACACTTTTTATTCCCAAAGATCTGTGTTGTCACATTGGGCTTAATAAGGGGCATAAAGCTTTATACAGAAGAGTCAATGTGCTTGTTACACTGGTGTCAGCATGGGTTCTTATGGGTTAAGTTGCCTAAACATGACCATAAAAATATTATACCTCAACATACTGTATGCCATCAGTGAACATTTTGCAAACGCATTTGGTGTCAACATTGTGGCTGAATGTGGTTTTGTAATTAGAATTACAGTCTTCCAAAACATATTAGCTGTTGCAATTAATAGTAGGTCTAAATAAACTTAATGAAGGTAAGTGTGTCATTATAGCAACACATCCTTATTATTGCGACTTTCTAAATCCTTTAAAGTCGCTAGAGAGACTAACGTTAGGTCCTGTATGTTTGTATGACGCGCTGATGTTCAGAGGAGCACGGCGAGTCCAGGTAAGTTTTAACGTGTTTAATGAAAAAACATTACTGAAATTTCCAGTTGAACGAAAAGGCGGCTCATTCAACAAAAAGGCGGCTCATTCAACAAAAAGGCAGTCAACAAAAATTATGGCTACCTAACCTGCCCCTCTCCTCCCCAGTGCAGGTGACTCAGCCCTTAATATAACCTATAGCCCTCATCAGCCGGCACCCATGTGACCCAAACCAAACACATCACCGTGGCAACCAGACTAAATAAATCAAACCAGTCAGAATACTGACATACAAAAAACTCTATCTGGCTCCTTGTGGCGACCCCTGCTGTCAAGGCAGTGGGATTTTGGTCTGTGGGCTGGGCTTGGTAATTGGGGCACCTGGGCCCGGTGCCCTGAGATTATATAAGCCGACCACTCACTCATTCTCTCTCTCTCTCTCTCTCTCTCCCAAGCAGACGTCCGTGGAGTGGTAGCCGTCGCCGGTTAACCCTCTTCTTTTCTTTTCCTCTTTAGTTGGATGCACTCGACAACATACATTCACTACATTTTACACTCATGCACTAGCAACACATCCTTATTATTGCGACTTTCCAAATCCTTTAAAGTCGCTAGAGAGACTAACGTTAGGTCCTGTATGTTTGTATGACGCGCTGATGTTCAGAGGAGCACGGGGAGTCCAGGTAAGTCCAGGTAAGTTTTAACGTTTTTTTTTTTTTTTTTACTGACGCCCACATCCCATCTGTACCATTGTTATGTTTTTTTGTTGTTTCATGTTAAATAAAAACAAATGCAACCCTTCTAAAAACATTGCAACTCCGGTTCTTGTCATGGCCCAAAGAGCCAGGCTGTGACACCTGACACTTATATTGATTCAAACTATGACATAAGCTGAAACTGAAATTACAGAAGTTGGTAAAGTTGCCTCAGCTGAAGATTTGATTCAAAATGACATCTGTAGTTGAACTGCAGAACTTATCCAGCTTAGATGAATCTTTGAAAAGAAGAACAGAATGGAAATGAAAGAGGAATCAATGAGGTGGATTTTTGTTTGAGCAGGCCAATGAGAAAAAAACACAGAAAAACATTATTTTGACCAAAGGTGAAGGCAAAGTAAAGCAGCATGTTTTATGCACTCATTCAGGGCCTCTTGTTGGCTCCTGCTGCACATCTCAAACATACTGTGACAATTCTGTCATAGCTGTGATTGACCGAAAAAGTTTCCTTGTCTTCCCAGTACATTCAATCAGTTATGTGGATTTGTTTAATCAACTGCTTTTTGAGAATCTCTCAAAGTGTCTTTCATACCAGATGTTTTTCCATCACCTTTCTACTTATATGTGCTGTTTTGTGCTTTCTATACAGCTACAAAAACGTTATATATTTTATAGTATTTACTTTTAACATATTTATTACAATTTTGTTTATTTATATCTGCAGATACACATGCATCAAATTTACAGCATTTATGGACTATATTAGTGCAAATGTGCAAAAAAGGACATTCTTACAGGAAATACACAATAATTCTGTCTTTGTCCATCATGCTTCTGTTACCGAAAGGGGAGATTATCAATTATCATAGGAT
Organism: Nibea albiflora; assembly: GCA_014281875.1. Lineage (NCBI taxonomy): Eukaryota > Metazoa > Chordata > Actinopteri > Sciaenidae > Nibea > Nibea albiflora. The sequence goes on from CM024810.1 coordinate 19,567,883, forward strand.
CATCACTTCAAGTTGTTGCCTGTCACTAATCTGCAAGTGGAGAAAAGAATGCTTAGAAAGTTCAGAAAGAAAATGCTCTGCTCATTCTACCAATTATTGTAGTTGTTGAAATAAACTGAAGTATTAGTTTTGAAGTGAATTTAAGATTGACTTGTTTTACATTTACAAACATCTGACTCTAAAAAATATCAAGTACTGTGAACTTTGGACAGAGCCATAGCTGTTTCCGATCTTTGTCAGCTTGCTTATATCTTGACTTTAGATCTGTATTTAACACACAGAAGTGAGACTGACATCTATCCTTTCACTCTCACTCCCAGAAAGCAAAAAGTCATATTTTCCGAAATGATGAATCATTCCTAATCATTTGTGGTTGGTCTAATACTTATTTTGGCACCATACTCCTGAGGATGTCAACACCTGCAGTTTAACAGAGCTTACAAACAGCGTGTTGTAATGTCAGGCCCCATATGGTATGGGGCTGTAATACTTTTGGAACACCTAGGCATTAGAAGGACATAGATGACAATTTAACTCCACCCTGTTTTGGCCAATCACCCAACCAGTAGCGAAAATTTCTGAAACCAAAACTCGGGTCAAACATTGTTCTTTGATTCAAGCTAAGGAAAGCCAAGGGAGGAAAAGCCTGCTTGAGACCAAACTGGAATGCTGAAAATTGAGAACTCTATACTAGAAAGGGAAGCTAGTGCAACTAGCCTAGGAGATGCTGTGCACTGCAGTGTAGTCATAGCCATGGACGACATGAAGTCTCCCAGGTGGGAAAAAACAAGGAGAACTGGAAGACCAACATGGGGACAGATGGTCTAGGCCCTAGACCATCTGTCCCCATGGTGGTCTTCCAGTTCTCCTTGTCCACAAAAAGAGTTTCATTCCCCTAATGAAACTCTTTTTGTGGACTTTCAACACATTGATAATTAGATAGACTATGTTCTCTGCACAGCTCATGCTCCTGGTCATTCCACTGCCATCACTATCTTTCTTTCCTGTTTCTCATTTTCAGTTCAGAGGCTTGGCCCCTCTTGTGGATAATGTCCAATAACTGGTCCTCCATATTTGGCACTGAAGTTCAATCTATAAATGCCCTATCTTCATCATTCTGTCACCAATAGTTGAAGGTTTTTCATGATCAGTTCAACCCTTCCCATTATACAATCTTGTAACTATGGCAAAATACAAAACAAAATATAAATACAAGTGGATTCCACCTACCAAAGATCTCACTCTACAATCTATACTATATTTTAGCTATGTTAATAAATTATTTAAACAATGGTCTCAATGCAAATCAGATCTCAATGCATCTTCTTTAGATGTTGGCCTGCACATAGAGCTGTCCACTGGTTATTGGATCACCCGAGAGGTCTAAAACAGACCCTAAGAGACAGATCTATCACTGCATCAATGCATCACTGAATCCTGGGCCGTGTGGTTAAATCACATAACTAATTTAAGAGGGGAACAGGGAACAGTTATGTGCTGCTTAAGGTCAGTCCAGTTTAATCACAGTGCCAAATGTTTCTCCCAGCATGTACTAAAGGAGGACACTGACCTCAACTGGGCAATCAGCATCACACATCATGCATGGGTTTGCTTGCTGTGGTGGGAGCTCAAGCTTCAAAGCATTTGATAAGACATTCTTTTTTTTTCTTTGGCTTATATTTTGGTTTATAATAGAGGTACAGTATGTTTCTCTTTTTAACACCCAACACCGTTTTGTTATGCCACTGAATTGAAGGGAATGACAGTGTCCTCTGCTGAATCCATGCAGTTCAAACCACCTCACTATCCCGCTTTGCAAAGCATTTTTAATTATCTCCACAAGTGCAGATATTCAGATCTTCCTTAGATTAGGTCCACTAACCCCCTGCCTGCACCTCAATTTATTCTCACAAAGTTGACGGTGTCTTGAAAGTGCTGCTTATAATTTCGGGGGTGAACTCTGTGTTTTTTCATTTGTGAGGCCCCTCATTCCCTCCTCACCCTTGAGTTTCTTCAATGTCAGTGCTCACTTCAAAAGCCTCAGAATGATCTCTGAGGACTCCATTGAGGTTTCCCATTGCAAACAATTATTCTGTCCGTGGTTCTTTGACAGAGTTTTCTCTAGATTTATATTACTAAACCATGAATCAAATATCTCTTTATCTCAGTGGTGCCTCGTGGTTATGTTATTGACCAGAACCTTGAGCTGAATGTAGATTAGTCGTTATAGAAGGATCCAGGAGCTTGCTTAATTCAAATCAGCTCAGTCAGGAGTGAGATTTGGAGTGCAGATTTAGGGGAAAGCTAAGGGAAAGAGTTTGGTTGGAGATTTTTTATCTTTGCTTGGCATCTTCACATTCTAAGTTTTTGGATAGTCTTCTCACAACAACTATGTAACTTATAACTCACTCCTTCCACCTCCCCCCTCTTTCCCTGAAATCCTATAACCTCTATGGCCTCTGTACCTGGGATATCCACCTCGGCTGGGAGGTCTTTGGTGTGTGGCTGTATCATCCAAAATAGATAAGAAAGCCTTTCTGTTGCCACAGGAAGACATTGTGAAGTCTCCCCAGCAGTGATCCCAGCAAAGGCTCCACACAAGCAACTGGTGAGAACAAGGGCTGGTGCTTTAAAAGAAGCTTCACCCCAACACAGCATACCTCCCTCAGGTAACCACCCACGCTGAGATACACACACACTGCAGCAATGTCCTGGAGGAAAATGAATCTGAGTAAACATGTCTGAATAAATAAATGCATCAACTTTCTCTATTCTGAATCTTAGATTATTGCTGGAGGACTCTCAGGTGAAGTTTGACATCAATCCAGTCCCAGCTGAGAAATGTTGCATTACAGGCAATTGTTGGTCAGGCAAGCAAGCAGACTTCTGTTTGTTTCTGTACTAGCCTAGGCTAAACTTATACCAGCATTACTATATGACCAAATGTTTACTACGTTTGATTTTACTGGATTATTTTAAATATCTGAGCTAGGTTTTACAACCATCCAGCCAATGGTTTTTATTCCTTTTACACAATGAAAATAATCTTGCAGAGACATGAGAACGTAATCCATCTGAACAAACATCATATTTACTTTTATTGTTTTTTTTTTATTTTTTTTATTGTACTTTTGTTGCTATTGCAAAATCTCAGAATCACATATTTATCACGTGTAATACTATTTATTTAGATTCATCAGTTTTTCTGTATGACCAGAACTTGCAACTTTTACCCTGTGCAGATAGATCAATATAAGAATGGAACCCATGGACGATTTTGTCCTTTGACAATATTAAACCATTTATTGGAGCAGAAGACTGTGTCCTCAAAAAATATTGCCAAAAAGTAAGACTTCTTTGTACAATTCGAATCTACGAATATGAATGAAAGCAAGAATAAAAAGACAAATATAGAGCCACAGATGTCTGGAGGCTGCAGACAATACGGCCTGGTCTTCAGTTTTATATTGCAGCACTATTTGGAGACTACAGTTACAATACTTATCCAATAATACAATAAAAAAACATCTACAGTTTAATTCATCTTTTGACAGCAGTACTGATGGGGAAACAAACTACACGTGAAATGACGACCAGTCACTCAGTAATTCATCCAGATTCCAAAATTAGTATCACCCTGTTTTGGCCATAACAAACACCATGTTCAGGCATACAGACATGAGTGTATCTGACTAGTAAATCCCAAGTTTACTAACTTATTAATAATAAAAATGGCCTTTATTCAAGAGAGACAGTTGAAGAGTGACAGGAAATGTGGGGAGCGAGAGATGAGGAATGACATGCAGGAAAGAGCCACAGATTGGATTCAAACTCTGGACCACCACAGCAACGACTGAGCCCTTGAACATGGGGTGGGTGCTCATCTGAGCTAAATGACACCCCTTGTAACTCTCACAATGTTGGGTTCTTTGTGGTTCCTACAGTTTCCAAAAGTAGATTTGGAGCCAGAGCTTTCAGCTATCAAGCTCCTCTTCTGTGGAACAACCTACCATTCTGGGTTCAGGAGGCAGACACGGTCAACACCTCCAAGAGTAGACTTAAGACTTTCCTTTTTGATAGAGCTTATAGTTTGGGCTAGCTCAGGTCATCCCTTAGTTATGCTGCTATAGGACTAGACTGCCGGGGGACTTCCTATGATTCACTGAGCTTTTCGCTCCCCTCTCTCTTTCTCTCCATCTGTAAACATACATGTTGATTCAGAAGTTTTTGTGCTCTCTCATCTCACAGATTCTCATGGATTGTGGCTGCTGCTGTGGCAGCTTGACGTCCATTACAAATATTATCATTAGTATCATTATTATCTCCATTAATTTCCATTAAAGTACACTATTAGTTATTTTTTTGCTGCTGCTATGTATCACTCCAAGCCTCTCAAAATATGAAATTGGGCTCTGGGAACAGGTGATTTTTTATTTTTTTTTTACATTTTCAAAATATTTTCACATCATCAAAAAAGAGAAAGATCTGGACTGAATAAAACATCAGTATGCAGCCAGTCTGTGTAAACTGTGTCATTTCTCCACAGTGCACAGCTGTGTCTTGTAGCTGGGCTGAATCGATGCTGATCAACTTCTATAATGAACGTGGGCTGTGAAAACTGTGTGCCAGTGTTTGTGGAGACAGGTGAGCCTTGACTGTTTTGATCTTTCAAACATGTATTCCATCTCTTCTCTCACCACAAGGGAGCCTCCAACCAAGGTCAGCGCTCAAAGGCAGGGTGCACCATGGGAAATGAGCCTGAGCGAGTATGTGCCAGCCCCCCGCTTTTGTGGGATCAGCACAGCATCAGAAGGATCAGACTGACACTAGTGAAGTCCCCTGATATCACCTATCACTACCTGTTTCTGCTACAGAGGAAACCAAAGGCCTGCTCTAATTGTATCATTAATATCATTGCAGTCTGAGAGCCAATTATTAATTTGAGTTTTACCTGCCCCAACCTTGAATCAGGCAATGCTCAGATATTTGAGCACAGACTGGCTGTGTTAATGATAAAGAAGCTTTTCAGCCATCTGTGATCAAAACAGTGCAGATGCTTTTGGCCTGAAGACACAGCAACTGTAAGTTCAACACAAAACAGTACAACGTGCCTCAGATGACTTCTAATACAGAAACAATTCAGTGTACAGTGTTTTATGATGTACATGCACGACAAAAAATCTAGAAAATGAACAGATCATAAAATGATCCCAGACAATGTATGTACTAAATTATCTGATCTTGCAATATGATATCTGCTCATAGTGACCACATGACCATTTAATCTGGTTATCAGGTGATGTATGGATGCAGTTAAATGGTAAATGGACTGTACTTAAATAGCCTTTCTAGTCTTCCGACCATTCAAAGTGCTTTACAGTACGCATCTCATTCACCCATTCACACACATTCACACACCAATGGCACAGCCTTCAGGAGCAATTTGGGGTTCAGTATCTTGCCCAAGGACACTTCAACATGCAGACTGGAGGAGATTGAACCGCTGATCTTCTGATTAGTGGACGACCCGCTCTAGCCATAGATGCCCCAAAGTTGACTTCTTAACATAATTTATGTTCACGTTCATTAGTATCACTTAGCATCCTTTTTAAAACCTAATCATTTTGTAGTTTTCCTATATGGTTTATAGATTTTTTTCATTAAAAGCCTTCGAAATCTTTAGCCGGGGGTAGACTAACAACAAAAAGGGGATAAATATGGAGGCAAATTTGGGCCAAAAGCTTTAAAAGTTATAAAATTGTCATTTATAACTGAAAGTTCTGATGTTGAGCTTTTGTTTTCTAAGAAAATCTGCAATTTCTTAATGATAATAGATTAATAATTTAATATTGAAAAACACATTTCTAAGCATTTTTTTGGAACAATGTAAAATAGCTCAATGTCTTCATGTCATCCTCTTAACAGAAAAACTGCATCACAAGCAGCTGACCATATCGTTATTCTATGATCAAGATATCATCTGAGAAAATCTGCAAAAATATAAATGACTGCACTGTGTTCAGTTTTATTAACATTTATGTTCATTTATGTTATGTTAACATTTATGTATCTATCTTTATTATTATATATCTTATCTTACCTTGTTAAAAATGTGTCACCTCAGAGAGGGTTACAGATGACAGACAGTTCTTTCTTTATTATCCTGCAACATGGATTTTTGAAGTGCTTAAATTGAATATAAAAAATCTAGGTGTGTGTGATATTGATATTGATATTAAGGCTTTGATATTATGGCTTTCAGACTGTGTAATGAATGTTCTGATGGATTTAGAGCCTCATCATCCATCTGGAAAAAAAAAAAAAACTTTGGCCATAATCCTGACATTATGTGTTTTTGCAAAACTTCATTTAAAAATAAGCCGACAAAATGTTGGCGCTAAACATATTCTACATAGTTTCTTTCCATCAAATGGAAATGTGTGTGTGTGTGTGTGTGTGTGTGTGAGCACCATTGCTGTGTCTCCAGTGTGCTCTGTGTGTTCTGATAGCACAGTCGTGTTCACGGCAGCAATGTTATGCACACAAGTGAATAACTAAAAACGTACTTGATGATGTATGCACAGTGTTAGAGGCCATATTAAAAACTACTGACATTTTTCTTCTGTTCTACACTATTCTTTAATACTATTTGATGTAATCTTACATTTGTACAACCAATGATGATTTCCCTCTCCTCTGCCCTCCGGGGTGGGGAATGTGATGATGAGAAAACAGTGATGAAATATTGAGCAGACTTTGAGAATTCAAGTTGGTTTATATCTTTGTTAAAGAAGTGAAAGATGCTCATGGTTATTAGAGTTATCACTCACTATAAGCACAAATATAAATATTACTGAATATTTATGATCAGTGGATCTATGAGTAATGATATTAAGTGAAATTAAATATGTGAGAGGCAACATTTCACAATCTGGCTTCAATTCACCATCTCTGTTTTGTGCATATGCTGTGGTTATAAATGAGACCCCAGGTGATTTTGTTGACGTGGTGTTCAAAGGAAAGGTTGCTGTCAAAAACTACTCCAATGTTGCGACTGTGTGTGGAGGGAGACAGAGCAGAGCTAGTGATGTGAGGCAGAAGTTGTGAGAAGGGATTTCGGACGAGTGATGATCATGTTTGATCAAAGAGACTGCACATCATCAGTGTAGCAGTTAATGGTGTATGATGTTACCAAGTGAGGGTATGTAGAGCATGAACAGCAGAGGACCAAGCACTGGACATGGGGACTTGGGAGACACCTATGGACAGGGGAGTGGTATATGTTGTGGAGAAGTTGCTGAAGCCAAAGGTCAGTGGTGACGTCAGGAAGAAAGAAAGTGTTCAGGAGCCTCTGATGTCTTATGCTGTATTATTTATTAGCACGTGATCAAGGAGAATTAGAGACATTCTCATAAAGCATCAGAGGTGCCTGAGTCGGTCTCGGATTCTGCCCAACTCATGCTGGTGGATAGACTTTAAACCCCGAGATAACATCACAAACACTATACGCCCAGAATTAGGTAAAAGAGAATGCTTTTACCAAGGATGGTGTCTTCGTCAACATGATTAAGTCTGGAGACACAGATGTCTGTTTACGCAGATTGGAATGTCAGTGGCAAGCTGTCTATTATGTCTAAGCATACAGCACCAGAGTCCTTCGATCCTGGCCACAACAGTGTTGAGATAGGATGGCCCCTGCTACTGCCAGCCAAAGACAAACAACTAATACTGCTGAGGACCTCAAGGCCCACATGTGACTTCATGTAACCTTGTATAATGTCTGTATGTTTGTGCTTTTATTATATTCCATTTAAAAGTATGTATGTGTCACTCAGAACACTACAAGAATAGAAAAATCCATAACAGTATAGAACATGCAGCTGTTGATGTGAAACTGTTGACTATTTTTGTGACAAGACCTTAGCCAGGTGAGGGCTGCACTAATGATATTAGTGAAGGAGGAATAATGAAGGAGTATTCAAATGTCAGAGAAGATGGTGTGGAGTGAGGAATGCAGTGAGGTCCAGCAGGATGTATTAGTGGACTAGTAGAGGCTATTACTATTAGTGGAAGCCATGACATGATTCAAGCAGGTCATTGGATATGAGGTAGGCTTTGAGTTTTGAGGCTAAAACACATTCCAATATTTTTGACAGAAATGAAAGGTTGGAGATGGGCCAGTTGTGGTAACCAAGTTGAGTCCATTTTTTTGAGGATGATTTCTGTGAGTGAAGAGATAGCAGGGAGATGGATCGGATTTTTCTGAACTACAAATGGTAACATTTTTAGATATGCGTATTTGTGGATATGTGGACCTTCAGATGACAATCTGAATCACAAAATGTGAGATATTGTCATCTTCTGGGTTCCTGAAACTACATCCTACAACATATAGACAGTTATTAAAGACTTCATGAAAACTTGCCTTAACTGTATGCAGCTATTTTACATTAAAGCAAAACAACAACAACAAAATATAACTGACTGCATTCAGTGCTCCAAATTCCTGTCCTGTTCCCCTGCAAGTGTGTAACACAGCATAGCACTACATCACACCCTTCACAAACTATGGGTCTTCAGCTAGGAAGAGGCTAGTTTGGATTTTGAGTATTTAGTATTTAGACATTTACAAAATAGCTATATGGGGCAATAAATATGTCAAATTTCCCCTTTACTGTATCAGACGACAAATTCAACAAGAATTCGTTTCTGGGAGCCAAACCACACTGATTACTGTGCAAAACGGCAGAACTTTATTCATTGACTCAATAATACTTCTGATACACTTCTTTGCTTTATGTGAAAAAAACAGGCCACCTCCAGCAGCACCATCAGAGATTACACCAGTCGACAAAGTCTATCATGACTCCCTTGTACTCTTGCTCATTTCCTTCTGATACACATCCAACAATGGCTGAATCATCAGAGAACTTCCATAGATGACAGCTGTCAGTGTTGTGTATGAAGTCTAACGTGTACAAGCTGAAGAGAAAAGGAGAGAACACTGTACTGTTCCTCACTCAAACTGAGGGTCTAAGGACAGAGGGTGTCACTCTCAATACAGACTGTAAAGCCCTCTGAGGCAAATGTATTTTGTGACTTTGGGCTACACAAATAAAATTTGATTTAATTTAATTTGATTTGTACTTATGAAGCCCTATGCTGCAAATCACCACATAAGACAAACAGTCATGAAGCCTCAGTCGTGGGATGTGCAGTTTTTGGTTTTGGAACTACACATGAGGATTTCCACAGGACCAGAACTCAGAGCCTAAATTGAGGCTCATATTGAAAATGTGCGAAACAACTTTGGAGAGCTGATCTGCAACAGTTTTTGAGCAGACTGGAGCTGATACCATCTGGGCCTGTGGCCTTCTTCGCCTTGATATTCTTCAACTGCTTCCTCACCTGGTCAGCTGTTAGAGAGGGAGAGTGAACAGAGTCAAATCTGTCGAAGAACAAATTTAGTCTTCAGATAGTGGGCTTCTGAAGTGTTGTTAAGTTGAAGTTGTTTCTCCAACCTTCTCCTGTAGGTGGCCTTGTCCTTCCATATTTCTTCCTCAGGTCTTCTTTGTCCCCAGATCTGAAAGCACAGTTTTTTTCATTCAGTAGGGCCTTTAGCTCAGTGGTCATCCAGGGTTTCTTGTTGGAGAAACACTGTACCTTCCTTGTAGGCACAGTGTTATCTGTACTGAAATTCATGTCATGCATCTGTGATACAGGTCGTCAAACTGTCAATGTCCTCCCAGTGTGGTCTAGAGAGGACTTCCAAGTCACTGATTTTAACACAGTAATGGTCAGAGGCCTCATTTACCTCAGACCATGGATGGTTTGTACTGCCTTTTCTGCTCCTGGCGCTTAGATCCAGCTGTGCGTGTCCATCTTCTTCTCCGCAATTCAGCAGAGATCACCAGTCTTTCCACAGACAGTATGCTAGCATTACCTAACAGCCGTTCTTGAGTGTAAACAAGAGCGCCTTTTCGGAATCGGTCACCTGATGTCTTCACAAAGCAGCTTCATACAGCAGAAAGGCAAAATGAATTCATCTCCACGGTTCAAAGTAAACGCTTACCCATGAAATGGCTGGAGATCAGTGTCAGAAAAACGTCTTTTTTTAAATACTAAAAATACTAAAAAGCTGTGAAACAAGGAAATAACTTCTTACGCTGCTATATAGGTGCCTATATGTACATACAGTATATGTACATATATGAAAACGGACAATTTCATGTATGTAGCGTATATTTGAAACCTATATCAAAACCTATATTAAAACTTATACGTTCTTTCTGGGTGGGGTAGTGGATAGCCAAGCTGACACTCACACTCTCCCCCACCAGGCAATTTTTGCTTTATCATGAACTACCTGTGGGGTGTTTGTAGCTCAGAAAATGTGCTTTTACACATGCTTCAGGCTAAAGAAACACTGATGAATTAAACAACAGAAAGCCAATCAATCTGAGCGACCTGATTTGTCAGGTGTGAGCAACTGGATCACTGCCCGGTGACAAATACAGCCCATGCTTCTGCCGAATGTTCGTCCAAACCAATGGGAAGTTAAAGTGCAAATAGACCTGCTCCCTGTCTAATCACGCACTGTCCAATTCACATCAAACACTCACCACATGTTGTCCAACAATCAGCACTACAGCAGCATTATAGCAGCACTACAGCACTGGGGGGACCATTTGTTATGAATTTGCTGAAAAGGTACATTCTTAAGGTGACTGCTTGTCAGACTATAGCTATAGTTAGTCTTGCTACTATAGGCCTAGACTGCTGGGTGATTTCCCATGATGCACTGAGCTCTTCTCTTCTTCTCTCCCTCTCCATTGATGTGCCATTAATACATGTTACTAACTTGGGTTCTTCCTCAGAGCTTTTCTGCTTCTCGTCTTGTTGGTTCTCATGGACTGGTCGAGCCTGCTGCTGTGGTCCTGCTGACATTCATTACAGATACTTATTATCTTATGGTTGATAATGGTTGATATGGTTCAGAACAAAAGCTACCTCATGACTATTTCCATATAGTGCATGCCTGGATTGTACTCTTTATAATACTATCACAGACCCAACAATTCCAACAGGAGTGATCATTTGGTGACAGTAGCAAACATTTTTTATTTTTTTTTATTTTTTTTTTATTTATTGTTGTAAAAACAAAAAAATTTAAACGTGAAATGATGGTGAAATGTGTTGTGTTAACGGTATAAGGAATGCCACTACTCAGGAGAGCTTGTTTTCAAAGCTGGCGTATGTGAATACGTGAATACAGGAGGCTGAGGCAGACTCAACCTCTGCCTCTGTCCTGTGTGAAATGTACACGAACAGTTTCGAGGGCTTGCGCATGCGTAGTCTGTTCTCACGCTGTCTTCAGTGGGCATCATTGAGGCACAATGCTTCTCTGCCTCCACAGTCAGGGGTTCGGGACATGTCGGAAATCCCGCCGAAATTTCCGACATGTCCCAAACCCCACCGCAAGGTCTCGCAATGTTGTCGTCACCTGTGCAGTGATTTCGGCTAGCGAAGATGGATATTTCGTATCTACCAAGATTTTCAATCTGGACTTTTGAGGAGAAAAAAAAATATAGTTTTAACTGGGAAACCAATACGTGAATTAAAAGATTTAATACAACGAAAGGGACAAAAAAACAGACTGGTTGTGTGGATGTAGCCAGGCTAGCAAGCTGCTTCCCGTGCATAAGTTCGTGCAGGAGGACAGGCGCATGGATTTCATCTACAAATAAAGTAAGTGTCCCCTCACTTGTTTGCCAATGGTGCGCCAACACCAAAATGTTAGTTTCCTCTCTCCTTTTCAGACAGCGCAGCTCTCTCTCTGGTTATAATGTCTTCCCATGTTGTGCTCTTATGTGAGCAATGTCATGCAGTAGTTATTTTAGGCTTTTCATACTTATTTTTGCTTAGAGGTTTAATAGTGTGTGATCAAGAGCAAGCAGTGTTTATAATGCTGGTCTTATAGATGCACCGGAGCTGTAAGTCCTGTGTTGTCGAGATACAGGTGATTTCTTGTTGTGCTCTTGTCTTTGGGTGCTCCTAAGCTCAGCTGTAAGTCCTGTAGAAATGCAGGTGAATGTATGTCTCTGAAAATTAATTGGTACTATAATATGCTGATGTCAATAACTAGGCTACATTTTTGACAGCGGCATTTTGACTGACTTTGCAGTGGTTTTAATACTGACTTCTACATAATATATATTTTTGTATGGGATTTAATGTACATGCCTTTACGTAAGTGGGACTAATCCATCAAGAGCAGACAACAGACACTCACTACACCATTCCTGTTTACACACCTCACAATGAGGGCAAGTTTATTTTTAGGGCCCGAGCACGCACTGTGTGCAGGGCCCTATTGTTTTTCGTTTTCTTTTTAAAAGTAAATTGCATTTTCGACGGCCTATATGTACTCGAAAACTCGCGAAAATTTACATACCCCCCCAAAGTCGGGCGTAAAATTGCGTATTTTGGGGGTCTCGCACGTGGACGTATAAAAATGGCTCTACGGCTCCACCTACGTTTTCGTTTTCGGAGGAGCCCCTCGACGCGGTTTCATCCACGTGTATGAAATTTAGTGGCAATTTACTGTATGCCAACATCACCTCTGAACACAACTGAGGGTCTCAAATACATTAAGAAGGCAAGAAATTCCACTAATTACCATTAATCTGGTGTGTCAAAACCTTTGATTGGTACTGTATAATTTTTCTACAAATTTATTTAATTTCAATATATATTAATATTTATTTGAAATATATTTGTCTTTAAATGGACTGTACTTATATCGCCTTTCTAGTGTTCCGACCACTCAGAGCTCTTTTACAGTACACATCTCATTCACCCATTCACACACATTCATACACTGATGGTATTGGCTGCTATGCAAGGTACCAATTGCTAATCAGTTTTAGGAGCTAACCATTCACACACACATTCATACACCAATGGCACAGTCTTCAGGAGAAATCTGGGGTTCAGTATCTTGCCCAAGGACACTTCGACATCATCATCTGATTAGTGGACGACCCACTCACAGCCACCCTATATGTATAGGGTATCATATCTGTGTAAATTCCATTGGTTCATTGATGAGACCTGCAGCAAATCATTCAAAGTTCTGGCTTTGGTCAAACCACCACCTCCAAACCTCCAAATCCCTTACTGAGCAGCCTCATTCCCAGCCCTTCCACCACTGTCCTGAAGCGATCCCCTCCCATGAGTTTCCCAACAAATCCCACATTTTCCCCCAGAAGCTCACATCACATAATTCACTCATTTATCTTCTGTTGCAGTCAAGGTCAAAACGTGTGATATCTTAATTAAAGAGGGAACAGGAGAAGAAAGTTTTCTGTCTTAACATGAATCTTCGAATTTGTGAGCTCTTCAGTCACATCTTTTAAACTCACTTAACCCGATTAATCCCCCATGCTCTTCAGTTGGGTAAGATTCTCACTAATGAAATTAACTAAAGGAAGCCTCCATAACACATTCAGCACACATCACTGGGAAAGGTTGAAGAACTTGACAAGCATCTTCAGAATCAGACAGGCAGCATGAATCATAGCTTTCATGGACATGATGGAAACTGTGGCTCTCAGGATGTCTGCCTGCTCCTCTTTCTTTCCAAGGTCCAACTAATTTGGAAATGTTTTTTTTGTTTGTTTTTTTTTGATAGAGACAGCTGAAGAGTGACAGAAAATGTGGAGAGAGAGATGGGGAAAGACATGCGGGAAAGAGCCACAGGTCGGATTCAAACACTGGGCCTCTGCAGCAAGGGCTGAGCCTTTGTACACGGCTGCTCTACCAACTGAGCTAAACACCGTCCTGTAATTTGGAAAAGTTTAAACACAGCTCTGACAAATTACTATGTTCCAATTAAAGGGAATATTAGTATTATTTGACATATTTCATTTATAGAATATAGGCTAATAGTTAAAAGTATGTCAGCTGTAACTGACAGCTGTACCACATGTAGGCAGTGCTGAGAGATGGCAAGACTTAGAGACATAGAGAAAAATAATGGCCCAAATAAAGTCTTAACGTTTGGCAATAAGTATTAAGATGATTGATCATTTTATAACTTATTCTAACACTAATATTTGCTTTGTCAAAATAAGCCTAAATTCAGTTTTTTTGTCTTTTCTAAACTTAATGTTTTCACCATGCTGGTTACCTCAGTAGGCAGAGTGGGCACCCACATGTACAGAGGTTCAGTCCTTACTGCAACAGCAGGGTTCAAATCTGAACATCCCACTTCTCTCTTCAGACTTTTCTGTCACTCTTCGGATGTATACAATAAACAATAAAAATACAATAAAGGTTGAAAAAACATTAAAAAATGACTTTTTTTGTAATAAAAGTAATAACATCTGTATGGCATTACTTTCCTGCATGTGAGAAATATACAGTAATACCATTTAACCACCAATATAATTTTGTGTTAATCCTACATGTGTTCTAGCACATGCACCTCTCAGTATGTAAAGAGCAAAATCCAAACTGATGAATATATTTTGTTTCTTAACCTTTTATTATTTCCTTCACTTTTGCTTCCCAGAAACACTTTTTCCATTTTAACTGAGCACATCCTTCACAATGAAGACTGACTGTAACAAAATTCTGAGACAAAGTGTATTCACCTCTTTGTGTTTTACAGATTTGTATAGGCACATTAGTGTACTACTACAGTACAGCAGTAAAAGCCGTTTTTACATTTTACATTGGTCCTAGTCTTACTTCAGAGCACTGAATGTGTGTGGGCTTCATCAGATGAGTCTGTGTGCTGCCTGTGTCTGAGGTTCTGACTGTCCACAGCTTCAGGCCATAGGCAGCTCATGATAGGCAGGATATTGGCTAGTAACATGATGGTAGATCTGTAAAAAATAAGGACAAATGAAAAAAATGAAAAACTGCAGAAAAGTATGATAAGGAAAAAGTAGTGCATGTGCATGTACATGTGTGCATATTTGTGTGTGTTGAGGTCCCACCTGCCTCTCGATGTCAGCCAACAGGCTGCTGGCTCCCAGGCGGAACAGGACAGGGCAGAGCCAGTCGTTCCCCAGCTCTTCTTTGATCAGAGTGAGCCACACCAGAGCCTCCTGAGCTGTCCGGATCCCTCCTGCTGGCTTAAAGCCAACCTGAGGGAACACACACACACATACACCTGTATATTATATTTTGGTAAACAGAATAGGGTCTGAAAACAAATATTTTTCTCTCTCTTTCTTTTGTCATACTTCTCCAGACCTGGAATTGTTTTATTTAAAAAAGGTTAATAAGATGTATAAATGAGCACAAGCACAAAACAAATGCACACAATATGGTACATAACTGGACTGGCTGTGTTTTACTGAGGAAGTTTGGTTGAGAACATGAGATGTGGACATAATAATAATAATACAATTTGTGCATATTTTTGTATTCAAGTTTTGGTCTTGATTTCCACAGATGGCAGCTCATCTAATTACAGAAATCACAGTGAGTGTCTTACAGTTGATTTACGGTGTGTGGTCCACTGTATCTTGTTCCTTATTAACACACAACCAACAGAAGAGCAGAAAGTACTCTACCTTGTGGCCTGTACACAAGTAGTAGTCACGGATGGCCCTCACCATCACTATGGCGACAGGGTAAGTAGCATTGACAGCCTCCTTTCCTGTGGAAGTCTTGATGAAGTCTGAACCTGTCGGGTTTAAAATGGTAACATGTAGTCTTCAACACACGTTACGCTCATCATTCATCTGTCAGGATGTTTCCCACATTCAAAAGTGCACAGGAAGTTTCAACATGCTACTGAAGGAGGAAGCAGAGTCAGTGACACAGTTGGTGTGAGGGTGCACAGAGAGGATGGACAGGGCATTACTCTGACAGTCTGGCCTGGCCAGACAAGAACATATGCTACTGCTGATGGCTAACAGAGGGGCAGTTGCACACTCATCAATAAAATCCTTCATTTTTCTTTCCCTTCCTTCACAGCCAATTATGTTTTATCAGCGTTCCTGATAAAAATAGAAGATGAAATGAAGCTCTTTAATAGATTACCGACAAACTGTGGGCTGCAGGAAAGAAAAAAAAAAATCAGCCCTTCTGCCTCCCTGGTGTATAATGACTGTTCATTACTGAACAGAGCAAGATGAACATTTTCCAGTTCATTAAAGACATGTTCTATGTATTTTTCCAGTCAGGTCTTTCAACCTCTCTCCCCTCGTTCTCAAACTGGCATAATCCATAAGATTCGTTATGGGGAGTCTTAATTACCAGATAATGGATAACGGTTATTAAATGCGGGTGGCGGTAATGAAGCTCTATTCATTTGCGTGGGCAGAGGGATACTGGCGGGGAACAGCAGAGTAAAATAGCCTGCATCAGAGATTAATAGGTGAAATTATCATTCAATTTCAGGAATCTCATATGCAATTCATAGGAACAAGGGGAGATTAAGGAGTGACTGTGGTGACAAAAGCAATGCATTTTAATAATGATCTCTATCAGAGCCCCTGACAATTTGGTTCTGTAATCTGCTTATTATGTGATGGCTAGTTAAGCATACTCTGTGTGTGTGTGCGTGTGTGTGTGTGCAAGCATTGGGGGGGGGGGGGGGTCTGCCTGAGAAAAACATAAGCAGCAGCACCACATTCTGGATTAAAGCAGGAAATGCACCAAGACTTCAGCTTTTACTGTCTTGGCAGAACTTTTTAAAATCTCTTTTGTGCCACATAAAAATCAGACCGTATCTCCAAGTATCCAGTTAACAGCAACATGAGCATGGTGGTGGCTTCTTCAGACCATATCTCAAAACTCTTATAACAGTGTGGTACAGTGGTATGTGCAAAGCCAGCAGTACCGTCTTCATGGCCTCTACCTGTACAAGTGATCTCAACATCATGAACCTCGTCACAGTTTAGCTGTCTGTTGTTATCTGTAACAATTAAGTCTACCAAAGAGAACCTTCAACAGACATAGGAAGGGGAATAATACACAATCAATGCGGTTACACGCCTTGTGTATTGGTTTGCATGAACCTGAAGTGAAGAACACAATCAATTCAGAGGCTGCTGTGTGACACTTCACCATATTTCACCCACGACCAAAACACTATCAGTCTGAATGTTAATGTTCCATAATTCTGCGAAACCCTTACAATAACAATCAAAAGCTCTGAATGCCATGTGGATAATGTGGCCCAGTAGAAAAGACATAAACTGTCACTATGACAGACACTTTATGACAGATTAGTTGTGCTTAGACTGACCAGCCATCATGGCGAGCAAGCTGGCCTTGTAGACATTGGTGAAGGTGCCCAGCTCTCCAATAGCCAGGATAGTCTTCATGTGGGCATCACCACAGGCCTCCCGAAACTGACGGATCTCGTCATACATGGCTGTAGATAGGGACGGGAAACACTAAATCACTTAAGACAGTTTCAAGTTTAATTATTGTCTTTCAAATCATTTAAAAAGTACTCTGACATGAAACGTTTATTTGGACTTTTTAGTAATTCTGTGAGAGTCCAAGCAGAGTCTAACAAGTGAACCCTTCCCTTTCATGAATGTAGTAGGAACCTTGGTAGATGTAAAGGGTCGTTCACAGGTAACAAAAAGGTGAAACATTACTTGAGAAACTCTCCACTAATGGTCCTCTGCCAATAACATAATAATTTTGGCAATTTTAAATGTGATAAATCCAATAACGTAAAAGCATGGCAAAAAAGTTTTTGAGCCAATAACGTAACATTTTGCTATTAATGTAAAAACTTATTACACACCAATGTAATAACTTATTACATTATTGACTGGTTATTACATTATTTATGTAGCATTAAAAAAATCATTTGAAAATGTAATAACTACAGCTGACAATGTAATAATACATATATAGGAGATATAGGACTAGGATTATTTTATTTCTCAAAAACAGATTTGCTAGATTGCATAGTTGTCATATTCATTCATCAATAGCACGTACTATGCAGTCCACTTATTTATGGCTGTAAGAGCCAATTTGAGAATTATTTAGTGTGATGTGATAAGGTAATAATATATGTATCATTTTTCATCACATGACCACTGTTCTCTTCCTGAATTCTAGCACATTCCACTCTGCGATCTAACTACCAGACACTTCACAGTGATGGAGTAAATAATATTATATTCTCCATACAAGAAATTATGAATTTACCCAAGTCAATAAACAATATTCTAAATAAAGATTTTGTACAACAAATAATTCTCAAATTACATCCATAAATAAGGAGAGAGAGTGCTGCATATTACATAACATTGATGAAGGATGAATGAATATAATCTATCTTTGATGAGAAAACTGCACAAAAACTGCAAAATAATCCTTTATTTCCAAGAAACGCAGTCCTATTTATGTATTATTACATTACCAGTTGCCGTTATTACATTTCCAAAGGATATTTTTAATGCCATGGCAATAACACAATAACCAGCCAATAACGTAATAAGTTACATTATTAGGAAATTGTTGTTACGTTATTGGCTCCAAAACCTTATTATATTATTGGCAGGTATTACATTATTGGACGTTATAAAATTACTGGTTGCTACAGTCCTGCTGATGATAACAGAGAATATGACTGAAAGCTCCAGAACAAGTAGAGGTAAAATGTACCTTCCCACTGCCCTGTGAGGGCAAGCATCCGGTTGATGACGATGTCGATCTCAGTAGCACCGTCAGCCACTGCCATGCGGACTTCCTGCAGGCGGGTCTCCAGTGGTGTTTGGCCTGCTGGGAAACCAGTGGCCACTGGGAGGGGAGATGACACTGTCAATGTCTCATTCATTTTATACATAGTCACACAGACTTTAGCTCACTCACTATTCTCTTCATTCCAGCAGTCAAGTGTTACACAGTATGATTGAGTTTCAGGTGACTTACCTGAGGCAACAGGAATGCTGGAGTTGGCTGCTTTTAGTGATTTGAAGGCATCAGCCACACGAGATGGATACACACACACTGCTGCTGTAGTCACTCCTGACAGACAACACAACACAGTACGGATTCAGACAGGGACAGGCAAACCCGACACTGGCAGTGTTTTTCAGTTCATTTCAGTGGGGGTCGTGTGTTTCCACACCAGCAGCCCACAATACAGGCAATGTCGCCAGTGTGTGGCAAGAGAAGTTGAGCCAGAAGTTGAGCGAACCTTTGAGAAAATGCCCCACGTCACACTCCGGCCGCCAATCAGACACTCAGATCGGCCAAACCACCACAGACAGCCTGAAATGTCTCTGAAGCAGAGACTATCCAGGTGGATTCATGGACTAAACTCTACCTGTGTGTGTGCGTGTGTGTGTTCTCACTATATTTCATGTACCAGCTTCTAAATCTGAGTCTGACTCACAATTTACGCCGCAAAATAATGACACAAAGAAGTTTAATTTAATTTGTGTCCGATGGTGAGAGAGTTAGAGAGACAGACAGAGAGAGAGAGAGAGAGAGAGAGCGCACTTTGGTAGAGAGACATAGAGTAACAACGCCAAGAGTGAGTGCCGGCCTCGATAAAGCTGTTATTAATCAGAGAAATAAAAAGTTATTTCCTGATTGTTTCACAGCGGTTACATTCAGCAGGTATAGACACACCTACAGCAACCCACCACAGCACCCCTCACCCCCCAACACCGCACACCCCCACCGCTGGTATGCCTGTCCCTGTCTGAACACGCACTAACTAGTAATGACTTCATGAACTTCTTTTAACTATTAGTGACAAAATTCATCACCTCTTGTCCTCAACAGGCACTGATCTGCATTCTGATACAGCAAGTTTGGAAACAGCTGTAAAACCTGATATGTATTTAGATTGTTTTTCTCCCATTGACCTTCAAATAACTTCAATAACTTCATCTAAGCCCTCAACCTGTCTCTTAGACTCCATCCCAACCAGGCTGTTCAAGGATGTTTTACCTCTAGTTAGCTCTTCTTTATTGGATATGATTAATCTGTCTTTACTATCAGGATATGTACCACAGTCATTTAAAGTAAGTAAGTTAAAAGTAAGTAAGTTAATTACAGCAATTAAACCTCTTCTTAAAAAGCTCTAGATCCAGAGGTTTTAGCCAATTACAGAACAATATCAAACCTTCCTTCTCTCTAAAGATACTTGAGAAAGCTGTGGCCAATCAGCTGTGTGACTTTCTCCATAAGAACAGTTTATTTGAGGATTTTCGGTCAGGATTTAGAGTGCATCATAGCACAGAGACTGCACTAGTCAAAGTTACAAACGATCTCCTAATGGCATCAGACAAAGGACTCATCTCTGTACTTGTCCTGTTAGATCTTAGTGCTGCATTTGACACCATAGACCATCAAATTCTTTTACAGAGACTGGAACATCAGATTGGCATCAAAGGAACCGCCCTAAGCTGGTTTAAGTCGTATTCCTTAGATCGATCTCAGTTTGTTCACGTCAATGATGAATCCTCCATGCATACCAAAGTCTGTCATGGAGTCCCACAAGGTTCTGTACTAGGACCACTTCCATTCAGTTTACATATGCTTCCTCTAGGGAACATTATTAGGAATCACTCCATTAAGTTTCATTGTTTAAATAAAATCTAATAAAATTTTATTTGTATAACCCAAAGTCACAAAACACATTTAGCCTCAGAGGGCTTTACAATCTGTACAGGGAGTGACACCCTCTGTCCTTAGACCCTCGGTTCCAGAGAGGAGAAACTTGTCCCCAAAAAAAACCTTTAACAGGGAAAAATTGTGGATGAAACCTCAGGAAGAGCCACAGAGGAGGGATCCCTCTCTCATTTTTCCTCCAGCTGCAGATGTGCCATATGAGGAGAAGGCCTGATGTTAATGACATAATCTACACAGTATAGTACGTCTTCAGCATCTGTGTTTCTTTTTTGCAATTGGAAGTAACATGAGAGGAGGAAAGTGAGGTGTAGTGAGCTAGTTGTGTTTTTATGGCATGTTCGTTATAGATGTGTCTGAACAGTTCTCTCAATTGGTGGAACTGTAGTGAAGGATGAGAGAATCTCCACACATCAGCCAATATGAAGCTAAAACCAGAGATAGACATCTGGAAACACAACATTTACATTGAAACATGCAGCTCAAACCATGACGATGTTGTTGACGATCCAGGCCGTGTTAAACTGATAAGCAAAACAATTATTTTTTTCTTTGAATGTCATAATCATCATAGGTCAGGAGAGCAGCATTACCTTTGTCATGCATATCGATCTTCTTGAGCAGGTCGTAACGGACTGGCTGAATAGCTTTCAGACACAGCCGATGGACGTTGGACGGTGTATCATCTCCAGCCAGAGTTGTCAGGTCGATACATGTGACAGCCTTTAGCAGCCAGGCAGCCTATATACAGAATATACAGAAGAATAACCAAACCTTCACATCCATACTGTATGCTTACAGGACATATAAATACAAGTGTGTGTAATTACAGTGCAGTACATTGTTACAAAACAGAATGTGCTTCCTTTCATCATGTCCCAGTATACAGAGTGTTAAAGCTCTACCTGCCACTGTTTCTTGGGGATTTTTTGTCCTTGGATGTGCTGAGCTCTCTTCAGGACCGCCTGCGTGTTCACTCTCACTTTTGAGATCCACTCCAGGTCTGTCGCCCATAAGAAGGACATTCAGAGATCAAAACATGTTTTCAGTACTTGCCCTGCTTGCTCTTATTAAGATGAAGAGTATTTATCACACCTTAACTTAAAGGGATAATTTTTGTTTTTGATGAGGGGTTAGATGAAGTACTCCTCCACAGTCAGTGTGTTACCTTCAATATCAACAGATCAACAGTAACCGTTTGTCAGATCTGACAGGAGTACAGCTGTGTACTCTGTGGACAGGCCAGGGTCAGGGTTCAAGAATGCTAACCTTAAAAAATATCAATGTTTATTCAACTCTACATTATAAAGCTTTACCTTGTCATCAGGTGGTGTTACAATGTCTCAACCATAGAATGTACATATTTCTACACATGAGCCCAACTGTGCCTCTCATGGCACTTTATGCTGCAGATCTTATGGAATGGTAAAGAGGTGAGTATTCATCAGAGAATGACACGAGTGGCTTTACTCGACTAAAACTAACACTGAGCTGAGATCAGTTCAACAGCTCAGCTGAGGGGGAGTGATGGTCTGTCATGAGGTCTCAATTACACTTACAGCTGACTGTAGTTAGAGCAGCACAGTGTTCACCAGTATGTTAAGTAACTGTTGGTTCTGATTTTCTGAAAATGTTTTGTAATAATCATTGTATACTTCTGTGCAGTACAATTTTCATGAAACACATGTTCAAATTTGATTCATAGATTTCACACATTTTGCATCACATCAGGACTATTACTTATTATAGTGTTTTGCATAACATAATATTCTAGTGCTGTTTGTGTCAAACCATAACCTAACCTTTGTGCTTACTATTTAAGTCAAACCACATGTCAAACAAAAATCAAATGTATTCTACATAAACACAAACTCTGTCTACACTACATGAATGCATAAAATGATACACTACATGACAATGGAACTGAAGTGACCATTTGAACAGAACACTCTTTACACTCAGTCACACACAGACATGAATTCACTAACTTCTTGTTGACTGTCACAGCGTTACACAGTAACATCTGGGTGCTCAACAGGTCAGTTACCTCCACATGTTACTTATTAATCTGTCAGCAGTTCACTCATGTGACCTCACGTGTTTCCTTCAGCTAACATTAGCTTGGTTGCAGTTTAACGTTGTCCGTGTTCACTCTCAGCTTTCAGCGTACTCACCGAGCTTCATCCCCGGGTTCCTGTCCGACATGTTGAAGGTCTTGAAGCTCGCGTTTGTCCACACGCAGATTAAAAAAAAAAAACAGCAACCCGTAGTTAGCCGACCTGACTTGTCAACACACACTTCCTGACGATGGAGAGACCCTCCACCCGACGCTCCGCCCTCGGAAGGGCTCTGGTCCAATAGTGTACTGAGTGAAATGACCCGGAAGTATTAACCTAGCCGCAATGATAAGAGCTCTTCAAATTCTCTAACTGTTCAGGAAAGAGCTTCAATGTTTCCTTTATTATCTCCTTTAGTTTAGGATACACCGGACCGTCCTTTTTTAAAACTTGATTTCACAAACAAGGGTAACATACATAACAAACATTTCAACAAAAACACTTCACATATAAATTCTACACCAGGGGAGAAAGAGCTTACACTAGTATATTTAATTGTTCACAAATATTAATATTAATTATTAATATTATTATGTTTTAATCGCTTTTTCATTGTTAGACATTTTAATGGAAATCATGTACTGCCTGAGCTCACCGTGAAAGCCAACAAAAGATGGTTTTCTTCGAGTAAATTTACATTTATGAATATGAAATTTCGCCATCAGTATGATGAGGTTGATAATAAATGTTTAGTTTAGTTTATTATTATTATTTTATTTTATTTTTCTTAAAGTCAAAGAGACCAAACAGTACATCTCTCCAAAACAACTTAAAATATGTATCAATATTTTTTAGCAATAATAAATAAAGTCAAATAAATAAAGTCAGAACAAAAAGTGCAATTCACATCAATATCTTTTTTTTAATCTTCTAACAATATGATCATTAGATGGATAATATATATTAATTAATTTAAATGAAATTGGGTTGGGTAAGAGCCAGATCTGCCAGTCACATATGGAACTGTAGTGAGATCCCTTTTAAACAGGAATCTAATTAATTTGTTGTTATTACCATGATTACCAGTCAAACAAGCTTTCCCTACCGGGGTGTCTGACAAGGACAGCAGGGACAAATGTTTCCACTCTAGGTTGAGATCTAAATAACATAGATCAAAACACCAGATGGGATTGCTCCAAGTTGCACAAGTTTGGCAAAATCAGCAGGTGATACAGGGAAATTATATTCAGATAAGAATTCATCATATGAGTAGAGAAGACCATCCCTGTTGAATAATTGAGCTACAAGTACTATGTTATTATTATACCAATTCTCAATAAAAAGGGATTTGTGTTTAAACAAGATGTCCTTGTATATAATAGTTATGAGGTGAAAAGTTGTGTTTGAAAATAAAGGACCATGAGATGAAGGCCTGCCAGTGGAAGGCTGACATTTTTATTGGTGTTTTATCAATATTATAGTTACAGCTTTTTTTTAAAAAAGTTTAAACCACACAGTTTTGCCAGGATATGGAAGGGAATAACATTCCAAATAGGGTTATTAAAAAATAGGGTTCTTACAAAATTGTTTCAGCCAGTTTATCTGAAAAGTCTTGTTTAGGGTGCGTAAATCTAGGTAATTAAGCCCACCATTTTCATAGCTTCACATGGTGTGTTCTATTTTTTCACAAGAAGTTGAAAAGCAGCTTGTCAATCTGAGTAATAACTTTATCCAAATATAGAGACAGAGCTGCATATGTTAAGCTTGATATTCTTTCTGCTTTAGTTAGTAAAACTCTACCTCTGACAGAGAGATCCTGCAAAAGCCACTGGTCCATTTTTTTTTTTTTTTTTTGTTCTTTATAAAATGGGATTAAAGTATATATAAATCCTTTTATGTTGGTCCTTGGTAATTTTGATACCTAAGTACATAAGTTCATCTTTAATTGGGATTCCAAAAGTGGAAGATTTGGAACAATCCTTAATGGAGATAATTTCATTCATGTTCAGACTTAAGCCAGAGCCTTGGAAAACTCCATGGTATTTATTGCAACAGAGACTTGAGATTTCATCCCTAAGAAAGAGAGTGGTGTCATCTGCAAGTTGGGTGATGGTTAGTTCTCTGCCTGCAATATTAATGCCATTTACCTTACTTGATTTGAGGTGATCAGCCAACAGCTGAGCCACAAGTAATAACAGGTATGGTGAAGCAGGGCACCTATGTCTAATACCTCTAGAGAAGGACCATCCTTTAGCAAAGGAAAGGAGGTAACAATGTCCCATAATTCCTTGTGGCACAATTATTATTACTACTAATAATAATAATAATAATAATAATAACAATAATAATAATAATAATAATAATAATAATAATAATAATAATAATAAATAAATAAATAAATGGAGCAATGTTGAGCTCAGTTGGTAGAGCAGCCACCCCATGTATGAAGGCTCAGTTCTTACTGTGGTAGCTTAGGGTTCGACTCCGATGGCTCCTATGGTTCTTTCCAGCATGTCTTTCTCTCCCCACATTCCTGTCACTCTCCAGCTGTCTCTCTAAAATAAAGCTTGAAAAGGCCAAAAAAAAGTACTTGAACACACAGCAATGTCAACATAAAAAGTTAGGAGAAGACAACCACGGTGTTCAGAATCAGGCTGATCTTGTCACTCACTAGTCTATGTCATGATGTGATGGATGTTATTGACGTGACCTGTGGTAAAACTACAAAGTCCAGAAGATGGACTACAAAATGCTCATCTTAGATACATCTCCCTGTACACTCTTACAGTGTTTTTTCATGCAGGAAATATAAAAATGGACAACCCAGTGAAATACATGACTTCATTATCAACACCAGAATTGAAATAATAGATGAATATTGTCCACCTGTCACAGAAGTCAGATGAAGTGTTTGTTACGCTGGTATGATCGCTCACCCTCCTGTCCACTCATACAGAAACATATTAACAAGTTATGGCAAAGATATATGATTAATAATCAACGGTAACTTCATGATGATCTGCAGGATGCTGGATGTCACAGTTACAAACAGTTTGTACTCTGTGTGTGAACGCAGCTCCACAGTCAACAACAGAACACACTTCATGATCAAAGTTTTACATCATGTCAACACATATGTTCATATGCACACACTCACTGCTGCAGGCTCTGTTTAAATACACTGATGTTTTCTGGTTATGAATGACTGAACAGCGTTGATTTTTTTTTTTTTTTCAAAAATTGTCGCCACCACAAGGCATTACCTGTTTTCCTTTCATAAAAGGTGCTAAAAGAGATAATAAAGGAAACACTGAAGCTCTTTTCCTTAACACTTAGAGAATTCAAACAGCTCTTATCATGGCGGCTACGTTAATACTTCCAGGTCATTTCACTCAGTGAGGAAGGTTCCTAAGAAAAGTAGACTATTCAAACAGAGCCCTTGAGTGTCAGGGTGAGTGACAAGTAGTGACAAGTACAAAGAGGAAGAACACTCATTGTAGTGGGTTTAGTAATGAAGTGAGTGAGGTTCACGGTGACCCATTACTATTAAAGTCACTCAAGTTAATCAGTTCATTATGCCGCTATATGTGCCTTGGCCTGCAGCCTTATGAAATATGAGAACATTAGGGCAAATTGGACAATTTATCCTGACAACAACTTCCTGTTTCTTAGCAAAACTTTGAAATTTGATGCCATGCTGGGACATGGCCACCAACAACAAACTCAACTTCCATCATGAAGATTGAAGATCTTTAGATTGTACTGACTGGATCTGAAGCAGATCACATTCGTTCTCTGTAAATCACCAAAAATGGCCACTGCATTCAAAGTGACCATTACCTGCATTTGGAGTGTGTTTCATAAGGATACATAATCAATTCATCATGCCTCTCAAGAGAATTAGAGTCAGCTGGAGGCCTATGATGTTGTTCATTCATGTTATCATTAAAAACAGTGTTAATGATCTCCAGAAGCTCTATCAGCTCTAAACAGAACAAAATTGCCCATTTAATGTTAATGTTATTGTTAGTAATTACACTATTAAATCAAATCAAATCAAATTTTATTTGTATAGCCCAAAGTCACAACGTAGATTTGCCTCTGAGGGCAAGACTTGAGGAAAGACTTGCCCACAAAAAACCCTTTAACAGGGAAAAAAGGTGGAAGAAACCTCAGATGGTGGTGGTGATGTGAAGAGAGAGAGAGAGAGATAGATAGAGAGAGAGAGAGAGAGAGAGAGAGAGAGAGAGAGAGAGAGAGAGAGAGAGAGAGAGAGAGAGAGAGAGAGAGAGAGAGAGATGAAGAAGAAGAACCCTTGAGTTTTCTGTTCTCTACTGACTATGTAAGCATGTTTCAGAAATAATTAGAATATTATATTTGCAAAGAATAACCTGCCTGGGGAGACACAAAAGTCTCCATGTCCAAACTATTGTGCCACCACCGGACCATTCTCCCATGTCTGAGTCATGAGTTATGTTTGCTAATAGCAATTATTTATCTACTGATTCTTTGGCATGTGTCTGAAATGGTATGTGCTCACTTGGCGTAATTCCTGATTTGCACAGTAGGTGGTGTGTGGAGTATGGGTAAAAACCAAATAGGTGACAGTAATCATAGAGCAGGTGATCCTACTGAATGTAAGTTATTAATTGGTGTATTTGCATATAGACAGCCCTTCATAATGTTTTTTTTAGATAATGTAAGTTTATGTTTGCAAAGACTTTTTCAATGGGTGAGAGGTGTCAAACAGGGTGAGGGCGTCAGAGAGTATTAAGAAATGGCACATTGCTGGTTTGAGTGTTTTCCATATCATTTAAATTTTCTATATGGAGAAGACGTGTTTATGACACATGCCAAACACACATACAGCGAAAAGGCTGACAATCGAGAAGGCCAACCCCCATAAAGCCTTTGGAAAATCAGCATAATATCTTTTTCATATCTAACATGATCGCACTGGTTCGCTTACGCTAAATGAGTCTGCCTTCTGATAATACAGACATTAGCCTTCATTTCACATTGTTCTTATGTAACCACCAACGCAGATTTTATAATGCTAAATTCCAGACTGTGACACACCCAAACTTAATTAAACCAAACAATCTAAACCTGATCAGTTCAAGAGTTATTACCATTAATTAATTCATGTGTGTTCACATGATCTGATCATAGCTGAGCTTTCAAGACTGCCCACACATGGAGGAAAAAGGTTGGTCCCACAGAAAATGAAATTGACAGTACTCCGCTGCTGTCCTCCCACAACTTTTCGCATATGCTCATTCAAACTGTCATCTTAAGGAAAGGAAGTAGTGTATAATATAAATATATTTGGATATACAGCTGCCCTGGTAGATTTAGTAGCAGATCCTGCAGGGGCCCCTCATTTATAGTCCTTCATACATGTCCACTGTAAAAAATTCAAGAATAGAAATCAAAAACTCACACACACACATTTTCCATATTTTTTTATTGTGGTGAATAGAACACAGTGAAATACAAACACAGTAATACTAGCAGGACGGGGAAAACAATAAAAGTTGAAATGATACAGGAGCAAATCAGAAGGAGAGCTGGGAAATCTTTCAGCGTCCCTCATAGTTAACATTGCATAAAATAAGAAACAGTTCTGTGTCCAATCTTTCTTAAGGGTGACTGAGAGGCAGAGAAAAAGTCTTTACCGCCCACAAAAATAAAGACTGTAAATAAAAGTTTGATGTTGTCCCTATGCTCTTGGACAACGGAATTGAGACAGTATTTCAGTTTGTATATGAGGTAAAGAGGCCTTTCTGGAGGTAGTAATGTGTATTGGATTGTACTGGAATATGAAATCATGAAGAGAAAGGATCAACTACAGAGACTACAAGACTCCCAGAGCTGAAAGCTCATCAAGAGTGGCTTCTACAATCATTTTGCCCAACAGCTATTATCACATCCAGAGAACATTAGTTGACATTTTATACTCTACTGAGCAAACTTTCAAAAGGAGCCCAGAGCTCGAGTTCAGTGACACTCTAAAACCCCATATTTAAACAGAGCATACATCATCAATATTTAACCTGCAGTTGTTAGTACAGATTTCAAATAGCCTCAGATCATACACACACACATACTGTATGATGAAAGAAACTGAAATTTTCTGCCTCAAGAATCACACCTCTGTCTTACAATATCATCTTAATGTAGTGTTTTATAATTTAATGTTTTTTTAATATTCATACTTATTTTAATTTCATTATTATTTATTTTATTCTACTTCCACCACTTTCTCACTCACCTCTATGCAAGCTAATTGCAAACAGTCAATTAAGAACAATTATGATTTACAAACTAGACGTGTCATTAATCATTTCTACGTGTTAGTGAATGAGGCCCATCGTGTGAATGCAGTTGAACCTTTGTCCTTATGCAAGCAGATACAGATGACCATGAACACCAGGTCTACATGGTGTCTGTGGCATTTCATGATTCTTCAGATGATGAAGCCTGTCTGTTTCAAAGCTATTCATTCAAAGCTACTGATCAGCTTGTTTCAACAGGTGCACACAGTTCACAGTATTTAATGGCAGCTTCTGATTCTCTCGGTTTGGATTTGTTAGATTATTACAAATAGAATTATCTCCGCAGAGTCTCAATGTGCAACAGAAATATTTACTCTCATTAGTGGTGGAGATGTAGTGTATGTTGACTCAAATTCAGTTCTTCAAACCTAAGACATCATGCTGACAAATATTGTCTTTGTAGGTCATACTGTTGAAGATCAAAGAGATTTTAGGAGCCTTGCACAAAGTCTGGAGGCAGATGACTTTATTTTATTCAAATCAATTCAATTTAAAAATGTTCCATAAACTTTAATGGTGCTGCCGTATCTTCTTCTCTAACATGCAAAATAAATCATTAATGTTAAAAATGTTTTAACTTGAGCAAAAGATTCACATCAAATTTAATACCTTCAACACCTGCATCCATTGTTTGGGTGTATTTCCACATGCACGTGTATGAAAGATAACAGACGGGTCAGATTTGTGCAGGTTATTGGTTAGAGAGAGTTTACCACTGTTAAACTGCCACTGTTCCACACCGGTGTTGCTAAAGGCAGGTTGACCAGATCAATGTACAGTAGCTCCTCTGAGGCTATACCTCTGGCCTAGTTCAAAATACCATGTTAACTTTTTAAAGGCTGTCATGGTGAGATAAAGAATAATATAATCCATCACTATGTAAGAAGCAATTACATATCCATATACATGCTTTAACCATATCAAAAGAAAAGAAAATCACATTTTTATGAAGTACGCACACATGCTAATCAAGTATATTGATATCTACTAATTAAAAAAAAGAAAACATATGAATACATGTGAAAATATGAACTCATGACTACAAAATCCAAACATATCACACGTGTCAAAATCATAAAGTCACTTTGAAGGAGAGAATCCACGTGTACTGAGATTAGAAGCTTGACTGAAACAATACTTGAAAAAGGAGCTTCTGCAGTCCTGATATCAATCACGTCATCTGTCTGATACTGAAAGTAAACCTGCAAAGTTATTCCTTTTCAAGACTGGAGGTAGGTACGTCAATTGATGAGTCTGTGAGTCTGATGAGTGTGTCTGTTTGAGGTACTCTACATATATAGGTAGTTCATAACTCAGAAAAAATAACTCACTATTCCATGTAAAAACAAACCAAAATATTTGTAGTTATATCATATAGTGTCACTACAAACACTCGATCCTTATTAAACCATTGTGTAAATCAGTACAAAATAAATTCAAGTTAACGGTTGGTCAAAAAGAAGTCCCAGTTTGCAGAAAATGTAAAATATGTTTCATATTTTTCATATTTTGTATAGAGACATACAAAATAACATCATCAAGGTCAATGAGGAAAACAACAGTGCCTGATTTAGCTGCTTTTCTGTTTAGGTATTAAAAAAACAGACAACAAAATGTCAGTGCCAAGTACTCGAGTGTTGTGACAGAGACAAACTTTAAAGACTGCACAACTTCAGTTGTGAATGTATGAATTATTTAAATATTACATTTAAAATATGTTTTTAAAGAACCCAATTTATCTACATTTATAAGAGTTTACACATTTATTGAGATATTTTGAATGGTATGAGATATTTTGTATTGGTATTTTTGCATCAATCAAATGAAACCACAAAGAAGAGTCTGTAACATCAGAAGTATAAAATATGGACATATGCATTGGACTGAAAATTGCAAATGTTGGGCTGCAGGCTTTAGAGTCTGTCTCCAATTAATGGAAACTTTCTTTTGAAACAACTTCTGTCTTATTTTCATTGTTTTGACCATCATGATTGAATGTTATGATGACAGTTTAACTGTTACTTCATCTTATCACCTTATGTAAGAATAAAGTGACTGTTGTGACTCTACAAGTCATTTGCATGTGTGCTTTAACAAAGCAATGGACAGTCAGACACTGTAAGATGAAGATGTGTTCAGTTTTTTTTTTTACTTGAAAAAAATGCCACTCTGAACCTGTAAAGTAATTTGAGTTTAAATAATGTAATGTTATGTCTGCATGGAGTTTTATCAAATATTCTTACTCTGTGTATGTATATTTCTGAAACCGTCTAAAAAGCTTTTATCTAGTCCAACATAACCAACAAGAGAGATGGTCAAAAATGAACAAAGATAAGGCTGCTGTAGTAAAAAAGATGAGTTTTCCTTTAATGTTGATTCACATGGCTGTATCTGACCTTGGCTTCTTTACAGATTATTTAGGGTTTACCTGCCTGATTCAAACAAAACAGTTGCAGACAAATTCCCCCATGACAAAGACAACAGCCAGTATGACCTCGTTTGAATGAACAGTATAAAGTTGTATCAAATGTCTAAATGCACAATGCCTTCCAGTACTGAGCAACAGTGTTCATGAGCTAGCTGTGCTGACTCAGAGGTAGTTTGAAATGAGGAGAAGATCACTGAGCAGAAAGCACTGGCATGATATCGGGTTTCCCTAAATGGAAGTCTCCCTGAAGTTACAGTGCGAGATGAGTCGTCTAATGTCACGCTTCTACTAAATCCAGATATCAAGTGTGCAATGAGGTAATGTGTGGTTTCTACTTGTGTCTTTTGTTCTTGAGATTATTTTGCAAGGCAGAGTGAGTGTGTAGACTTCTTTGCAGCGTGTCATCAATGGAGGGATTCAAGGTTTTAAAGCTATGTTCTGCACAGAATAAACATGAAGCTATCTGACCTAGTTAATGTAAATCTGAACTATCTGGTGCAATGTCAAACACTGTGGTAGTGAAGTACCAACAGGGTGCTCAGAGGTTCTATCAGTTCTAGACCAAAACTAAAAGGCTGGAAAAAAACAGTCCTCTGATATTCTGGTCAAGTCATGATGAGTGTATCGAAGTTTACATACTCTTTATCATTTTTGTTGATAATGAACTGAATCAAACAATTGTTTGATCACCTCTTTGCCTCTCTCTCCCTCATCACCTCTCTGACCTGGTGCACATCCAGCATTAATGACACATTTTTTTACGATCAATAATTTCTCCTTAATTTTCAGGTCAACAATCACAATTATTGATTTATATATATATATATATATATATATATATATATATATATATATATATATATATATAATCTCTGTGACTCCCTGACAAATGTTGGAACAGAATTTACAATTTACAATTTAGGACTGCATTAGTACAAAGATGTAGTCTTCAGAGTGATGTGCCCTTATCCAGATTGAGGACCTTTGAGACAAAAAGTGTTTTGGGATATTCAGTCATAAATCAAAGTTGACTTGACTTGCCCCCACTCACATAATGATGCTCTAATGGTGCAGCTACACTTACTCATTCTGTCTATGTTCCTGTTTGCTCTCATTGAGAAGTTCGTTGTACATGACTGACAATTTGTCTGTTGACAGGCAGAATGTCCGCTTCTAGCAGCAGTACAAATACTAAAAATTTCATTGTGATCTCCCTGTGTTGCAGTATTCTGTATGGTCTATATAAAAAATTTAAGATGACCTAGCCAAAAATGAACACACCAGGTAAAATAACGTAGAAAAGTTAGAAGAAGAAAAATATAAGTGGTTGAGGCAGTCTTCTCCCTTTGAAAGACCTGACAGCTGATGAGGTAGAGGTGTCATGATGTGTAAGCTTAGTCCTCCTCTGGGGACTCTCCAGCCTCTTCTTCTTCGTCTTCTTCTTCTTCTTCTTCCTGTAAATAAAGATGAAGTGATTGACCATCTTTTTATGTAAAGTGTCTTTGAGTACCTTGAATGTACCGTAACCTTAAATAAAATGTATTATTGTATCTCTCTTTAAATTCTGCACAAGGCCTGCTAAAAATCATGTTTACTTGAGATGTTGAGAAATTATAATTTAGTCAACTAGTCTAAAACTAAGAAAACCCACATACACAGCCACGGTTTATAAGTTACTCTGTACCCCGGTACTGCTGTATGTCCTGTCCTGTTGTTGTTAAACTGTGGGCACTTTGTCACATTATCAGCATTTAAAAGTCAGTAAACTCGTTGACATTCTACTGAAATGGTAAAGATATGGACAAAATCTAGATCAAGATCAAGATAAGATCTGTGAATGATCATGAAGAAAATGAAGACTGATCATGTTATTAGACAAGAGAGACTCTCATGGTGCCCGATTGTTGTGGGAT
Organism: Nibea albiflora; assembly: GCA_014281875.1. Classification (NCBI taxonomy): domain Eukaryota; kingdom Metazoa; phylum Chordata; class Actinopteri; family Sciaenidae; genus Nibea; species Nibea albiflora. Next base: position 19,601,250 of record CM024810.1, read on the forward strand.
AACTCCACATATGATGCCTGTCCAACAACAACAATGGCCTGTGATGATGTAAAGTTACAGAGGATAATGTTTCAGCTATCAGAGAGAAGCTAAGCTAACACTACATTAGATAACTTAAAGATCATCTGTCAGTCAGCATATACAGTGAGGCCAACAGGAATAGTCATAATGTGACTTTCTCTCTGCTTATTACCATCACTATCGTAGTTCTTTTTTTAGTTCCAATTAAACAACAGTTCCAACATCCTTTTTTCTCTCAGATGTGTAGAGAGTGGAATCAGCTGGTTGAATGCTGAAGTAAAAAAGCGTTATGATTAAAGCTTCTAAAGATGTTCTGAGATGAGATCTAGTAAGACTGGTGGAGCTGCAGTAAGGTGGCTGCATAACATCTGCAATGTTTAATCTACTAGACAACTTCCCTTGTTTTTTAAACAAAAAAGAACAAAGATTGAAAAAAATAATGGCAGGCAGTAGAGAAGTTGTAGCTTCTGGTGGCGTTATTCATCCACCCAACCCAATCCAACCTTTTCGCCTATCAAATTGGGATAAATTACATTTTTATGGCTTGTAGCTCCCAGGGCCTCACAGCACCTCCCAACTACTTCAGCCTTGTTCCCACACAGCCACAAATCAGAGGCAAGTTGTGCATTCACACCAAGTAGCTGGTGACTTCCTGGAGTGTGATAGAATGCTGAGGTTGGGGGTCCTGTGTTTTGTCTCTTTCACTTATTACCATTCTCCCTCCGATATAGGTGCATACACCAACAATATAAAACAGCATTAAATTATCTGCTACATTTAAGACCATCAGACATACTTCAGGTATCACTATCTGACAAGGACTGCAAGTGACTGCGTAAATTCTTTTGGAAGGCGATGGCAAGCAAGAAATTGTACTATTTAGTTTGCAGGAAGTGTTTCAAATTACAAGCAACACACTCAGTTTAAACTGCCTCAAATTTTCATACATTTGCAGGCTATGATTTACAAGGTGGACCAAGTTGTCCACTAATGACAGTTGGTTGCTTGAACCCTGTTTGGTCCAGTCCATGTCTTTGGGAAAGAGACTGAAATATAATTACTTTGTATGGCATGCAAAACAATCTTTAGGATCTCTTACCTGAGTAGACTTTTTCTGGACAACTTTCTGTGGCTGCAAAAGAGCAGAAAGGAGGGGTTATGTCACATTTTAGTGAGGCAGAACCAAATATGATTTATAAGAATTTGAAGACTGTCTGGTTTGTGTTTCAACTGGAAATAAAAAATAAAAAAACAAAATCGCTGGATGGAAAACACAATGTATCCAGGCTTGGTCTAAAATAATGTGCAGTAACAACATCTGCAGTATCATGAGATTGATGATCACCTGAAATCTGACAGACGTACAGCAGCATATGCTGCACAGGCCACTTTGAGCCCAGCCTGTAGCCTGATCTTTAAGATTTTACACCTGAAGCTGGCCCTTCTTTATTTCATGTTACTGACCATGAGCAAGAGAGAAATAAATACATTGACTGCAATGCAGTTAAATACTTACCTAACCTGACCTCAAGTCTACAAAGTATTTCTCAGCTGTGCTTTCTTCTAATATAATAGTGTCAGGAAATACGTAAAAATGAGGAAACAAACAGCACTCTCCTTTCTGTTTCAGTGGAACTTGAAGGAACTGATTAGATTAGATTAGATTAGATTAGATTAGATTAGATTAGATTCAACTTTATTGTATTGTCATTTAACAAAGTAATAGGTACTTGGACATATATATATATAGTGCAGGTATGAATTGAATATGCTATAGGATATATATACAGTGAATGAATAAATAGTGCATGTGTCAGCAATAGATACAAAATAAACTGCTAGATCTGAGTGTGGTGGCATAAAATACACTATGTATACATAATATATACAATCAGACAGTATAGGCAATAATAATCATAATGGGTCTGTGGGGGCGTAAATAGTCATAAATATGGGGGGTTTCAGTCAGTCTGATAGGTGGGGGTCACCTCTGTACAGAATTTAGCAGGGTGACAGCTGAGGGGAAACAACTGTTTCTGAACTTGCTGGTTCTGGTGAAGTGCAGTGGAGATGGCATCATCAGTACTCCTATTCTGGCGGTAGCTGAACTGGAAAGGGTCCAGAGCGGGTTGTAGGCTGGTTTTGAGGTGAGCCAGGATCAGCCCCTCGAAGCACTTCATGATGGTGGGGCAGTGACATTCAACAGGGCGGAAGCTGCGAGTCAGACTCCGATTTAGAAGCTGATTGATGAAATAAACAAAGCCAGAACACAACATGTAGAAAGTTTAGATAGTTACGTTTACGTTTCGCTCGTCCTGCGCTAGTGAAGGTTCAGCGGCATCAAAGGCACCCTGTGTGAGCGTCGTTAGGGGAAGGGGGGGCGACTTGCTCCACTGTTTGGAATTCAGTCTTACATATTGTACCTTTAAGGCTTAAAGTTAGAAGTTAAGAATTAACAGCATGGTCGCTGACATGTGCAATTGACATGTGCAATTACAGGTGTCATTCAGCCTGCCTCATGTCAGCTAATGATCCACATCTTTGCCATTAGATTCGATTTTTTTTTTAGATTAGATAAGGAATGCCAAGATGGCAGCACTCAGGGCCACAGATTCTGAGCTTCAAAACAGATTTCAGAAACCTGCTGGTGATGTCGTGCATACGCTGTCCATTCTTTATATTGAGTATGTAAAACATAAAAGCAGGTGTTTTTATGTAGTGTTGTTTTGGTCACATGTTCATGTTCAAGTGCCTTGTTTGTATTCAACATTTAATTGAATAATGTTACATAATTGAAACAACCACCCTCAGACAGGAATCCAAATACCTCACACCTAGGACCTGTTGAACTGCTCCACATCCTATCCCAAATGCAGCTCTGGACAACCAAGAGACCAAAAAATTCTCCAAGACCCTTAAAGAAATGAAATTAAAAACACAAGAGTTGGAGGTATATTTAGTCTCCACAGCCCACGACATGACCACTGACACTTGGATGGCATGGTTCCTCACATAATTGATGTGAATGTGTTTATTTCTTGAAAAAACATAATGCTTATTGATAAGAAAAAATATATTATTTTAAAATTTAATTCAAAAATATTTGTAAGTAATTTAAATCCTACAGTAGAATATAAGAAAATATTGTGACCACTTATTTTATTTCATTGTTATTTGGGATGCATTGTGCCTCACACACAAGCTGTTTTCTTCTCTCACAGCTCTCTGCTGCATACAGCAATATGTTTTATGTTTTTCACCAGTTTCATTCCATCATGGTAAAAATCAGGTATTGACTGGTCTCTGCTCCATCTGTGCGCATATGATGTACTGTGTTATTGCAATGATAAATAGTAAATGGACTGTACTTATATACCTGTACCTGTACAGTACCTTTCTAGTCTTCTGACCACTCAAAGCTCTTTTACAGTACATATCTCATTCACCCATTCACACACATTCATACACTGATGGCATTAGCTGCCATGCAAGGTACCAACTGCTCATCAGTTCGAGGAGCTAACCATTCATACACATTCACACACTGATGGCACAGTCTTCAGGAGCAATTGGGGTTCAGTATCTTGCCCAAGGACACTTCGACATGCAGACTGGAGGAGCCGGGTATTGAACCGCCAATCAAGTGATTATTATCTTATTAGCTCTAGCTCCTGAGACAAGGCCACCCACACTGTGATGTATGTTCTAAAACTTTGGGCCTTTCTAAAGAAATGACAAAAGGATCCCTGAGATTTGTACTTGCATAGCCCTTGTACAGCTCTACATTAACGTTGTCTGAATAATTATTATTTTAATCAGGAAAGATTTTCATTTGTTTATACTTGTAGCTCTAGATATAAACAGAACAGATCACTGTTATGGTATGCATTTCTGTCTTAATCTTAGTAGAGTAAGATACACCCTCTACTCCTCTCTCCTCCCACCTTCACACAATGTTGAGTCACAAAATTACAAATGGAAACTAAAGGAAACTAAAAGTAAGAATTTGCATCCACCCTTCTCCACCACATTTGTGTTTCTGAGTATGTTAAGTTAAAAATTCTGCAAGAGAATGATATAAATTACTGATCAGCAATGTCTGTCTGGAAAGTCAGTCAGCTCAAACACAATAAAATAATGGAGTCCATGTCAACACTGTTCTGCATGAGGTATGGATGCACCATTGAAGAAAACAACAGGAAACTATTGCACACAGAGCACAGGATCCAGACCCTTTGAACACTGCCATGTGTCCCCCCCTTTTGAAAGACACCATGAACACACTCCCTTTGACAGGTGGGTGGCCGGCCACTACCCAGAACTCCTCCTATGGCCCAAACTTTAGCTCTGCTCTCTTTCTCTGACTCTCTTTTCTGAACTCAATAAGTTTCGTCACTTTTCAAATAATAATAAAAGTAACAACAAGTACGCATTTGGAATGTCCAGCAAACTTGATGCTGTTACAATGACCATTAAACACAGGACTCCTCTGTGTATATAGTCTGAAGGTGATAAAAATAAATCATGCCGTTTCAGTGCATCTGGGACAAAGTACTCCAAAATAACCATCAGTGAAATACACTCCCTGTAAGTAAAGAAATTGAGCAGAGAAGAAGAGCCCTCACTTCCCACACTGCCCCAAACCTGACCCCTCTCCCTATATAACACAAAAGAGAAACCACAGTATTTCACGTGGTCCACTGCTCTTTGATGTTTCTTTGGCCTAACACTATGAACGCAGCAGCAGCTGCTCGGCTCTACAAGTGATTTGAGAAGCAGCTTGAGGCTTAGTTAAAGGCCGCATGGGCAGCTTCAACCATTCCAATGTATGGTAGGTAAGTATTAAAAGTAGGACTCCTATGGTGGGGACCCCATCTCAGCTGAAACCCAAGCCCTCTGTGGCTACAAGCAGCTACAAGCAGTGGTCCCCAACCCCGGTCCGCGGCCGGTACCGGTCCGCGGCCCGGTACCGCTCTATAACCACCCAGCAGCCACTGTTCAGATCATTTCCGCTGATCAAAGAGAGAAATGCCTCTGCTCTGCTGAGCACCTTGTACAGGCCACCATTCACAAAAGTCCCACCTATAAAAAGAGGTGAGCGCTCAGCCAGTGACTGACTTATAGGTTCCAAATTATTGAAATTATTGCTATGTGCTATGTGCTATATGCTATGAGACAGGACAGAGAATCTTTGGAGGAAATCACATTTAGTGGTGTGTAAGATGTGTATCAAGCTGGTGCAGACCAAGCAACCAGACTTCAGAATTACTCTGAATTATATCTGACATGTCTGTATTTCTGTACCTGATTTATCTACTGTTCTGCTCTGTTGTCCAGTCTAAGTGTTAATTATTCCATAAGACTGGTGCTGCTGCGCTTTGTTCTGGTTAACCATTACTAGGTCTGAGACTTTGAAGCCAAATGGATGATTTGACTGACTCGGTTCAATCTTCCTTCCACAACATAAGTCTGCATGGATGAAAAGTGTCATGAGAAATACTTCAGGTGAAATGCAGTGTAGAGAGTTCAACACTTTGACTTACATAGTTAAATATAACAGCTCTACCTAATGGAGGTAAACATTAGCTGACATCTGCTGACATTTCCACCATTTCAGGAGAACATTTTGAAAAAATGACAGAATAAATAGAAAATTAGAAAATTCATGGATAGCAATAATAATTCTATTTTACCATTAAAAATATCCTTTTGGTTAAAGAGCTTCTACATACTGCTGTATTAACCATTACAGAAACATAAAAAATGATTTTGGTAATTACCAATGCTGTTAATTTAGGGCAGCGGTGGCATTAACTTTACATTGGGTGGTGGTCTAATAAATTTGTTAAGCAGTGTACATATTAACAAAACGCATCTGCAGTAGATGCACTAAATTAACAGTTGGATGTATGGTATTGATACACTGTTGATCAGATACAGTATAGATAATAGAATAAATATGAATACACATAAACATTTCAGTTGTCTTTTAAAGATCCCTAGCCCACATACCAACCAATGCACTACTAGAGTTATGAACTGTACCTATCATGGCCTAACTAAACCCTGTGATTAGGGGGAATTTGGAGAAGGGCCCTTTGTAGAGGAGAAAAATGTCTGCCTTTTCAAGGAATGTGGAAAATTGCTTGCAGACAAGAAGCCTTTTGTTGGAAGGGTTTGGGGGGATGCTCTGAAAGGAAAGAAAGGTACATACAAATTGGATCTGCTTCATTTGGGAGCCTCTGCTGTTTGATGTTAAATCTGTTCCCAGAATATCTCAAAGGTAAAGAGGAAGAAAAGCAACAAGTCTACTCATGCTTTACTAATCTGTCTTTGCTTCTTCTTTCATTCACTGAATTTGCATTCACAAAATAAAATAAAATAAAATACAAACATTTTTGCTTTTGTTTTGTTCACTGAACTTTTTACTGTCTTTCAGACAGATGCATGTGGCTGTTTCTCAGCATGCACGTGTGGCTGCTTTGAAACAGGAAAGACTCTATGCATGGCACTCAGCTCTGCCTTGTTTTAAAGAGGGTTGCAGATGTTATGAATTAACCTGTCGTGCCTGGAACAGCACACTTCTGGCCACATAAGAGTGTTATCAGACATGCTCTAATGATAGAAATGTCTATATCTATTGAACAAATTTGACAAAGGACTGCATTGTGAGAGGAAGAGAAAAAAATACAGTGCAACAAACAGCTAGGACACCAGAGGAAACCATGTAACTTCCTGTTTACAGATGGTAAGTAAGTGTTCCCCTTCTCTAACTACACTACAAATGTTTCATTCAGGTTTCATCTTTAAATTTCATTGCACATTCAGAAGTTCTTGGTGTAATTTGTACGTATTTCACTTTGATTCCATTTAAAGAAACATGCAACTCGAGGTTACAGTATCTATGCATGTAAATCGTTTTACCACTGTGGTTTATCATTGGTCATTGCTCTGTTTCTTCCTCAGAAAGTGGAAATACTAAAGACTAAACTCTTCTAGAAGCTGCAGCAGGAAAAAGCGATGAGAGTTGGAGGAGGGAGGGATAGGTGACCTGTGGAAATCCGCTTGGGTCTCAGAGACTTATGTTTGTAGAGCCACTCTCTGAACAAAGGCCTCTAGTGGCTGGAATTCAGCCTCTCACCCTGGTCGCAGCCAAGGATGGAGGAAGGTGGGGGGTTGAGAATGTAGGGAATGAGGCAAAACCGCTATCCACCCCCATCTCCTTTCAGTGTCTCTGTGCCCTGAGGTCTTTCTTTCTCTTAGTGCGCGTTCAGACAGGGACAAGCAAACCGGACGCTGGCAGTGTTTTTCAATTCATTTCAGTCAGGGTTGTGTGTTTCCACACCGGCAGTCCGCAACGCAGGCATTGCTGCAAAAAACGCCACCGGCGTGCGGCAAGAGAAGTTGATCCAAATTCAAGTTTTGGGAAAATGGAGCCCCACGTCACACTCCGGCCGCCAATCAGACACTCATACACTCAGCCAAACCTCCACAGACAGCCTAAAATGTCTCTGAAGCAGAGACTATCCAGGTGGATTCATGGACTGAACTCTGATCATCGACCTGTGTTCTCCCTTTGTTTATTCATGTATCAGCTTCTAAATCTGAGTCCAACTCGCAAATAACGCCAAAAAATAATGACACAAAGAAGTTTAATTTGATTTGTGTCCATTGATTAGAGAGAGAGAGTGAGCAAGAGACTGAGAGCGCTTTGGTAGAGAGACATAGAGTAATAACCCAGAGAGCATAACAGAGAGCGCAAATATCTGTCCTAAGGCCCCGGTGGCCTTGATGCCTCTTTCATTCGTTTTGCGGTTTTCTAGTCTGCCTCTTTCATTCGTTTTGCGGTTTTCTAGTCTACCTCTTTCATTCGTTTTGCGGTTTTCTAGTCTGCCTCTTTCTTGTCAACACAGCTTTGACACCTGCGTCTTTTGAGAAAAAAAGCATCTTTTGATGACATTCGTCATCAAGCCTGTAACATTAACCTCAACAAACGCTTGCTAGCTTGCTGTCAAATTTCTGGAGGAAAGCAGAAGTAATCTTTCTTTGAATTGATTTTAACAGGTCACATTTCTTCATTTTACACACAAACTGCATATCTAGACGTTCAGGAACTGAATGCCCAAACTTAAGTCGGTTCAAACGTGTACCACACCTTTAATTTCTTTATGTCAAATCATTAGAAGAGTAAGCAGTTGTGTTTTGTGTTATTTTGTTCAATTTTTTAACGATACAGAATAGCTCGGAAAAGAAACTGCTGATGAGCTTTCGACCGGAGAGTTCACTCAGAAGTACGTGAATGCACATCCTAAACACAGTGGTTGCTATGGGGATAGGTGCATGATCTGGACCATGCAGCACCAGAAGTCACATTACTGTTAAGTATTTTATTTATTATTGGTTAGCTTCAGTACAACAACATTATTAAAAAGAATAAATTCAGGCTTAATTATACTCTAAAATTGTTGGTCTTACTTAAAAATGCACACATTTATTTATATTCATTGTCAAAAAATATTATATGGCTCTCATGGAAATACATTTTAAAATATGTGGCTTTCATGGCTCTCTTAGCCAAAAAGGTTCCCGACCCCTGTTCTAGTTTATTGAGGATGAACAGGACAGAGAGTTCACAGGCAAGTAGGAGTCGGCTCCAAACCAGTGTTTCATGTAGGATACAAAAGGATATAATTATGATAGTATAATATTATTCATACCAGAATGTGAGAGAGCTTTCATGATCTAGATTTTATGCCACGTTTAAGAAAATTGTGCTTATACACTGACCTCCATGACACACTTGTCAATCATTTGTCAATTATTACAAAAACAAAAGTGTCCAGGTATTAGTCCTATACCAATAAGCCATTACCTTCAATAAAATATAGCACTATCTGCAATGTTTGTTTTTACAATTTTCATTGTTGTTGCTATAATCACATGAATAATTCGCTACAATATAAATATTCCCACAATAGAATTAGAGGAATCTGGGGGCTAACTTTGGAACTCTGGAAGAAATCTCAGAGGCAATAATGAGTATGAAATCTGAAAAGGCTGCAGGGCCAGACAGCCTGCCTATCGATATTTATAAAAAGTTTGCATCCAAATTAAAAGCACCCTTTAGGAAATGTTTTCTGAATCTGCTCTAAAAGGAATACTCCTACCCACCCTAAGAGGGGCCCTAATTACACTTCTCCCCAAACCCGGAAAATTGAATGAAATTAATGAAAATGTGAAGACTTGCAGCCAATTAGCCTTTTAAATTCAGATTTAAAGATATAAAATTCTAGCAAAGAGATTGAGTGCTTTTACCAGATATCATCAAGGAAGATCAAAACAGGTTCATGGTTGGGCATCAGGGATTCAATAATGTTAGAGGAGTTTAAAATATTTTGCACAAGCAAAGGGGGTCATCAAATACAGCTTTCCTGGCATTAGATGCTGAGAAGGCTTTCGATAGGGTAGAATGGCCCTGTTTGCTTAAGATTCTTGGTCGCTTTGGTTTGGGAGAGGGATTCTGTAACTGGGTCAAAGTTCTATGCAATAATACATATGCAGAAATTATTACCAATAATGTTATCTCAAAACCAATAGAGATTAGAAGAGGTTGCAGACAAGGTTGCCCCCTACCCCCCCTTTTATTTATATAATTGCAATTGAACCACTTCCTATTGCTGTAAGAGAACACGCTATGATCACGGGTATAAAAATTGGAGGGCTCAACCACCGAATAGCTCTTTATGCTGACGACATGATCCTCTTTCTTAAAAACCTGGGAAGATCTATTCCAACCATTTTAGATCTAATTGGAAAATTTGGATACATTTCTGGTTATAAAATTAATAAATCAAAATCCCCTATATTGCTTTTGAACTCAGAATAAAGAATGAATCCACCTAAATACACCTGCCTTTTTAGAAATGTGAATCAGTTTACTCATCTAGAAATTGTTTGAAGAAGTGGTGAAGATGTGGTGAACTATAATTATAGTCCAATTATGACTGACATATCCAAATCAGTGGAGAGATGGTCGAGTCTCCAAATTTCATTGATTGGTAGAATAAATATACTAAAAATGTTTGTTTCAGAATATCTTCTTGCCACCTCCATCTACTTTGATAAATATAATAAACTTAAAAAGATTACACTTAATCCTATAGTTAAAACATGATTTATATCTTGCATGTCACTCAAAGATATTTGAAAGAAAAATCTCCCCTCTCCATTTTTAGCCCAATTTGGGGCAACAATTATTTTGCTCCAGGTAGAGAGGACGGTGGTTTCAAAATATGGACAGACTTGGTTGGGACTGGTGAAAGACGCTTTCGGGGGTGATGGAAGACTTTTAAGTTTTTTTTCTTCAAATATTCACAGCTTAGGAGTTTTATCAGGTCTTATCAAACTGATTTTACACAAAAAAAATCCAAACTAAAAACCTCTCTGGTAGAGGTATGATAACTGAATTATATAAACTGATGGTGACAGTTTATATAATTCCTCCCATGATTCCTCTGCTGCTAATGCTTAATGCATAGAGATCTGACTTACAGGAGGAATTTACAATGGAACAGTGGTGTGAAGCGTGTAAGTTAGGCCAGACACAGACAGGTATGTCTAAAATTGCTGCAATTAAATTGGCTAATGAGAATGTACATAACACCAGAAACAAATTTAATATGCAGATGCCTGACATCTGTAATAGATGTGGAGAAGATAAGGGCACATTGTTTCACTGCATATGGTCATGTCCAAAAATAAAGCAATTTTGGGAAGAGGTTTAGAGTAATATTACTGGAGATTATTTATTTAGATCTAATTATTAATTAGATTAGTGATGAAACCCAAACTCTTCTGTGAGTGATAGCTCTAATGTGGAAAAATATTGGCAAACCAAGTGTTATGCAATGGTTCAAAGAAGTGTCTTTATGTTTACTATTAGAAAAAAATTACATACTCTAAAAGATAAACAAGAAATATTCCAGAAAATATGGGGGGTTTACATCCACTATACTGAGAATAAAGACTCATCTAACTTGCTGTGTGAAACAGGGACAGCTTCATTATTCCCTGTACAGGACCACTATCATGTGCTGGAACCATAAGATTATTCTATAACACCTGTAAGAACTCTCATGGACTCAAATGCTCTTATTGAATGTACTTTGTGTTTGTTAATTGTTCGAATATGTATATGCGTGTACTGTGTGTATATCTATGTAAAACTTTAATAAATATATTGTTGAAAGAAAAAAGCATAAATTGCTTATACTATAAATTATAAATGTTGAGGATGCAAATCATTACTGTAATAGAGCTGCAAACAGGGATAAAAACATTAGCTTGCCTATGGAGGAACCAACACATAAAATCCAATGGACAGCAGCCACTTGGCAGAGGAAAGGGGAATTGCTGTTGCACAACTGATGAATGCAATCTATTGGAGAGCAGAGAGTCGCCCTTCAAGCTATTACCAGCAGGCAGAGGAAGCTAGTCAGCTTGGCAGAGGTCTGCCTATCCATCTCAGCACCTGCACACAGAGAACAGGACCTGCAGCCAGGCAGCAGAGGAGCAAAAGGCCATACCGATGAGGGATAGACCCTGGATCACTCATGTCTGATTAACCCAATAACAGTTCCTGCCAGGTGTGGCGATGCCACATAGGTATACAGCGCATGGTGCTTAAAGGGATAGTTTGGATTTTATGAGGTATTTAGAGGTACATAGTCAGTGTGTTACCCACAGTAAACAGTCCCAGTTTGTCCTAGCACATAACTAGGGCAAATGGTACTTATATAGCACCTTTCTAGTCTTCCAACCACTCAAAGCATAATTACACTAAATATCTCATTGATCATATCACCAATCATCTGATTGGTGGACGACCCGCTCTACGCCCCAAAGCACTGCTGAGGAGAGGATCAGCTGAAAAATGCATTTTAGCCATGTGAAAAAAGGATATAGTGAGCATATTCTCATACTTTTACCTGCCATCAGACAGGCTTTTCCTCTGATGTTACATTGTCTCAACCATAGATTATATATTTCTACACTGTAACCGAACTGTGCTACGCATTACTCTGCAGAGCACTCATCCCACCAAAAGAACATCAAGTCAACCTTTTCCAAAAACAGTGTGTATTTGGGGGGAATGGTTTGTTGCAACCAGAGGTCAGCTTATTGTTCACGTTCAAGTACTAGTCACGTTCTGGACCCAGTATATGGCACTATAAAACAAAATAACTACATCTTGTAGGTACACCACAAAACAGCTGTCAGTTTGTATGATAAAATATTGCACATGAAGTGTAAACTTATTTCCCATGCCACGTTAACATCAAAACCCCCGAAGGTTCATTTCATTCTGACCAAAACTAAGATTGTCCATCTGCTAGCAGGAGTTCCTGAAAGTACAGAGGCTGTTTGGGGGTTACATTTTTACGCCACATTCAAAATGGCTGTTGTTGGGTTTAGTCTATAGCTCAAAGAGTCTCACCATGATACACGTTTCCACCAATTTCTATGCATTTTGGTGAAACAAACACAAAAGACAAACAGAGCAAATCAACTTACATTTATTTACATATATTGGATGAAAAAATAAGAGCAGATACAAAACCTTTCAGAAATGTGGCTACTCCCAATGCCCATTAGCAGTTTGTGAACAGTACAGAATGGGCTGTAATATAGAAAGTGAAAAGGTGCACTGACTTAATATAAAGCCTGCAGTATCATCCTGTAAGGAGACCATGAAGGCTAAAAATTCATTGCACATGCATGTGGACCAAGCCGTTCAATTACTTGCTGTAGAACTTGAAACCACTGCATGGAGCTGATAAACTTACACCAGCAAACAAGCAGAGTATGGACCGCAGAATTATTTTAGTATTCCTGCGGTCAGTGTAGAGAGGAAACATTTTCTTTTACTGATAACATGATTACTTTAGATATTTTCCTGAACACACACACACAACCTCACAGAGAACAACTGACTCACCCATTTCCTGGGTCGTCCCCTGGGTCTTTTCTCCCCGGGTGCCTCAGCTTTCTGTGAAGACAGAGTTTAGGATAAATGGAATCAGTTCCTATCCTGACTATCACTTCATGACATAGTTGTATAAAAAACACCTGATTGGTGGTATATGCTCTGGTACGTATTTTAAGTGACACACCAGTATTTAAGATGTTCAGTGTGTTTTTCACATGATGTATTGACAGGACTAGATAGCATGCGTCACAGTGGTACCTTCATTCCAGTGATGGTGCTTTCATCCTGATTTTTCATCCATGATCAAACTGATGATTTTACAGTCACAGGTTGAGTGACACTCAACATTCATTCATTCATAATTTTAAAACTATTTCTTTTTAGAGAGAGAGATGATGTAGTTGGGGTGAAAATAATATAGTTTTTTCAATATAGATTATATTATGTAATTGTTTCAGAGTTTGCTGTAGTTTGGTAATTAGCCTGAGCTGTAATAGGAAAGAAAGAAGCACATGTGACATGCATGCAGACTAAGCACAATGTTCATTTCCATCACTTTAGTGTAATAAATCTAACATTGTGCTATTTATTGATAATTCAACTGAAGTGTTATTGTTCAGTCACTGTGGTTGTGCGTGTGTTAAGAACTAAGCTCAACTGTAGTAATGTACATGTACCACAAGAAGGCAGTAGCTACATTTAAAATCTTGGTTAAGTCTTGGTAAGAAATAAAGACGTTCTGTCCACTGAAATGCTCAAGGGATTTTAATTTGAAATACAGGAAATGTTGAGCTTGTGTATACAGTATGATGCAGTAACAAACATTTAACATCAGAAAACAAAGAAGATGTGAACAAACAGAGGAAAAAAATAAAAATAAAAGCTTGATTCACTCTTCAATGAGGTAAATAAGGATCCAGCCTCTATGTGAGAGGGTTTTTACCCTCTCCTCAACAGTCTGACATAATGATGTTCTGTAATATTTGATCTCTTCTGTCATCATCTGCGACCCACTACACCAATTACAACATGGAGGCAAACATAACACTTTGTAAAGTTCGGTTCATTTGAAACCTTCTTGGATTCCCATGAAAAATATTGGGAAAAGAAATTACAACACATAACATAAATTTCAGGTGGAAACTTCCATCCATAATTCTATCCAAGGGCAGCAAATTATTCTATATTTTGAACAAGCAGCAGTCAATGAGTGAAACTACTGCAGACCACTCACAACATTTTGAAACAGCAATAACCAGTGGGGAAACTAATAATAATAATAATTGGCCAAGCAATGGTGTAAGTTCATCACTTACTCACTCACTCATTCAGTAAGTCAGTGACTGACTTAAAACTACAGTGACTAGATGTTTTAGGAAATTACTGAGGCTGAGGATCAAAACAATACAGTAGGTGAGAGGCTCCATCAGTTCCAGGTGTTAAAGGTGGCAAGAACATACTATTTTGGTTGAGAGCATTTTTCACATTTTTTAAACTCTTTGAGAGTCTCGGGATGCTTAAAAAGTCAAAAACTGAAACACTGTGATTCAGGGGTGGTCAAAAGTCCTCTATAGTATCACTACGAACAAATTTGGTGAAATTTGAAATTTGTGTGTATTTAAATTGTGAGTTTGTGAAACAGGAAGTGAGCCATTACCGGTTTCGTGTATGAATTTCATTTTGATTTGATGTCACACTTCGGCTTGGGTCCGGCAGGAAGTTGAAACAGGAAGTTGTTGTAACTTGAGTTTCCATTCCAGGCTGAAGATGTGTGGACAAATACTGCAGGTGTGTGACAAAATGGCTCAACAAAATAGCGCCACTGACACCTCTGTACCTTTCACCTGCATGTATGACATCTGGTAGGTACACATATAATTTCCAGACAGAAAAGTCAAACTCAGCAGGAAGTCAAACATTTTGAATTAACTGTAACTTTAAGAGCTTTTTTGTCATTTCCAGGTGTTGTACTTTAACAAAAGCCTCCTAGAGAATTAATCAGATGAACTTTATACGTCAGTTTCATCTAGTCTGTTTCATATAGTACATTTCATTGAATGGCAGTTTAGAGTTTCCATATTTCACCAGAATCATTAGTTATGCTATAAGCTTAGACTGCCAGGGGACTTCCCATGATGCACTGAGCTTGTCTCTTCTTCTCCCACTCCATTTGTACACATTCATGTCACATTAATGCATGCAAGTTTCCTCCACAGAGTTTTATGCTTTTCGCCTCACATGTTCTCATGGACCATGGCTATGCCTAGATTGGTGATTGTGGTGCTATCTACTGCTGTATTCCTGCTTGACATCTACTACAAACATTACACAGGGCTGAAATAAATAATAAATTCCTTTCACATGTATCCACATTAGCATGGAAGCACCAAGTGTGTATGTTTACCTAACTTTCCCTTGTGACATGAATACCTCCAAATGGAATGTCCCTCTTTGTTTGGCTCCAGGGGAGGGAATTACCTTTCTTATAAAAATAGCAGAAAGATTTAACATTTGAAGGAATTAATATAGGACCCTACAGAATCTCTAGTACAACCAGAAGGCCAAGCCCCGAAGTCATCCACAATTAACAGGACCAGACCAGTGTCAATAATTCATTTGATAAAGCCAGGCTCCATGACTCTAGTTGGCAGTGTAGAAGTCAGGTGAAATCTCAGTTGGGATGCAATTAATTTTGCAGGCAATGACCAGCAAAAGGCTGCTATCAGTGAGATGGTGGTGTTGGGGCATGTGTGTGGCTTTCTGCAGCTATTTGGCTCGGTAAACAACACCAGCCCCTTTGTCAGGCTGACAGTGAGTATAAGCCACCCAGCCTGGTCACATGGTAGCAGGAGCCCAGAGTCAAAAATCACAGGGAGCACGACATCCTTAGACCAAGTCCACACTACTGCAAGGCCATTCTCCTCTGTATTGGCCATCCAGTCCACAATGCCTCAGACTGTGCACAGGATTACCAGGCATACAGTTACAAGTGTTAACCTTTCACAGGCATGGTACACTATACTTACACATAACTGGGATGTTTAGAACTTTCTTTTGCCTCCAACTGTTTGGGATCATCAGCGTTGGACAGTATGTGTTACTCAGTAATGCAGGATTGTAACAATTACAGTCATGTAGTCATGGAACTTACTATCAGAATTCAGTGAATAGATTACAGTTACAAATTCTAAAAGATAAAATACAAAATATAAACATCACCGCCCTTTTTCATTGTGGGAGATCAGCTTATTCTCTACTCCAGGCTGAAATAGAAGGTGCACACCTTCAATATGGAAATTAACTCAACATTCATTCATTCATCATTTTAGTAGTCTACATTGGGTTAATATTTAGTATTGAAATAAATCACATAGGGATTTTCTGTTTCATATAACACACTATTGTTTGAAGCGCGCACATTTGGTTAGCTTTTGTGCAGTTTTCGTTTTAGTATAGTTTCCTCATTTCTGTTCTTTTTGAGTTACCGCTGCTGCTGCTGCTGCTGCTGGGAGTTGGGAATGCTCCCCCTCAGCCATTTTATTGCTGAGAGTGCTCACCATATTGCTGAGAGTGCTGACCAAGAAGCTTGTTCAGTTGATGTTTGTACAGTTTTGTTAATTTGACCTCTTTTATGAACTCTGCGGGCCCAATTCTGTATTACTTTTGCTTGGGAAATTTTGTTGCTTCATACGTTGTTGCTTCACCATTTCATTGCTACTGCCCCAACTAAAAGAGGCACCAGGAGATAGGATGGTTTTGCTATGACGCTGTCTTTCACTAGTGTCCAACTTTGAAGTGAAGTTACACAGGATAGTGTAAGCTTTCAGAAAGCAAGTAAACTTATGCTACGCAAGCTAGCTAAACATGATATGATTGTTTCTTGCCGCTTTCAAGTTATAGTATTATAATGTGATCATCTTCTCTTCAATATACTGTATGTAATTAGCATGCAGCTAGTCTTCAGTGTCCATTAACGTTGGTTGGCCCTGAAATGAGTTTCTTCTAAAATCAGATAAAAGGAATAACTATTCTTCATGTCACGTGGGAGCAAAGGTTGTTTCAGGGAAACAGAAGTGTACACAATGAGGACGCCTTGTGAAGACAATGTTCATTAGCAGGTCTCCATTATGACACATCATGATGTTGGCAAGCTAATCTGCGTACTGTAATCCCAGTTCTCTGTTTGGGATGCTGCATTTTTAATGTGGAGATTTAATGGTCTGAAAGACAACACCATGTTCAATTAATCATTAGTGTGTTTTATATGTCTGACCAGAGAGACACAGCATGTCTGCAGCAGCCCTGAATACACAGGAATCTCATGCCCCTTTCAGCAGGATCGCCTTCCAAGACCATTACAATCACCCTCAGAAGAAATTGAATGAAACAATATCACTACAGGCAGAAAACTGACTTGGTGGGGCTGAAGAAAGGATTGTGGTTTGAGTTTGAAAAAATACTTTGTTAAGGTTACAGAACCTTTTTCATACAACTTGGTAAAGGGAAATATTGTGGTCGTGGTTAATCCTCAAACAAAGTGTGGGCTGTATAACAATGTCACAACACACACAGGTTCACAGTACTGTAAGATATTAGTCAGTTACACATTATTATAAACAGCACGGTCTATACCTGCGTTTATATGTTGATTTACATGTGGCATGAACTCTGCGCTGAAGAAACCTTTCTTTTTTAATTTTTTTTGGAGGCTCCAAAACCCCAGTCCACATGTCTCTGGCACAAACACCATCGGGAGAGTTTCAGAAGTGAGCATTTAGCCCACCAGACATTGTTTACTTGCTTAGTTTTGGCCAATTTCCCGGTGTATGTTCTTCTAAATATGCTTCTACATGTGAAAATATGCTACATAGTTACTCAGGTTTGCTTTTGTCTGTTCTCGCAAATGGCAGTTTGCACAGGGTATTTACAGACTAAACTCTGATCTACCTGTGTGTGTGTTCTGACTTCGTTTATTTCATGTACCAGCTTCTAAATCTGAGATCTAGAGCTGAGTGTGTGTCTTGGCTATTATACGCTAGCAGAATAGTGATTTTCAATTATAGCAACGTACATGACAACTTCACCATTTCAGGGCAGACCATAAGGAGAGAGGAAGTCAGGTGACTGTGTGTATGTCAATAACATCATGTGATAACATCAAGATCTACAGCAAGGTCTGTACTCCAAACATTGAAATGCTGATGACAGCCAACTGTCTCTTTCATCTACCAAGGCAATTCAATGCTGTTGTCATCAGCTGTATTTATATTACACCTAATCGCAAATGGAACATTTTTGATGCCACCTTACATGAGATGGTCTCTGTTACCACAGACTACATTAAGTTCTGCATTTCCACAAGCACATCAGTTAAAACTTGTAAGAAAAACCCAAACCCTGGATTGCCCACCATAGTCATCACAGTTTGATGGAAAAATGGAAACCAGGACTGAATTTCATTCAAGATCACAAGCCATCAAGTTAAAAATGACATCCTCAAGGCCAAACTCAAATACAAAGATAGAACAGTAATTCAGCACTATGAACACTAACCAAAATTTTCAAAATGAATGCTCACTGAATGTGACCCAAAACCCAAATTATCTGTAATAAATGAAGTCATTTGGTGAAGAAGAACACCGTCTACATATGGTTTAACACAATGACACTGTTAGAAACCCAACCTATACAAGAGCCAGCACCCCCCCCACATCCTCCTTCACACTGCAGGATGTGGGCCGGATGGCTTCCAGGTGATTGTGCTCAAGGCCACAGAACTCTCTTCCATTTTCACAATTTTTTCTGGAAATCCAGAAGGACTGCTTCAGCCAGCCTTTGAAAAACATCCACCGTCACAGTGGTGCCTAAGAACTAAAATCACAAACATGGCAGCTGTGGGTCAGTGGGTAGAGCAGTTTGATCCCCAGCTCCTCCAGTCTGCATGTCGAAGTGTCATTGGGCAAGATACTGAACCCCAACTTGCTCCTGAAGCCTGTGCCATCGGTGTGTGAATGTGTGTGAATGAGATATGTAGCATAAAAGAGCCTCAACCACCTCAACAGCCACTTCATGGCTGGAAAAAATGGTGATCATAACCATAACCATGGACTCCTATTAGTTCACCTGTAAGTACTAGTAGTAAGTAATGTACTGAGTGATCAAACAGCTCCATCGTGGTCCATTTCAGATGCGTCCCTGAAGCGTCTCAACACTTGGTTATGCATGAATTACACATCTGTTCTATTTTTGACGCTTGACGTGAGCAGCATGCGTTAATTTACACAGACCATCTCGTGTGAGCGGAAGCCAGGCACAGAAAAAACATAATCTGGTGGATTTTCAAAATAAACAAATATAAGCACACTGCTGGTTGTAAAAAACAAAACCAATTAACTAATTAACTACATAGCATATTTACAAATGTAGAAGCATGTTTCGAAGAACATACACTGGGAAAATTACCAAATCTGAGCAAGTAAACAAAGTCTGGCGGGCTACACACTTGCTTCTGTGACCGTGACTGTGGTGGGGTTTGAAGTCACGTGCAAGATGGACCAAATACACTACGCTCACACAACACAGTCTCACACAAACAGGCCCGGTGGATTTTCGGTGTTAGAATAACCAGGTGACTTCATCTGATTCCTCTTAATTGCCTTCAGTCCACCATTCAGCACCACCAGATGATCAGCAACCACCACCATCTTAACATTCCCCCACTTCTAATCCACCGGAACAAATACAAATGCACCAGAATTGACACCGAACAGGACAGTGGTAATTTTAGCATTTTCTACTCAGCTTACAGTTAAACTTGTCTCCTCTGCTCTACTTGCTTTCACTGTCTGCTACACGCACACACATTATACACTGCCCTATACAATCACAGCATATGCTCAGCTTTTTTTGTTTCTGACTGTCCTACATGTTGTAACCACAGGGTGGAGCAGGTGACGAGGCAGTTACAAAAAGTCTGTAAGAGTCTGTTGGAAATTCAAGTTGCGTTTTTATCAATTTCTTAAATTGTTTCTTTATGTTATGTTATCATCCCATAGCTTAGAAGAAAAAAAAGAAAGAAAGAAAAACTTACTTGCCGACCTGTAGTTTTTATTGTTATGCCGACGACATCCAATTATATTTTTCGATCAGGCCTGATTAGATCAATCAGTTAACTAAACTCCAAGCATGACTTAAGGATATAAAAAGTTGGATGACCTACAATTTTCTGACGTTAAATTCAGACAAAACTGAAGTTCTTGTAATTGGACCCAAACACCTCAGAAACTCTCTTTCTAGAGACTTAATTAGTTTAGCTGGGATCACCCTGGCCTCCAGCTCCACCGTAAAGAATCTTGGAGTTGTTTTTGATTAGGATTTGTTCTTTAATGTCCACATACAACTAATTTCGAGGAGTACATTCTTCCACTTACATAACATTAGATGCATTGTGTCTCAAACAGGTGCAGAAAAATTAGTCCCCATTTGTTACTTCTAGGCTGGACTACTGTAACTCTTTCTGCTCCAATAAGCCTCTTAGGACTTTGCAGCTAATTCAGAATGCTGCTGCATGTGTTCTGACAGGAACCAAGATCAGAGATCACATCTCTCCCATTATGGCTTCCTTGCATTGGCTACCTGTTAAATCTAGAATAGAATTTATAATCTGTCTCCTACCCCTCTAGAACACTGCGCTCTCCGAATGCTGGGTTCCTTGTGGTTCCTATAGTTTCCAAAAGTATATTGGGAGCTAGAGTTTTCAGCTACCATTTCAACAATCATTCTGGATTCAGGAAGCAGACATGGTAAACACTTTTTTTTAAACTAACTTAACTTAACTTAAACAAACTTTTTTGGCCTTTTCAAGCTTTATTTTTGATAGCAACAGCTGAAGAGTGACAGGAATGTGGAGAGAGAGAGACAGGGAATGACATGCAGAAAAGAGCCACAGGTCAGATTCGACCTCTGGGCTTCCACAGCAAGGACTGAGCCTTTGCACATGGGCCGCTGCTCTACCAACTGAGCTAAACACTGCCCTGGTCAACACTTTTAAGAGTAGACTTTACATTTTGATAGAGCTTATAGCTAAGGCTGGCTCAGGTCATCCCTTAGTTATGCTGCCATAGGATTAGATTGCTGGGGGACTCCCTCAATTTCCCACCATAAAAATGCATTGGAAATCCTCTCTCAACAGACTCACTACACTTTGAACAGCAACTGCTACTGCATACTTTGTCCTACAGACCACATTCAAATTACTACTTGTGCACAAGATCTTAAACTATTAACCTTGAGCTACAGTTGGTGAAATCATAGCTAGAGTGGAGAGGGAGAGAAAAATTCATCAAAAAATAAATTTGTAAATGGGATGCAAAGATGCGCCAGGAACACCCATCCACAGCCGCATAGACTGCCATGTTAAAAGGGTGGAACATTTCTGGAGAAAATCAGAGGTACCAGTTTCTTTCCATCACTCTAAAAGTCCCATTCCTTAATGTAAAAACATAAAATATATATGTAGAGATTCAGGAAGAACTCAGAATGCTCACAGTGAAGCCAGTTCAATGATAGGAAGTACAGTTTGGCCAGAAATCCTTGTTGTTCAAGGGATACTTTCAGCTTTTTTTCTTTCTCTCTCAGCAGCATCAATGTCAAAGGAGCAGCTGCGGTTAACTGCTCTGCTCTGATTGGTGGCCTCCACCAGACCCCTCTCACAGACAGACGGATACACACACAAGACAAGACAACAAAAATGACTTTAACAAAACAACAAAAATGACATATACTCATTTTCTGATGATGGTCAGAAAAAAAATGGTGTGTGAGTCAGTTCAGTTTTCAGTTGGTTGCAATCTGAAACTTCACCACTAGGTTTCACTAAATCTTACACACTGTACCTTTAACACAGTGCCTGGCCAGGTGCAACCAGGTGCAACACAGTGAATCCCTGCACAAATAGACTGGCTGTCTGAGACAGACCATATTCTCAGTTATACAACTCATCATACTAGTCTGCAGGCTTTTTGTCCTAGTGGGGGTGGCAATTCAAATACGTTGCTTTATCAAAAGATCATCAGTACATCCACCTTGGCACCCTAATGTAACAAACTACAAAACTGACAGCTATTTTAACAAATGACCAATCCTGATTTTCTAGTGACAACAGTCTCCAATTTTGTTTTTGTTTTTTCAGAATTTCAGTATTCCATGCTAAAACTGACATTTTCTATAAATAATGTCTTATTTTTTCAGAATGGTGTAACTAGTCTGTATTTTACAGTATAGTAAGTATCAGTAGTAACATTCTAGTCAAGTGTGCAGGGAAAATGTTTTTCTTACAAGCTGCAGTGATATCTTTCAGAGATTGTAGAAGTGATTACTTGGAGGGGAAATGAACTTTTCAAAAGTATATGTTAGAGGTGTAGGCTGACCCAGAACTTGTTTCATCTGGAAAGATTGATATCTTCAGTGTTTATCATTATGCCAGATGAGACTGGATTACAGCAAGAGCAGAGTGGTTCACTTTTCAAAGTGCTGGGAATGTTTACAGTGGTTCATGGTGGCAATGGAGCGCTAGAGCTGCTGTCATCATGAGCCTAACACAGCTTCATCTAACTAATGAATGAAGACACAAGGACTTGGCCCTGCTGAGATGCACAGTATCACAACCCAAAATTCCAAAGCTTTTCTCTGGATCACTTTTTCTTTGTACCTTTAATATTTTCTCATTCATCGTCTCTATCTCTCATGCAAACAGTGTCCGTCTCTGTTGTAAATATGTGAGTGAGAGTGCTTTTGCAGCCATACGTGTTTCTATTAACACAGATGCACATCGGCCTGTCCCTATTTTCATATGTATTCATTTTGCAGTTGAGTTTTGGAGATTGAGGGCTGAAATACACAGCACAGTGTGTCCATTGTAACCAACTCCGTTGCTACATCGACCACAGAAGCACCTGCCCACATCTGCATAGATAAAACAATACAATTGATTCATAAAATGTATACAGTGAAGCTGGAATGCAACCAACACACTACAAAACAAAAAGTCTGTGTAGCAGGTTAACACACTTCACCTGTCCCATGTATTTTGGCTGTCAATGGCTTCTTATTGTTGGAAGATCTTGTTCATTCAGGTATGTTGCTCTTCAAGATTATGTGGGCTGCACATAAACAAATGTGTACAGATGAAGATATTGTTTCTTTTGGACAGGATGTAAATATATTTTGAGATCAGATTTCAGCATCTCTCCATCTCCTCTATGTTTGTGTGACCAGTCCTTTTCCAGGTCTTATCGACAACACTTCAAGTTGTTCTGTGTCCTCACTAAACATGATTTCTGGTGGGGCTGAATCTATTCAGTTGTTCAGGTAAACCTGATAAACCAGTGCAGTCATTGCTGCAGGTTTTTTATCTCATTATGGTCGAGCTCACCCAAAGTCAAAGTATTAAACGTTTTTTACAGGTTTCTTTCAACATTCATTCAACATACAAAATGCTGCAATGTTAGATACATCTAATTATAATAGATAATTATAATATAATTAGATTCATTCATAATATAATTAGAGTCATGTTTAGGTAAACACACAAATCATCCAAGAATCATACAAAACAACTAACCTTAACACAGCCTCACTGTAATCACAACAACTAGCCTGTGACAACACATGTGTTGGTCATAAGATGTAAAATCCAGTGTGTGTCCATCAGGTGCTAAGCTGCTCACCTTCTGCACTGCCTTGGAAGGTCCCTTGTTCTTACTTCCTTTGGGGCGGCCCCTCGGTCGCTTCGGGACAGGCTCACCAACGGGCTCCTGAAAAGAAGGAGGGGACATGGCTGCTGAGGCCAGGAAACAAAAGTCCTCTCACCACCCACCCCACTCCACACACCCCACTGACCCATTTGGTCATTACTTTATGGGTCATGTCCAGAAGAGGGACAAAGGTTGGGTGGTGGTGGTGTGTGTGTCCCAGGGAGGGATTGAATGAGAGAGATAAATTCACCTAACTTGATATAAATGTTAATATTAATATGAATACATTATCCTGACAGCCTCTTCATGATGGTTGAAATGTGTTGTGTTTATAACACTGCCTTCGGAAGTGTGAGTGAATGTGATTTGGGTGTGACGGTTTGATGGAATTTGACTTATCACAGTCACATCTCTGAACAGTCACACAAACACGTTGAAAGGCTGACAGGACTTTGCCTGTGACTGAGCTGCACTTTACGTTTGACTCACGTCATAAAATTCAGAAGAACATTCAGCACTCGGAAAGTTGGTTATTGTTAGAAACCCTAATTGGAACACTGCAGGTCGAGTTAAGGTGAGATATAACGTGCACCAAACAGACAGCGTGCACATAACGTCTGGATTTGATTCTTGACTCGGAACAACAGACATGTGCGCGTCGGTAAACAGGAGACAGACACAGCACATTCACACGTACTTTCTGGGGCTTCCTCGGTCTCCCCGGCCTCCTCTTCTGGGGCTCCGCGGTCCCCGTGGGCTCCTGGGAGCCAGCGCTCTCCCCGGCCTCGTCCACGCGTCCGCTCATGGTTCCCGGTGCTGTAGCTCCGCCGTTCTCGCGGTGAACATAAAAGAGTTGTAAAACAAATAGAAAGAAGGAGAGTTTCTATGGCACTTTACGTCCGGGCAGGTCGACTGGCGTCTTGGAAGCTGATAAAAACAAGCCAGGGAGAGGTTGGATGTTTGGCTCAGTGAGCAGAACACCGGAGACGCCGAGCAGCTCCAAGTGAAACTCGGCTACAACACACCGCGGCACCGGGCAGGACCATGCAGCAGCGACGCGTGACGGCTCGGCACGGTTCGTCTGAGAAGTGTGGGCATAATAACCGCATCCAGTGAATGCTCCACTGAACGAGGATGGGTTTAAAAAAAGAAGGGGGAAAAAAAAGGGGGGGGGGTACCTCTCACCTCTCCCGCCGGTGGATAACACGGGTGGGGAGGAAGAGGGGGTCTGGACGGGAGCCAGAGAAAACAGAGACGGAATCCTGACTGCGGGCCAGACATGGCAGGCCGCATTTATGAATTAAATTCACATTTTCACACTTTTCAATGGAATTCGTTGCTGCCAGATACTGAACAGAGTTCACTATGCGAAATATAGCAGGGAGCACCTCAACACTGGACTAAGAATACACGTAGTAGCTGAGCTGCTGCATCAATGAACATGTAATCATTTCACAATTCTTTCTGTATTTCGTCTAGATTGTACTGCGGCTGTCTCGTGTGAAAAATCACATTAGAATAAAGAAGAGTTTAAATTAAGCTTAAAATGTCAAATGAAAAGTGAAGTGTTCACAGAAACCCTCCAGCTGAGCAGAGCATTTCATATGTGGAGCTGAGAACAAACCTCAGCATGTCATTTAGAACATACAGTGTAAATATGAGCATTTGAATTTCATCATTCCTGACAAACATGCAGCATCTCTCTCACATCCCTGCAGCTTGTAATACTTCTATAACCTTCACAAAACTGTTCCGCCCTCTCTTGACCACACAGAGGATTATTCTCCAGGGAGATTCCTGTCTTCATCCTGCATTATTCAAACCAACAGAACTTTTTATAAAATCTAATTCTAATTTTCAAAGACAGAGAGATATGTCGAATAATAATAATAATAATAATAATAGGTTGAATGTTGGGAAATGTGTATACAATAATGCACAGGGCATGTGGAATGGTGTAGCCATAAAATGTGGGCCTTTGAAGCACTCTGCCATGGACGTGGAGTGAGATCAATTACACAAGAACAACAGACACAAAGCATAAAGTGCCTTACGTGAAGGACCTTTCCCACGGCCCTGTAGTACTGCAAAGCAGCTTAATGTTCAGTGAACATCATCCACATTCTAAGCTGCATTCACATTTACAAGGATATCATTATCATTTGCACATTGTCCTACTAAACATTTATTTTCATAACTGCCCAACTTCCCCTCCACACATTCAGTTCATTTATTGAGAGTGTGTGCTTCATTTGTAGCTGGTATTCACTTCATTCATAAAAAAATCAGCGA
Organism: Nibea albiflora; assembly: GCA_014281875.1. NCBI lineage: Eukaryota > Metazoa > Chordata > Actinopteri > Sciaenidae > Nibea > Nibea albiflora. The sequence goes on from CM024810.1 coordinate 19,627,305, forward strand.
GACCCCCAAAGAAGGGGTTTCTGTGCAGACCCCTCCCCTCCAGACAGAGCGGCGTCAGCATCAAACTAATACAATCAATGGCTGCACAGATCCATTACCTAAGGGTGGTTTCATGCACACGTTTGTGCTGGGCATGCAGCTCTGTTTCAGCCAACTGAGACACAAAGAAACAAGGAAATAAACATGTTATTGCACTGAAATGGAAAACTCTAAGTGTTTGTGAGGCACAGTGAACATTCACTCAGCAGCAGACACACACAGGACTGTCGTTAGACTGCTTAACACAGTGAACTTTCACCTTCTTTGGCTGAAGTAAACCTCTAGACCAAGTAGTATGTATACACACACACACATACACAGGACAGCATAAATATATGTATATGTAGAAAGAGAGTTTATGTGTCCATGAGTCACACCCTGGACAAGTCACCAGTTCATGTGTGCAGCATTTCATCAAACCATAACATTCAATATGTAAAGTAGAATTTTATACACATTTCCACCATATTTAGATTGACATAATGCTTGACATCACAGCATAAATTTGCAGATGAAACCACCAATGGGCACAGCAGAGTTAAAAAGGTACACAACCAACATGATTAAAAAACAAACACACATTCCTCTTTGACAGCTAATGGAACTGCAAAAGCATCTGTGCTGGCGTTTCTTTGAGAAATTCTTCACCTCTCTCTGGGGACTATACAACGGGCTGACCAAAAGGGTTCTTGGATAATGACCCAGTGATCAGGATATCAGATCTTTGAGAGAAGCAAGAAAAACATTGCTTTTATCTGTCAGTGATTTTTTTGATCAAATCAGAAGTAAACTATGAGGAAGAAGGGTAAAAGCATGGATTTTTTTTTAAAAAGAAAAAAAAAGGAATTGATACTGCTGAATAAGAAAAATATGTTTAAGGGGTCTGCAGATCGAAACTAATACAAATAAATGAATTGGCGAGTGAGTATGGGACAAGGATATGAAGTACAGCACATGACTATGAAAAATTACATTTTTGACAGACATTCAGGATTGGTCAATGAACTCTTTTAACTTAAGCAATAATGATTTGATACTCTTGACTCTGACACTTAATATTAGATGTCACTGTATGACAATTAGCTTGTTTTGTCTCCGCATGTTGGTGAGCTCTGCACTGTTGTATACCACAGGATGTTTAAAATCCCATGCACTAATTTCTGTAGAAAAAAAGGGTAAGGTGCAAACTGACCCACATTCTTCAATTCATGCAGAGCTCAATCTAATTGCGCAGGAGGGTCCTCAATGTCAAATGTTTGAGAAGTCAGAGAAAGAACCTTGAAATGTGCTTGAAACATCCCTGGTGAATAAATATTTCCCTCCAGGCACTGAGGTCCTGAGGTCTGTCTCTAGACATATTTGAGGAGCTACAGGTTTTCATAGTTCCACATTGGTTTCACTTCATAGCCACAGAGATCGTTGCTTAGTTTCTAAACTGGATTACTGCTTAAAACTTCTTTTCCTCTCCATCAGGGATGAGTTGGAATTGTTTTTGCTTGATATTTTGAAAATCTTGCTTGTTTCTCTTTAAAATTACCTACCGTAGCTAAGTAAAAGAACATTACAGATATTTTTTTTTTAAACTCATAATGGTACAAGTACACAAAAAATAACTGTGTTACAACTGTGTAAACTTGTTACCCCTGTTCACCCCTGAAATTATCAATGACATAATGACAGCTCTAAACTTTGCTTAGAATTATCTCTTGTTGCTTATGGGTTTTAAAAAAAAGGAACAAGAAAGGCATTCAGTGTTCTTAGATATTTTATTCACACATTGACAGTTTTAATGCAAGCTGTTTTTCCTAATGGAGAGAACTAAATAACAAACCTAACATACGAGGAGTAACCTAAAAACCAAAATTAGACAGCCTCAAACTTGCATAGTCAGCTTCATTGAATCAACCTCTCGGTATCACATGTCACTTCAAAAAAAGTGACAATGTCACTTCAATATACTGTAATAAAACATTTTAAGCTGGAGTATCAAAAGTTTTATGTGTGTCTATACTGTGCATATATATATATATATATATATATATATATATATATATATATATATACTGTGACTCAAAAACACAAACCTATCTATACAAACTATTTTATGTACAGTAGGTGCTACAGTACACAGGCACAGTAATCATGCGGAGTCTTTTTTTTTCAGAGCTCAGTTTTCCCATTACCCACTGAGTTGCAGGCAGCTCCATCCTCATCTGCAGAGCTAGAGGTGGCGAGAGTCTCTTGTTTGGGCTGAAAAGCCAATGAGGCAGAGTTAATGCAGTAGCGTTTTCCTGTGGGTTTTGGTCCATCATCAAAGAGGTGCCCCAGATGAGCTCCACACTGTAACACAAAGGTAAAGATTGATATGCAGCTGCAATTTAGTAACTAGTTGAACATGTAAAGACTATCAGCATGTCTGTTGGTCATCCTGTTAGTTCTTTCAAAAAGGATTCTGAACATAACAGAAAAGCAATATGGAATAGTACACTAAAAACACAATAGACTGAGAGAGATTTTAAGCTGGGCAAGTCAGTACAGTCACACATGTGTTTGGGGAGAGACTTCCAGAGGGAGGGGGCAGCTGCAGAGAAGGCATGGAGACAGGGTGGAGTTGTTGATGTTGAGGCGGAAACTGTCTACGGTTTTGGTGAGGGATTTCGGGCTGAGAATGATCAGTCTGATTTGTCACAGTTTAGTTTGAGGAAGTTAGTCTGCATCCAGGATTTGATGTCAGTGAGACAGTTGGAGAGAGTAGAGTGAGTGGTGGGGGTGATGGAGTTGGTGGAGATATAAAGCTGGACGTCATCTGCATAACAGTGGAAATGGAGACCATGGTAGCGAATGATGTTGCCAAGGGGGAGCAGGTAAAGTATGAAGAGGAGAGGACCAAGCACTGAACCCTGAGGGATGCCTTGGGACAGAGGAACAGTGGAGGTGGTGCAGCTGTTGATGTGGATGAATTGTTGTTGGTCTGTGAGGTATGATTTGAGCCAGGAGAGTGCAGTGCCAGTGATGCAGAGGAGTACTCAAGGCGGGAGCTGAGAATGGTGTGGTTTATGGTGTCAAAAGCTTCAGTAAGGGCCAGGAGGATGAAAATGGTGAGGTGGCCGGAGGCTGTGAAAAGGAGGATGTCAGTGGTGACTTTCAGGAGGGCTGTTTCAGTGCTGTGTTAGGAACGGAAACCAGATTGAAATGGTTCAAACAGGTAATTTGAGCAGAGGTGGGCTTTGTGGCGACAATACACTCGGGAAGTTCGACATGATGTCAGGTTTGAGTCCAGGCTTTTTGAGGATGGGGGTGACCAGCAACCAGTTGAGAGAGGAGTTGATGATTTCTGTGATGAGTGTGGAGATGGCTGTTAGAGTCCTTAATGAACATATTGGCATGACCACTGGTGAGCTGCTTCTACCATTTTAGGCAAGTTGTGATCACATCAGCAGATCAGCTGAAGGCACTGTGTGTACATTGCATTTACAGTGGACAAACACCATGCAGTGCCATAGACTGCACTACAGGCTATAAAATGAGTTGGTCTCTGCATGCCTCTCTAGATGGTTGAATAGTCAATAGTTTTTCTAAAAGAGCTGTAAAACGAAGCTTAATTCACATGATACAACTAAATCTGAGTCAGGATTGGAACAGTTTCACCATAAATCCAATACCACTTTCTGTCCTTCACTGATGATGGCCTTTTTTCACCCCTGACCATCAAACAGTCAAGTTGGGTGCTGGGTATGATCCACTGAAGAGAGTATGCATGCATATACAACTGTATGTATGCACACTCAGTACTATGTACTTATATATACATAGTGACTTTTAGCAAAAGTAACAAAACAACAAATATTGCTGGCTCCAGAAAATCCACATTTGGTGAAAGATGCCGAAATATAAGTCAATAACTGTTGGGGTATATACAGTAAGTGTTTATAGCGTACCTGGCTGCAGGTGGTCTCCACTCTGTGCATCCCATAGGAGAAATCATCTGACCGCGTGATGGACTCTTCCTTCACAAGATCAAAGAAGGATGGCCAGCCTGAACACATGACAAAATTATGTTAAAAAGATAATATTCATCAGACAGTACTGTACTGGGCAGATATGGGATGCTGTGGTATTAATGTCCACATGGAGGGCAGTGCCCCCTACTGACTGAACAGTAATATTACCATTCTCACGTCCTAATTGTACAGACAAGGGACAACTAAGAAATGTGATCATGATCCTCCATAAAACAAAAGTAAAAAGAATAAAGGCTCCATGGATGTGACAGCAGAGAAAAGAGCTGCACATGACAAACTGGACAGAGCTTCAGCTTACCTGATCCTGAGTCAAATTTAGTGTTGGAGCTATAAAAGAAAACAAAAAAACAGACAAAGTCCATTAGAGAAGAAAGGAATCATTTCATTTCACACACACACACACAAACACACACACACAAAGACAGTGCAGTGCTTACCTGAACAGTGGTGCCCCACAGACAACACATGTGTAGGTCCCCTCATCTTTATGGTGGGCAAACTCTCCAGTGAAGGCACTGTGCAAAGTGAGTGAATCAACATGATGAATGTCAATATTTATTGCTCTATATGAAAAGTGCCTTAAAAAAATTTCTGAATAATTTTTGAGTCATTAATTTTAAGTTTTTTTCCCCTACCATTTAAAATCCAATAATGTACATACATATCCAGGTTATTTTTGAAATTAAAATACATATTCTAAAATGTATAATGAAAGGAACTCTCTTCTGAATTGCATCACTGGTGTTAAATTCAAAACAATTTATTCTGAACAAGTAGTAATGATATAGTTTAATGAGTATATCATGGCAACATGTGCTTTGAAGCTCTGTTGTGGCCATTCTGTGAAATGTGTTTTATTGTTGGTGTTCAGTAAAGTGTGATGTATTTTCATCAAAAAGAATCTGTGCTGCATCATAAGTGGTGATTATGTCAAAGTAAAATGTGATGTGGCCGTTATGTTCACTGTGGAATGAAAGTTCTAAGGAAACCATCAACACTTGTATGAAATCACTCATCCCTCTCTCACACACACATTACAACGCCTTTCAAACCGACCCCTGCAGTGTCAGTTGTAGACAAGTAAGGATTCTGCTTTAAAAATCCATTTTAGCCAAACTGTATATCAATAAGACTAAAGGGTGAGCTGCAAGCTACACAGCCGTGTACACTGTGGTCTGGCTGGTGGCAAATCATCAGAATCATCAAAACTGGGTCCACAGAGAGGTTCCTTGTCCTCTCTGTCTAATGAGTAAAAATGTCCCCATTGTCACTGTAACCAACCCAAAGCTGTTCCTTTGTAATATATTGTTCTAATCCAGGAGGATGGAATCCTTCCGTGTCTTGATGTTGGTACTCACTCGTACTATCTAGCAAGCATCAGTGATATCAGATGAGGTGCCTATACAGAGACAAAATACTAAGCAACAATCCCCATCCCAACAGCAGCCTGTTCAGCTTTAGACGCCTTGAATGGAATGAATTATATAATTATATATAATGACATTTTAAAATATAGAATAAAATTCCAAGGATAATAATAATAGAACTTGAAAATGTTGAATGAAACTTGAGGAAGATGCCTTCACTTCAAATGAACTTGATCTGTGCGTTGTCATAGTATGGATATGAAACACTGCCAAAAGTTTATATTCAAGGGTGCATGATTGTGATAATAAGCATTTATTGCAATTCATTTTCATTCATTCATAGAAAAATCACAGGAAATATCAAGTGATCACAGAAAAAAATGAGTCAGCTAGTCACAGCGCTCATCATACCTCTCTGTTCCTCTCTCCTGGGTAACATGGTACTGGATTGGTGTGAGGCGTTTCCTCAGTTCCTCCTGAGGAAAGCTTACTGGCCATGTCTTTTTAGATCTACATGCTCCTAAGGGTGCAGTAAGGACACAAATATTAACAATGCAGTATTAACTATTTTTTGATGGCACAAGGACCAGCTGCATATCATTATCACACTATCTGTTAAATCTTCCCTGGTCTCGACATTATGCTCCAGCACAAATTTAAAAAGCGGCTCTGTCAAAAAATGAACAGTGCTCAGTTTTGTTCTGTCTATGAATATTTGACATAACATTTTTATTGCCATATTTCTATTTATAAATGTTTATAAATTTATTTCACAGCTGGGATACGATCCAGCCCCACCGTGACCCTAATGAGGATAAGTGGTTACAGATAATGGATGGATGTTTATTTCACTATGTTCTACACCAACTTATCAAATATTTTATGAAGATGCTGAGAAGACCTGAAGGCTGACACACATTGTTGTTATTGGTCTCAATGAATTGCTCCATCTAAGTGTTGCTGGGGTTTGAACTTAAACTCTCTTCTTACAACAGACAAAAAGCAAAAATAACTTATGATCAATAAAACATTAAGAGTAAATACAATAAAACACTCATAAATGCAAGCTGCAAAGAAGCCAGGCAGTGAATAATTGATTATTCTGTTACAACTGTGTGACAGCAGCATGTGAGAATAGCTACCAACTCAAATAATGCTGAACTCAAAATTCAATTGATTTCTCAGACTTATCTTAAGTGCTATCACACTGCTTGCCTTTCACAGGTGGTGAAATTACAACACAAGAGACAAAATAAAGATATGTATTGAAGTTCAGTGTTGCCCAGCAGAGGGCTGTATAGACCAGCCAATACTAATAGTTTTCACGAGGTGCAGGAGAGCTTTTTCTTCTCAGATTGATAAGTTCCTTCCCTGCCAAAATACAAATTAATCAATGTCCAATCACAACCTTTAGAAAATGACATTGTTAAAGATTCCAATAAATGTCTGTACAACCTCCTGCAGCACACCACATTCAGTTATTCAAGTATGGAGGACAACAGGCCTGATAATTATCCTGGTTACTGTTACAAATCACTTTCTACTTAAAAAGTATTTAGGTCCAATAACCAACTTTGTTTCGATTTGATCCCGTTCAGGAGCTCTAAAACATTGTTGAGTGGGAAGTGTTCGTCATCTGACCAAATTTAAAACAGAAAGCAGCTTATGTCATTCTGAACACAGACAGGGTGAGACACTAAAGACATGCTGACACACCAGCGAGGTGTTAAGACTTTAAGAGAGGCAGAGCACAGCAGGCACACAGCACCCAGTCAGTGGACCTGAAGGAAGACTGCAGGACCTCAGAGCTACAGGCTGGCCCTTGGTTATTAGATGCAGCAGATTGAAGCCCGACATGACTGTTGAAGAGGTACTCCACCCACCACGAGAACCAAACACCCTGCGGTAGGGCTACTAGGATAGGGCTGAATGAAGGGGAGCAGACAGATGGAGAAACATCACAAGACAATACAAGTCAAGATACTGAACACCATTAGAGGAGAGATGTGGAATAAAGTGCTGCTCATAAGGATTGTTTGGGACTCTCACTGTTCATGCAAAGTTTGAAGTACATTGGTTACACTGGTAAACAGGCATGAGAATCATGGACACACACCTTGAAAAAAAACAGATGAGTTATAGAGAGAATACAGAGAGAAATCATTATGAAACAAAGACATACTGACAACATTAGGATACTACTCCGCTTAGTTATTATTGTTGTGGAGAGGAGAAATTGCTGAAGTCAAAGGTCAATGGTGAGGTCAGGAAGAAAGAAAGTGTTCAGGAGGCTCTGATGTCTTATGCTGTATTATTTATTGACACTTGGCCAAGGAGAATTAGAGACACTCTCAAAGTACATCAGAAGTGCCTGAGTCGCTCTCACATTCTGCCCAACTCATGCTGGTGGATAGACTTTAAAGCCCAAGATAACACCACAAATAGTATACGCCCAGAATTAGCCAAAGAGAATGCTTTTACCAAGGATGGTGTCTTCGTCAACATAATTTAGTCTGGAGACACTGTTGTCTGTTTATGCAGATTGGAATGTCAATGGCAAGCTGTCTATTATGTCTTAGCATGCAGCACCAGAGTGTTGAGATAGGATGGCACCTGTTCCCAGTCAAAGACAAACAACTAATATTGCTGAGGTCCTCAAGGCCAACACATGGCTTTGTGTAACCTTGTGTAATGTGTCTGTATGTTTGTGCTTTTATTATATCCCAAAAGTATATATGTGTCACTCAGAACACTACAAGAATAGAAAATTCCATAACAATTATGGTCTACTGGCACTCCCTATTGGCATAATTGAGAGCGAGAGGCCAGAGTACATGTGGCACGTTTTCTTCTCTCTTTTTGTTGAAAAGGAAATAGACTCAAGCACAATAGTGACTCCTGCAGATAGCTTGTGTGCAGTAGGCTGGAGTAGCCTAACCACCAGGATTCAAGTAAAAAAAAAAAAAACAGCAATGTTAAACAAAGAAAGATTTAAAGCTGAAACAGATGCTACACAGCATCCATGGAGGTGGCTGGCTGGCTGATGATCTGACACACTGACACTCCACCCAAAGACAAATATGTAAGTACTGCGGGAGTTATCGTCTCTTACAACAATTTAGCTCTAACAGGGGTACCACAAGGAAACTTTTATAAACAGTCATACCTGCTTACTGTTAAAGCTCCAGCAGACTCACTTACTTTAAGACACAGACAACTACAGTACCAACTAACTGTATACTGACAATACATTTCTTCCCTTGAGCCACCAGTTTGATTTTATTTCTCCTCTCCCTCTGTCCAGGTCTCCCGCTGCTCGTCTCCAATAACTCCAGAAAAAGTCTCTAGATTTGTCACTAGTCTCTTTTTGGGAAAAAACAAATGACTAGAGGGTCTGAAAAGTCTCTAAATACAGCGACAAAGTCACTAAGTTGTCAGCTGGACCAATGATTAGTGTGTCAATAAACAACCGAATCAGCGGGGATAGAGGTGGTGCACAGGTCTTGACCTCTGTGTCAGCTGTTGCAGTGCATTGTGGGATTTGTAGTATCGGCAGGCCAGTAATAAAAGACGTATGAAATTATCCAGCCACAGAAAAAATAACGATATATATTGAGTATCGCCATTCAGCTAAAAAATATCGAAATATGACTTTTGGTCCATATCACCCAGCCCTAGTGCAGATTGGAATAACGCCAGAATTGGCACTAGATACAGACTGGGCAATATAACAGAGAGGGTGACAAAGCAAAAAGCCATCGGACAAGAGTAAATCTGGGACTGATGAGTATAGCTGTCCATATTTATGACAGTGGGATTACACTCTGAAACTTGGGGGAACTAAATCACAAAAATACTTATTTCTGTGTAATACTCCTTTAATAAGAATCAGAGTTTACATTGTTTTGTTATACCTATACACGTTAACACTAAAGTTAACAGGTTACTCTACCTAGAAAAGCAGCAGGCAGTGCAGAGGAGCAGACTGAGCTGCTGCCTTGCCCAAAGGCATGATGCAGGGCGAAGAGCCCACGTCTGAAGAGGACAGCCATGAGACAGACAGTCACACTGAAGAGAGAAAGATGAGATGAGATAAGATAAGATAAGATAAGATAAGATAAGATAAGATAAGATAAGATAAGATAGACTTGATAGAATGATCCCACACTGTGGAAATTCACTTGAATTGGATTATTCCATAACCATAAAAGTTTTGCTTACATCAGCACATTACATAATCACACCACAGAGATGAGATGGATGCCCTGTCCAATATCTGCATAAGAGGAAACATAAACTACAGCTTTCAAATCATTGCGAGTCTGACTACTTCCAAGGATGCATGATACACAAAATATTAAATAGTACAGCAAATAAACATGACTTCCTCATAGACAATGCCACCTCCATAGCGCTACAAAAATCCCAGTCAGCTTTGTCCACTAAGAGAAGCTAAAGAATATTTTTGCTTTGTCCAGTCACTGCTCTCTGTGTCTTTGGCTCTGTGCACTGTTATGCCAGTCTGCTGCCCTTTGCTCTGTTGCAGAATGTGGTCAGCTATTTAAGTCCATGCCAAACAACGATGAGGGGGGGAGGTTCATTACAATAAATTCAGCTCATGGTGGAAGTTTCATACTAAACTCATACTAAAACATCACAGAAATCACAAGCAAAACAGACTTGAAAGGTTCATACTGCAATATGACACCAGTGCTTACTGGTGCACATCTAGGAACAGCCCATGAACACACACACAAAATTGTGATGTGGAAGTGTTGAACTAAAGCTGCTGTGTCACACACCGCCACTAGATGTCGCTGAGGTGTAGCAGTTAGATGCTTGTTTACAGCTTCGTCCATTACACAAACACTTTGTGCTTACGTAACGTTTCTGAAAGTTTCATAAAGACACGGTTACACGGTTAAGTACAATACGTAATTATTTTTCTTTGGTACAAATTAAAACACATCATATATGCTGTACACATATTACTATAAATAACGTCTTTCTGACGTCATCCCAGATCATACGTCGTTGTGTTATTGGGGTATTTCAGCAGGCTTCATTTTGTCTCTTCCAGTTAACCTGAATCACCTGCGCCATATTGAAACACACCAAGTGTTGTGGATGTGTAACCCAGAGAAGAGCTCCAGTCTGGCGCTGCCTGCTTCAGTCTACCGTTTGTCATCTCATGATACTATGTGGTCAAATGTCGAAGTCACGTTGTACTGCACTGCCGCCTCTTTCTATCGAACTTGTGTTTGTCGACACAAGAGAAATAAAAGTGATGAGAGACATTTCGAGTATTTATCTCCAGTTCAAACAGGTTACACAGTGTCATGGTTTATGCTAACTAACCGTAATTAGTCTACAAAATACAATAAACAACTTCCATACCCGCGAAAAGCAGCAGCAGAAGCGTGACGTTAACGGTGAAGCGTAACGTCGTTAGAGATAATACGTCGACAGGTCGCCACATTCACTGGTCTGAGCACACACAGGCTTCCGTCCGTCCGACCCGTCGACCAAAAGGGTAGATGACGGGAGCAGCACATTTCCAATTATGGACAGGACCCCGCTCACTCCCTTGGATGTTTAGCTGATAGATAAGAGCTTTGTCACAGCATGATGTAACCGGAATACAAAAAGCCGAAACAATGTAACGACTAAAACACGAAGAAAGCAACGAAAGTAGAGCGGGGAAAGCGGAGTACAGCAAACAGCAACGACTGGCAGAGAGAGTTATGGTAAAGGTTATTTCAGGCTGGCTTTATACGGCTAGTGATCATTTGTGTGGACCTGCATTATGAAATATTAATGATAATAAGCAGCATTTTTTTGACCTTTTTTTGGTCTTCTGTCCATGATATTACCATTACATTTATGATTCTGTATAGAGGTCATCACCTTATCCCTGTCAGTTTATAATATATTGTAGGGCATATATTGACAACCAAAATATATCTATATAAAATAAATGCAAAAAAAATAATGTAACAATACACTTGTAATACTTTTTAAACTGAGTTCAAATGTCAAAATTTTAAAAAGCAGAATTAAAGAACTCATGATAATGAGTTTAAAGTGTGAATAAATTAAAGAATATTAATTTCATGCCCGTTTGTTTGTAGAAGACATGCATTAAAGGTGCAGGTGTACCTCTCCACACAGTGTATACTGTTTCTTCCAGATTTTGGTTTGATTTGGTCTCTAATAAAACATAAAAGGTGTTTCTTAAATGTTTCTGCCCCATGTGTGCAAATGACAGAGAAAACACAAACACAGTTTAAAAACTCCTAATAAACCTTTAATTTTAGCTGTTTGTACAATTGACAAATTACATTAAAACATTAAATGTTTGTAGTATTGTACACCTCCCCATCTGGCTAGCAGGCTAGGGATACTGGGAACTCCAAAGATACAACACAATGGAAATAAAGCTGCATATAATATTACAGTTATGCCAATGTACAGTGTTTACATAAAATACATCAGAAAAAAAGAATGCATCCATAAGAATGCACTTAAAAGGTGGAGCACAAGCCTGTAGAAGTGCCTTCACATCAAACCAACATTTACATGCAGCCTCATTACAGTGAGTGTGGGCAGCGATGCACAGTTCTGCTGGAGACATATAAAAATAAATTGCAGTAATGTACTGTTCTGAAAGTGTTCACTTTATTTTGTTTTACACATTCTGACAATTGTTTGGAAGCAGATGTAAGGTTGGTGAATGGCTTGATGAAAAAACAGTTGACAATGACACATTTAACAGGTCAAGTGACATTAAAATAGTACACCATGGCTGTTTTTAAAAAAAATAAAAATAAATAGAGACAAGCATTTGGTTTAATATCAAAGGAAGCCGCTACAAAACACCAAATCTGAAGATGTCAAACTCTACCAAAACTACATCTATGGCAGGCCTTACTCACCCTTTCAAGTGTTTCAACATTTCCTAAATCCAGGACATTCTCCATTAATGCAGTGCCAGTCTTAAAAAAAGCACAAATTTTAAGGCACAGTTGGGTTGTCTCCTGCAGCAGGTTTTGAACACTTGAAATGTGCATCATTTGTACAATTTCACACTGCAAATACTGAATCCAACTTTCAATTCACTGCATTAAAAATTAAATTATTTCTGGCAACTCCTGGAATTTGAGTAGTTTCTGAATATGCATGTGCTGTAAAAACACACAAGCAAACAGAAATCACTAAATCCAATACATTCTCCTCACAGGGGTTGGGAATATTTGGAACTGAGTATTAGAAACTATCAACATCCCCAGAGACTACCTCATGACAAAAAGAGTGGTGGCAGCATTACAAGAGGCCGATATAATCCAAAACACGCTCCATCGGGACAGGAAAGGTCATTAAATGAGCATAGATTGTTAAGCTGAACATGGAACACTGTGAAGTGTGCGTGCTCCACCTGTCGGTTCATCTTGATCTGAGATGACAACACACACTCACACACACCTTGTTTAGAACATGTTTGGAAATACAATTCAATGCGGGGGACACACCAACAGTGAAAACGACCTGAAATGAAAGAGGTAAATAATAAAAATGATAAGTAATAATAATAACTTGGGAATATACTGGATTATATCTGAAGAAAGTTTCAGGTGACACTCTTTGATTCTGTTATATCACTCCACAGTTGAGCACTGCAGGACGCTCAAACAAAATCAAGGACAAAGGGAAAGAAAAGGCCAGATATGGAATACATGGAGCAAACAACAAACACAGTGGCTGAGTCAATGTCCTGTCACCCTGTTCGATCAGCTTAATGAGAAAGCAAAGACTGGGTTTGCCTCTGCTTACACATGTACTCTGTTGTAGTAAATGAGCAACAGGAAAATGTGAGCTTATGGTTTGCTTTGAATACAGAGGATGTGATAAAGCTTGTGCCACCTTTCACATGTATTTACAGCACACCCACTACTGTTCATGCCTTCCTCACTTGACTAAATATTATTATTATTATTAGTAGTAGTAGCATTATTATTAATGATGATAATAATAATAATAATAATAATAATAATAATAATAATAAGTACAATGAATGTCCTCTGGAAATTAACACCCACACTGTGTTGTATTGAAAGCTTACATAGAGATATACTCTGATACATGCAGCCATTTCCATACAATGCCCAAATGAAATCCATCATGGCATCAGTTAGACTGTGGAAGAGAAGGAGGGAGGGTTAGATCTCTGCACAAATCTTAAATATTCCAGAAAAACATTGCTTCCTTGATAAATCCATGACATTACTAATACAAAAATTACAGAAAACGAACACTGCACTGCTGACAGCTTTCTCTTGCAAAGATCCTGTGTCAAAAAAAAGAAAAAACAAAAGCTCTCCTGTGACACACACTGAAGTCTTCCCCTTTATAAAGCAGTGATGTGCAGCAGCAGACTGGTGCTGTCAGGCTGGGAGAGCACAAAGGAGAATTCTAAATCTAATGCTAATGCTGATGCTGATCTCATGAGAAGCCTGAACAGTTAGCTGAGCCGCGGTGCTGCAGGCAAGGCGTAGTGTTCATGGTGCTCGTGGCATTCAGGTGGAGGCTGGAGGCCTTCAGGGGTGTGCTGCAGCCCTGGGCCTGTGGGAAGCGCTGGTGGTATCGGTCCAAGCGTAGATACTTCACTGTCACCAGCTTACCTGTCAAACCAAACGCAGGAGCCTGTAACTGAACAATCACTGCAGTGCTCTGTCCTCAGATCACATAAGAGTTTACAGTTTCCTCTATAGCAGACCATTCAGGAACACAGTGACCCTGTACTGCACTACAGCATCTGCTCATGATGGAAATGGTGACTGATTCTCTTCTATTACGTCTCCGCTTCTAATTATACTGTGAAATAATACATCCTGAGCATGTAGAGATGCATCTTTTCCATTCTTCATAAAACTCTGTCACTTTATGTATGAATAACCATGAGCAACTTGAATGACTGACTGTCTGAAAAGCTTCGCTGCTACCTCTATGTTTGTATGATTCACTGGCTATCACTATTTACAGTCAGTGGAACAAACATAAACACAACGTAACACTTCTGCACAGTGCTGGCCAGCATTAAATGTCAGGGCCTGTATAATGACAACATCAGAACATTTTTCGATGTGAGAGTTGGTAGTGGCCAATATAATTAGGTTTGAAACATGGTGTAACAGTTGTAGCATAAATTCTGCTGTGAGTTACTTAGCCTGTCCAAAAGCTGGCATTGTTGTTAACTGTTAGGCTAACTACATGGATTTGTTTCTGTATCTGTGTAATATACAACAAAGGCATGCACACACACAATTTTTTCTTTTTTTGTTGTTACTGCCCTCACATAGGTGCTATTAAGTATGTAATTTACCATCAAACCAGGAGCCATGAAGTGCCTTGAAGGCTTTCCCTGAGTGCTCTGCAGAGAGACACTTCACATAGACGCAGCCCTGGGAAGACAGCAGGAAGCACAATGTAACATCACAACACCATGGAGTTGTGACATCAAAGTTTGCTCATCACAAATAGGACAGACAATACCTCTCGTGAATTCTTGTCAACTGCAATGTGGACTATGCCATCATTGTCATTGCACTTCTCCAGGATGGCCTCATGGATGGCTAGATCCCAGTTCTCCCCAACCTCCCTGAAAGCACAAATACAAAGAAGAAGAAGCAGAAAGTCAATGAGGGGAAAGAATAATCTTGATGGCACTTGGCTGTGCGTTTGTGGATTGAACAAACAGCAGAGAAAGATACTCACATGATGGGATCAAACATGTTTCTGATTTTCAGACATGGGGTCAGGCTGTTGGGAGGTGAATTCCTACGGTCTAGAGGAAAAGCTGAAATAAAGACAAAATTTCAATGAAGTCATGACTATGTCAGAAACACACATGTGGTTCAGTCCGTGAGTCCTGTGGACAGGTGTTTGTCGACATGTAAAGTTGAGCTGCTGTAAGAGTCTGTTTTCTTTAGATGAGAAAACATTGAACAAGTTCGCTTGTTGATACAGAACATTAGAACCAACAGAAAAAAACATTTTAGCATGTTACCTTTTCCCTGCCAGACTCTGGAGGGCATCAAGGAGGTCTTGTCACAACTTAGAGTAGGCTGGATCCACCTCCAGACAAGGAAGTCCGCTCCACCAATCCTCTGAGTCTCTGTTCGAATCCTAGACTCATCAGCAGAGAGGAAGCTTACAGCCTTCTCCCAAATCTTCTTCATTTTCTTCCTGTAAAATATCAGAAATACCGATACGTTCCCCAACTGATACAACAACAGTTTCTGAGTTTTCATGTTTAAATAAGCTCTGGGTCATTTCTCCAATTCAGTTTAGTTTTAGTGATCACATGTAATACAGGGACAATAACAGTGACCTATATTTCCATAAGATAATTGTATAAATTAGGATAACTTAGAATAGAAAACATAATGAATAATAGCCATTATTATAAAAATAATGTGAATAAAGTGCCAACAACAACAATAATGAAAGCTCCAAGCAGCACTGAAAGCTCTCGTGTTCTGCACATGATGTGATGTTTGATACATCTAGATGTGCAGATCCTCCATAAATCATTCATTCATGTAATGATGCTAAATGTTAATGATGATTGTTACTGTTGTTATGATTGTTAAGACTTTTTTTCCTGTTGCCAATATTTCATACACTCCATCAAATGTATAGTATGGTACTTTGTTGTATGACTACATACACTTCATGAAAGTATGAGGGCTATAAATGTTAAAAGAATCACAAAAATTGTAGAATTATTTCAAAATGTTGAGTTGAGAACTTCTTCGGGTTGCTTTGGAAGGAAGAGCACAGCTCTGTAAGTTTTGTGAGTTAGAGTATGTTAATTGTCCAAAATGCTAGTAGTAAGTAAGTAATGAGGGGATTTTATGGAGCTAACGTGCCACACCCAAACGCAACTGTGACCATTTTCAATACTGATGCAAGGTTTCACTTTTTGAGCATCCTAAAAGGTTAAAGGTTAAAGCACTGAAATTCACACACAAATTTAACAGTCAATTTCCTGTTGACATAGTCTTGTTCATCATGATGAGAGAAATCAGCTCAACAAATGTATTCAGCTTCTCTTGGGGTGTTATGTAATCCATTGACCATGCCATGACCCAAGTCAGGTTAGTTCTGATCTTTGAGCCAATTTTTGTGTCCAAGAGCCAAAAAATAATCATCTCTTCAAACTGGTTCCTTCATGCAGAGTTTTGGTGCCAAGGTTCAGTGCCACACAGCACCAAACAAGGCAGACTCAGACTAGGATGAATTTCAGGGAGTGATGTCGTCATGTTCTGTACTGTATGCACTGATGATTTGAAGACGAAAAATATCTGTCCTAAGGCCACGGTGGCCTTGATGCCCTGCCCGCACTGCCCCGTTCGTTATGCGGCTTTCTAGTCTACCTCTTTCCTGTCAACACAGCTTTGACACCTGCATCTTTTGAGAAAAAAAAAAAGTGTGTTTGGATGACATTCATCATCAGTGGTGGGTTTGATTCGAGCCTGGCAAGAACCGCTCGGACGGGATATAATGACACTTCAACAAACGTACCCCCCACCCTCTTGTGTCCACGTCCGCGAGGCTGTGACATTGGGTCCGAGACTGACGTGAAGAGAGGAAGAAATAAACCGGGACTGAGGTCAGACAGTGTGTTAAATTAGTGAACGAATAAGAGGAATTTCAATATACAAGTTAGTTAACGTTAAATTACGTGTACAGTAACGTCATATCACTACAACGGTGACCCAGTTTTAACATGCCGACCATAGCCTGTAACATTAACCTCAACAAACGCTTGCTAGCTTGCTGTCGAGTTTTTCCTTTGTGGAGCTGCTGGTTCCGGTCGTAACGTGTCATTTTTTATGGATTTATGATCTTGGGTAAGTTACAGCTGGCTTTTCATAGTCGCTTTACATAATCTGTTTGCAATTGTGACGTTCAGTAGAAAAGGGCAGGAAAGTTGGAGAAAGGATGTAATGATGCAACATAGGTTGGAGTGATTGTAATTAAGCTTCCAGTTTATCAAAAGTATGAAGAACTAATTATTTACTTTTTATTGCGAGTATTGCAGAGCCAACAACACGTGATGCTGATGGGTTTGGAGGCCATAATGATAAAGTGCAGAAAACGACCTAAATCTAAATGACAGCAACAGCAGCTGATGGAGCAGCTCCAACTTTGGAAAGACAAATGGTGTCAATGTGTTTCAATGTTTTTTAAATTGACCTACTCTTAACGTGACAGATATATAATATTTCAGATCTATTGACATGAAAGTGCTATTCTTAAAAATAAAAAGTCAGATGTTTTCTTTATTGTCTATTTAGTTTAGTTTATCTTTCCTTTATTGAGAAATCGGTCTGGGCTCTTACGGGTTAATCAGTAGCCTATATGCTAGTATATGTTTACAGTCAAACATTTTGATGCTTGATCAATCAAGCCTACGGGTGGAGATTGGTTTAATAAGTTTTACAGTTTTTGAAGTGAGTGATGGACTTCATAATTTCCTGTGTACTTCAGATCACTTCAGTTGCTTTTATTGTCCCCTATGGGAAACTTGGCTTGCAGACAAGTTAAAAAACATATAATAAAAACATAATTACATTAAATTCATTATGGACGTGGACTTAAAATCATTGTTTTATTTTATGGCCTTGGTCCCCCAGATTTTGGCCTTTGTGCCCTCAAAAAATTGACAACACAAAAGGCCAAGTGGCCTTGCCCCTAAAATGACGAAATTCCAGGCCTGGTTAGCACAATCTGTTGTTAATAAGTATGGGTTTATATTCTCCACATTTCTATTATGTGGCATTTACTGTACAGCTGACGGAGTGATGTTGACTGTGAGTTGTGAGAATATAATACTGTTGTACTTCAGTGGATCACCTGACTGTACTACTCAGACCAAAACAAGCTCTGAAAGTCAGTTGAGTATGGGTGGTACACACAGACAATGTAAGAGCAGGTTAACCTAGTAACTTCACAAAGGTTGCGTGTCACTGAATATTATGCAGCTAAATATAAAGCATCATAGTTAATGCTTCAGATTTCTTTAATAAGATGAAAATACTAAGTTTTATTTCCTGCATCAAAATTACAAATGCACAAACAGTAGACTGCCCTCCTCGTAGAATAGCTCTCAAATTTGAATTTATTTAGCCTATTTGTAGTCCGAGACAGTGGGGCTTGTGTTTCACTGGTAGAATTTATATGCTTACAGACATACTGACTCAAATGACTAACTAAATGAATAAAGGAATAGTTATTCAAATGAATAACTAAGTAACATTTCTGCAACTCTGCAGAAACCATCCACAATTCTAGACAGTGTATAGCAGCGTTGTATGTACTGACCGGTCCTGAGGCAGAACCAGGGAGTCTCTAACATGAGGAATGGGCAGGTAGGGCTGTAGGTCCTGGTTCTCTTGGCAGGCCTCATTGTGGCTCCTCAGCACATCTGAAACACAGGAAGAATGAAGGATTATAGCATGACGATGAAACCTGCAAGTCTGCAAGATTACTTCAACAGACCAAAACCAGGACATCATGTACATAGTATGATACTCAATATGTGGATTTTTCAGAATAGGATTTACACATAATTGTATCTGGGACGTACCACACCTCTCCCAGGTCCCCACGACCATACATCCAACGCTAATCCCATAATTCCTATGCCCTTGTGATTGCAATGAAGTAGTGTGCTTATTACAAATGTTGGTTTTCATACCAAAATACATACACAAAATGCTTTTACACAATACAATATACCTAACATGATACAAACAGGAGCCAGTACAGGTGAGGCAGGTTTTGTTTTGTTTTGTTTACCATTGTGAGCAAATAGAATAAATGTCTGTCTGAAAATATATCTTATGTGGTGGTCTGGCTTTTGTGTGTCCTGCACTAATGTCCTTTACTTGTTACATGCCTGTTTTAATGATCCACAGCACTACTTGGAAATAACACATATTTTATTCTTGTGCTACAGTTGTGTGAACTGTGTTACAAAACTTAAAATCTCTGTAGCATTGGTGCTATGTGCAAAAAAGTCATCTGTGTCTTGGAAACTTCTGATAGACGTCAGCAATGACACAGATGCTAAGCTCAGTGGAAGCCACTCCTTATACACCTTTACACTGTTTTTGCTAGCAGTGTAAACCATTTCATAAATGTCTTGTTTAATTTAAAGTTCTAGCGAGTTAATTAATTTGGCACATTTCACACTAGGTTAAATTACTGATGTTTTTCTATTTGTTATGACAGATTAAAATGATGTCTTCTTATGATAATGGTTATGGTAAAAGGTTTGTTCAATCTGCATATGAACCCCTCAAAATTAATATATGCAGTATCAGTCCTAAATTTGAGCACACCTTCTCATTCAACCTTTTTTTCTTTATTTTTATTATTTTCTACATCACAGATTAACCGTGAAGAGATAAAAACAATGAAATGTAAAGCTAAATGTTCTAGATTTTAGATTGACTTGGTAACCACGGTAACCATCATTTGCTCTGACAGCTTTGCAGTCTTCATGATTTCCAATTAACAGGTTTGCCTTCTCAAAAAATAATCAGTGGAATTTCTTGGCTTCCTATTCTGAGATCATGAGTCGTGTTTTTATATTTCCGAATCAGCTATTCACATGAAATTTAGACCAGAGGTTGGTAGTTAATCAACATAGCTGTCCTGATAAAGAAATGCTAACATTCTAATCCATTAAAATATAACAAAATATAACACATGTAAATGTATATGTAAACTTATTGGGATTCTACTGAAATGGATCTTCCTCACAGAGAAGGCTGTGAATGATCATGAAGAAAATGACTGATCATGTCATTAGACGAGAGAGACTCTCATGGTGCCCGATTGTTGTGGGATAACTCCACACATGATGCTTGTCCAGTTATTATTACATCATTATCATGCTGGCTGGATTCACTTTATGATGTGAACAACAAAACATAGATGACATGACATTATGATGATGTAAAGTTACAGAGGATAATGTTACAGCTATCAGAGAGAAGCTAAGCTAACACTGCAGTCATTCAGTCAGTCAGTCTTGGGGACTGGGGATCATCTTTTTACTGAACACACAAAGAACAAAGTGGTAACTATTTCCTTACCGATAATCCTCTCCACCATGTCATACATCTGCCTGGTCTCCTCCTCCTGTCTCCTCCATCGATACTTCATGTAGCAGACCACACTCCATACACAACCTATCACTGCAGACAAAAAATAGAAATAGTACTGTTAATGCTGCCCAATTCCAAAGAAGCCAGGACACTGTAAAATGAAAATAGCCTAGAGCAGTGGTCCTCAACCACCGGGCCGTGGACCGGTACCGGTCCGTCGATCAATTGGTACCGGCCCACACAAGAAACTAACTATTAACTATTTCCGTTTCATGTATTATCTGAGTATGGACGATGTTTTATTTTGAAAAACCTTTTATTTTGAGAAATGATTCTCTCCGTGACGTCTGGGTCACTTTCACGGCGTAACGGTAACGACATGTTGCAGATGTGCTGTGATTTATCTCACCAAATGCAATGAGGAAGACTCTGCTCATGACAGTGAGGAAGGCCCGTCGGAAGCGGCATGTGAAGGTCATCTTGGGATGTGTGGACTCCAACTGAGAGATCTCAGACACATCAGTCACTGGATCATCAGCTACCTGCCCAGTCAGCCTGTACACATACACAGACACACAACAACTAAGGACAAATATCACACTTGATGTGTAACCAATATGAATCGTATTAGATGCGTTACCTTATCCCAACATCCTGGCCTGCCCGAATGATCCACTCCAGAGAAGTTTCAATGAAGCCATCAAACTCCTGATTCTGAGCCTTAAAAAAAGCACATGGTAAATCACTGTGGTACTTAATGCCATGAATTTACACTCCTACTTAATGCTGCTTTGAGTTTGTCCACTTTTCTCAAGTGGATAGAGATCCTGCTTGAATAAGAGCTGTTTAAATCTATCTCTGTCACTGTTGTCTCTTTCTTCTATGATGTAATTTGTATCTTCTGTTCTGTTCTTAAGGCCCAATGGCCCAAGTAATGCCATCAGTTGGACTTTTTGAGGAACGAGATGCGTGTGTGTGATCCAAATGCTGAATTCTGGCTTCACAAACAGAATTTTCAGTTTTACAAATGGCTTTTTTCATTTTTACAAATGCAAAATTATATATTTACAAATACCCAATATATTTACAAACACGTGTATTTGTAAAAACCATAATACAAGTTACAAATTAGAAATTTGTATTTGTGGATAGCAAAACACGTGTGCAAATCAAGGAACATTTGTAGATCACTCTTTGTGCATTTACAGATATATTTCAGACAAAAATAACTCCATTCACACATCTTCAATATGGTAATTTAAAGATCTCTACAATCACAGCAGTTTCAATTCAGTACTATGCCAACCTGAAGTTATGCCATTGAATAATTGCTAGAGAAGTGTTTTTGCAGAACATTATGATGTCACACTGAAGATAACCGTTGACCTCTGGGAGATAAAATCTCATCTCTTCATTCCATTATATTTATCCATATATTTATATATAGTTTAGTCTTTGTCATAATTAGCATAGGTTTTAAAGTTGTGGCTAATAACTTGTTTTGTGAGGTCACAGTGACCTCTGATCTAATTCTAATCAGAGCCCAATTTGATATTTGTGCCTGATGGCACAAAGGCATTCCTGTGATATTGTGTTCATGAGAATATGATGGATGTGAGGTTACAGTGACCTTGAACTCAAAAATCTAACCAGTGGACATCTGATTTAAGGTGGACATCTGTGCCAAATGTGAAACAAACACCTCTTTAAGTTGTCAATTTCCTGTCAATGAAGCGAGAAGTTTGTATCACTTGTAACTGAATGATTAGATACAGTATTTTAAAATCCCACCTGGCTGGTATTGCTGCGTATACATGGTGTTAAAAAGCAGACTATGAACAAATTATCTAGGTGTTCTTATCTGATTTTGAGATGTCCGATGTGGTCCGAAATACATCCGAAGTAGATCAACTAAGGTGTTTACAAGCACTTTAAAAAGTTGCTGCATGTAAACGTATTGACTATATAACATAAAAGGCTGAATGACTACTGTTCTAATCCATATTATGACAAACACCATTCAGCTTTGTAAAGAGAGTCAACAGTTCATCATTACTTGAAGATGTGAAGGTCATCCAGTTCAAGAACTGAGTGTATCTTTAAGTGCTTGTAAACACATTAGTCCGATCTACTTCGGATTTATTTCAGACCACATCGGACATCTCAAAATTGGATAAAAACACCTAGATAATTCGTTCATAGTCGGATATTTAACGCCACGTATGCTCAGCAGTCGACTGCTGAGCATTCTGAGCATGCGTGACATTTTCCACTGGGCCTTTCACCCGGAAGCCAAAAGATCTGTTGTTCTTTTAATATGCATTATTAGGATGAAAATAATGTACAAAAAGTACGCAGTTGTAGCATTGTCCATCTCCTCATATGTAATCTTTGTTTGAATGTCGTCAGATAGTTTGTTGTTGCTGATAAGTAGAGGTCAACTGAAGTGGCTCTTTGTTGAGAGAGCTACAGCACCACCTAGTGTAACGGAGTCAGCCATGCTCCGGCCGTTTATCCGATTCTCTGAACGGCATTCATACTCAGACAAGTCATCCGGTCTTATGCATGTCATTATCGGATACCATCAGAAATTCAAATTTCTTGCTGCATGTAAATGTATTGACTGTGTAATGTCAAAATTATTTAAAATCTGTTATTTTATAGGAGGAATTTACACACTTTGGACTAACTATTAGACTGCAATGTGGTCTACTGACAACTGCACATGCTCTGCTACGGAGAAACACAGATATACAGACATGTTATCTGGTATTAAGGCAAAGATGCGGCAGTGTTTACAGTAAAGTGTGAACACACTTGGTTGGTGCAATCATCATTAGATACCATCCTGGTTCCAATAAGCCACGTCACTAACATCAAGACTCACATGCAGCTGTGCAATCATCATTAGATACCACCCTGGTTCCAATAAGCCACGTCACTAACATCAAGACTCACATGTGGCTGTTAAAACAACCTTTTACAGACCTTCTTAATCTGCATCTAACTTTGCATTGCCTTTTTGCCAATCATTTTCTCTTTGCAAGACAACTTCAGTCATCTACTTTGACATGCAAGCAAATCTCTGCAGCCTGACTGGCTGCTTTTTTGCTTCCATGCATGTTGAGAAAAGACGTCATAAGTTTATCATCTCACCAAACTAAATCTGGCATGAATCTGGGGGGACTACAGAGTCTGCTGACCACACTCGAGCCCAATCAATACAGAACCTTCAGTCCCAGGAAGCACTCTCTGTGCTCTGGCTATAAGGATCTACAAAAAACAATAGGTCTGAACCCTAATAATAAACCAGCACAAAAAACAACACAAAAATAAAATACAATTAAAAAGATAAGCAGCAATGTGTGGGTTCCAGCTGTTGCAGCTCAATCAGCCAAAATGAAAGCCCCAAGCAGTGAGGAGAGCATGTTTACAAAGGGAAGCAACCAGCAGGAAGACCAACTGCTTTGGTAGACAAATTCCCAATTATATATGCTGAGTTTTATGATGGCTGGGCAAATTAGTTATGGGCAATTAACTGCTAAAAGATTATTTTGATTGATGCAGTTCTGTGACCAATCTCTTAACTGTAACAATAACAATAATAATATTGATTTATAATAGGTAGCTTAATACTAACTTAGAAAACAAAAACCTCAAGCAGGAAAGATTCGAAGTCGAAGTCTCACGGGCACTCAGACCAAGATGGCTCCACAGCACCACCTATAAAACCTTGTACGGAGTCTCTGCCATTGACAAAATTTCACGTAGAGACATGGTTTTTGGTAGCCACATATATCTCCCCCAGGCCTACAAAAAAGTCTCTTGGTGACCCAGGCTACAATGAAGCGTACGGTATCCATTTTGTTTCTTCCCCCAAACCTCTGATATATAATGGCAGTCTGGCCTAGAACACATTTCCATGACAACATTTGGTGATTTTCACAGCACCTCCTAGTGGTGATAGAAAAAAACACATTTTCGAGACAATGTCGAGCTTGGACAGTATTGACTGTATGGTGCTGAAGTGGAAATATCAGAAACAAGTGACAAGTGACTCCATTAACTTTTTGGCTGATTTTCAGGCAAAACCTTGGTGAGTGCATTCATACAGACTTCCTGAGTAAAAGTTTCAAATCAAATTTGACTCTTTGATCCAAAATTGTAACTCCATTGACTTTTTGGCTGTTTTTTAAGGCAAAAGTGTTGAACTTTCATATACTTTTTTGAGCTGTCTGAAACTTCTTGTGGTAATTAAGACCAATATTATGCAAATTTCAGTGGCATAATTAATTATGGGGCGGGGCAATTATCTCCATAGCACCCTCTTGAATTTTTCTTTGAGGCAGCACCGCCACAGTTTTAGACACAGAGGTATGAAACATCTGCCGAATTGTAGAACATGGCAAGACCTACAAAAAAGTCTCTTAGAGCAATGGGCTAAAATGAACAGGGAGCGAGATATTTAAGAATGAAAATCACCATTTTTGGTGTTTCAGGCTGGTTGAGAAGGGGTCATATTTAAACGAACTCCTCCTAGGGATTCTATCCAATTGACTTCAAACTTGGTAGGTGTGTTCATATAGTCTTCCTGAGTAAAAGTTAACAAAATTATGAATTTTAAGGAAACTGTGTGGCCATGGCACTCCATCAAATTTGACCCATTGTCCCAATTCTGGCTAATGTCTGTAGCCTATTTTCTTCTTTACTCCTCCTAGGGATTTCATCACATCTAACTGAAACTTGGTGTGTGTTCTTAAGGATTTGACTATGAAAAGTTATCAAAATTATGAATTTTGATGAAATGGTGTGGGTGTGGCTATTTTGTCAAATTTGACCCTATGAGAAAAAAGTGATTCTTATGTTCTGTTTTAACAAACTCCTCCCAGGGACTTCATCTGATTGACATGTGCAAGGGCCCGTTCAACGTCGCTTTTGGCTTTAATTTAGCTTTAATTTTTTTCGCATTAGAAGACCTAGACAACAATGATTGTGTAACACAGTGGTGGTGGACAGAGCAGGTAATCACTTGCTACATGTATGTGCATGCTGAACGGGCATACTGATGAAGTATTGGGTATTATTGCATTGACAATAACAGTATGTCGTATCACGAGGCTGTTGTGACACTTGTGGTTAAGAACCGTAATAATATTTCCAGTCTAATTGAGCATCACTATCACATTGCTAAAAAAAACATAATAATAAAGCATCTATCCTGGGACTCGGTTTCAGGTTTGGTTGAACAGGCAATGTTGTAAATGTGTGGACATACCCGTAAATATGTGGACACCTCAGCCATGGACAGACTCCTGTTAGGATAATGTTGGTCTCCACAATCATGCTGGCCTGTAATCATAACATCAAACCATCACTGATCGAAGAGAAAACATTTATTTTCAAACTCTGTTTAACAACTCATTTGCTTGCATTTTTTTTTTGTGGCCTTTTCACATTTTATTTTGACAGAGACAGCTGAAGAGTGACAGGAATGTGGAGAAAGAGATGGGGAATGACATGAGGGAAAGAGCCACAGGTCGGATTCAAACCCTGGGCTGCCACAGCAAGGACTGAGCCTTTGTACATGGCTGCTCTACCAACTGAGCTAAACACCGCCCCGATTTGCATGCATTCTGACAGGATCAGACGCTGCAGCCTGACGTAGCAGGGTTGTGTGGTGGGGAATCTGAATTCAATTCAAGAATACTTGGAATTAGGAAATATCAATTAAGATATTATCACTTTTATTACTTTTAATACAATATTAAAAGCTGCTTTCAGCAGGTCTGTCTGAGGACATTGACCCATTTCAATGAATCATCGCTGAACCAGGTGTATACAATATCAAGTACAAATGTGTCTTTTACTGTCACAGTCAATGTATATATTTGTATATACAGAGTACCCACAGTACCCTCTGTGCCAAGTACTACACGTTAACCTCGACATCTGTCTTTGTATATACCGTGCTCATGTGTATTCATATTTATATGAAGCGCTTAATGTGTTTGTATTCAAATATCTTTCAACTATTGCTGTGATTGTATTGATTATTTGCAACAGGTACAGATGGACAACCAGATGGATTGTCGGCATTTACAGTGTTTTTTTTTTTTTTTTTTAGGAAGAGCCTTGTGCTCAAAATGTCCGTTACTGATTAAAAACTTCTCTGTGGTTGTTCAGATCTATCAGTTTCATGGTAAATTATATTTGACCTGTCATTTGGCCCTGTGCTGGGCTCTCTATAAGGCGACACCAGTCTCCAGCCTGGACACAACATACTTTAAAAGAGCAGTTAGCAAGACATAACATGCCCTTACATCATTTCTACATGACAGCTGATAAGGCTAACCTACATTAGCTGACCCTTCTGGCTTGTTTCATGCAAATGTCTATGAAAAACAATATAATATATATGTGTACTGAAACTGTGACACAGCATGTAGTGAAACAAAGTGATCATGAACATATAGTATATAGCCAATAAAAGTAAAAGAACCACTGCACAACTGTATGTGTACTAACAGAAAATGAAATTATTAACAGAAACATGTCTTCACACAGCTCTACAGTCAGTCCGTCAGTCAGTCAGTGTTCACAGAGTGCAGTGCAGGGAGTGAGTAGCTACCAGCGATATGGGCCAGGTGGTTGTGTAGATTGAGCAGCAGCTTTAGGATCAGGTCCCTCTCTGCCTTTTCCTGCAATGAATACATAGTGCAGTGAACACACACTACCAATACAAATGCATTTTAATTTGTTCAATTCAGTTTATTAGTGGCTTGACCAGAGTCCTAATGAGCAAGAGAGAAAAAGTAATTAGAAAAAGTACACATTATCTTGTGGTATTAGTGGAGCTCCTACACCACTGGTCTATGAGTACAGACACTGACTTCAGAGATCACTCAGGCAGCAGAGAAGTCAATGTCTCAGTATCAACTGACTCACAGAATTAACACGGCCCAGCTCAGAACATCTGAACAATCTAGTCCCCAAAATGTGGTTACAATTAAGGTACAATTGGGTTGAGATAAAGTTTTTTCACAACCTTAGTCTACAATGATATTGTTGATGTAAGGGAATGGATAAAACCTTTGAAACATATTCCAGCAACACAGCTGGTTCTTTCTAGCTTTAAAAGGTGCACATCACAACAAAGATGGGAAGGTTGAGGGTAGCATTGCCTGTGCAATAGTTCACCACAGCACAGCCAGCATAGCTATGTTATGGCAGCACTTCAACTGTGTTCATGGCTCACACCCATTAGGTTTCCAATCTAATTCTATCTAAGTGTACACATAGCTCTTCCTGTGCTCTACACTGTATACTGAACAAAACAAAAAAGCTAAACAACTAAAAGGGGGAATCTGAAGAAAAGATCTACTTACATAAGAAGAGTCAAATTCACTGCCAAAAGGGTGGATCTTAACTGCAATGAAAGGAGAAAGAGACAGAGTCAGGAGACAGAGACAAAAACACACTCACTGCAATCCTAACACAGCACACATAAAAAGGAACAGGCTGGATTAGAAGAAGGAAGAACTTTTACAATAAGACGGCATCTTTGGAGACTGCAAAATATGAGTGTAGTTCAGACATCACATAACACACGTCCACCGAGGCAGCATATTTTACACTGTCCCTACTTATGACATTGCATTTACAGATGATACTGATGAAATATGAACTCAATGATGAATACTATGGAAATACAATGTTCACAAGCTCAATGAATAATAATAATAATAATAATAATAATAGTTGTGATTAATGTGTGCATTAATAACGGCTAACTAAGACTAAGAAGTGTTGAAATCCAGAGTAGCATTTAGGGTTGTAGATTGTGTTGTGGTGTTTGTAGGATTTATGTTTTTTCTCATTTAAATGAGGAGCACTAAACATTATGAACACCTTCCAACACATCTGGTTTCATTTCTATCAATGCTAGTGCCACAATCAACATTCACCTCCACTGTACTGCTCAATGGTACACATTTCTAACAGGTCTTCAAATAAAATCATATTTACATGCACTGCTAGACATCATTAGCCATTATAGTGATTGGTACTGTTATATTAGCACTAGTATGATAGTAACTTCAAACACATTTGAAAAGACACTTTGATGTCGACCCGGTGCGTGTCTCAATCTCACTCCTCTTCGATCAGGGCTGTACTTCAGTTTCTCAAGGTGGAGAATGTTAGCTGTTCAATGCTGGGGTTGATTTTTACTGTGGCTTTTTCTTTGTGTGTGTTTGTAAGAAAACGTTATACATGTATACTTACATACTACTTTGGTGACAGCTAATGGGGATCCTTTTAACAATAATAAACTCAGAACTGTTAAAGCAATTTTTATTTTAGTTATACAAGTATTATTATTATTGATTATTATACCTCCTTTATTTTTAATTGTTTCGTCAATATTGGTTTGCATTGTGTGTCAGTTCCCAAGCAAAATCTGCACAAAGTGGACTCTCTGGAAGTCTACATATTCAGAACTCACAAGTCCTTGGGTGCTTGACAAATTGTGGATTTGTGGCAGTCACAGACTTCCTGGGAACGCACTTTTTAGATCCTAATCAAACAGGCCAAGTGAAGGTGTTGGAGACTGTTGACTGACTTGTCTAGAGATGTAAGAGGGATTGATTTAAAAACAATTGTGCATACTCATCATCTGGTTACAGATGAAGCCATGGGAGACAGGTGAACAGCATGTGGATTCTGTCTCTACTATATAACCAGCTCCCCCTGAATGTTAGGCTGATGTCTCCAGGAAATCCAGTTAATGAGAAGTTTTTTAACAGGTTTTTAGATTTTAAACATTTGTGCAGAAAAACAAAATGCTGTTAATCTCCCTAAAAATGATACAAATCAGATTGTGCAATTGTGTTTTTAGGAGCTCATTACTATTTCAGTGACTATCAAACATACAAACACAAACCCCAACACAATGCAACACATGGGTAGAATTCTACTAAGCACTGTGTTTAAGATGCCACTGGACAGATTTAACACTCTATGCTGATAAACAGTCAAAGGCTTTCATATTAAATCTTATACTTACTGACTCCATCCACCTCCGAGGATCCGGAGCCCCTCATCCTAAGGTACATGAGGCCTAACAGCAGAAAGAAGAGGCAGGCTGCTGTGAGCAGAAACATGGACAGGTAGTGAGCGCTGAAGCTACCAGAGGAAACCACCTCTTCCCTTTTGAATTGCTGGAGTAGCTCATCCTCCGGGACAGACACTTTCTGCTTCAGCATTGCCTGGCTGTATGAGTGGTTAGGAACGGTGTGATTGGAGTGGTTGCCCCTGTAGGTCTGGGACAGACTGCTGTAGTTGGAGAAGCGCGGTCTCAAACCGATGCTGAATCTACTAGTGCTGCTACTTCTCGAGCCTCCATAATCCCCGTCGACGTGGTTGTTTTTGCCGACCTCTTCTCCGTGGTTCTCGGTAAGGGACACGTTGATTGACTTCCTAAGAAAGTTGTGGCTCCGCGAGCCGTCCGATGAGTCTGATTCCCTTTTCTTTACTCCGTCTTCCTCCACCGCCTCCCTCCGACTCCCCACCATGTTTAGACTCTCGGGCGGGTTAACTTCTCTGGCTGCCCCTCCCGTCTGAGACCCTCTGCCGACGCCGTGGGAAGGGAACGACGCTCGCGGGTGGCTCCGTCTAGACTCCAACCTATCGCGCTGTCGGTCTCCAGTAACAAGGCCCACAACCTCCTCTTCGTCCGAGTCCGAGTAATCCCCGG
This sequence comes from Nibea albiflora, assembly GCA_014281875.1. Taxonomy (NCBI): domain Eukaryota; kingdom Metazoa; phylum Chordata; class Actinopteri; family Sciaenidae; genus Nibea; species Nibea albiflora. The sequence goes on from CM024810.1 coordinate 19,657,666, forward strand.
CTAATTTGCTAGCGTTCAAGTGAGTCGCCCCACAGCCATTTAAAGAGCGAGAGTTTTTCTCCGTTTCCCCCTCATAATCATCCTCGTCCCCTGACTCGTCGTAATCCCTCCCTTCCGCCTCAGGGTTGGATCTGGCACGAACTCCCCAACCCAGCGAGACACTTCTCTGGTCGCCCGGATCCGGAGAAGAATTGTTGCTATTCAGTGTACTCGTAGCGTCACATTGGCTCTTGGTGGCCACGCTCGGTGTTGTAACGTGACCTATCTTCGGTTGTTGTTGAAAACCAGAGCGTCGGTCTGTCCTGCCGCTGTGATTAAGGCCCTTTCTTTTCAATGGAGTTTCAGCGTCAGACTCGTCAGAGCTGAAGCCGAGGACAGAGGACTTCCGGCCCGGTCTCCTGCTAGAGCTCAGGTGCGTGACGTCATGACTGGCTGGCCTGGATCCCGCCGTGTTGCCGCCGCCAGTGGTGCAGTATATTGCCCCACTACTACGGGCTTTACCCGCTCTGGAGCCCCGCTGCTGATGCTCTTCGCGAAGCTTCTTCAGTTTCTTTAAATATACCGGACGAGTGTTTTCGGTTACCGGGCCTGGAGTAAAACCAAAGCGCTTTAACTCGGAGAAAAGCTCATCATCCGTTAACTGCACTGTCGCCATCTTGGACAAAATTCTCGGAGAAGGTTGTGTAACGGAAATGACGTGGGGGTAAAGCGGCAGTAGCAGTAGACCAGCTGGGCTGCGTTTAGCAGGCTCTTCTTCTTCTTCTTCTTCTACTACTACTACTACACAAGTATAGAGTAGGCACCAATAGGTTGGAAATTCATTTCAGATACAAAAATAATAATTCCAGATACTTAGAATAACTGTCACGTCTGTATTTGTTACGTAAGATGACATGTTGGATTGGCAAAATACTGCTCTGACACAAGTCATTTGGATGTGTGACTGTCCAACGTCCTCTAGACCATGATGCCATAATGATTTTATCATCTAATGTCTAAATGTCTACCCATTGTTCTTCTGTCCACTTACCTTTGTAAGTGTACCTTAACATTTGAGAGCCCCAATCTTTCTTTGCAAATGTTTAGATTAATTACCCTCAATCCACGAGTGTCCAGGTACCCACAAAAAGTCAACTTGGCAGCCCATATTTCAATCCTGAATCCTAAACTCTCCAGGAGATTATCTCGGCAGGTACTTGAGGTCCCATCACTCAAAAGCAATGGGGCAGTGACAACACAAACAATACTTTCCAGGGTCTGACCTAGTCTATCCACCACATGGCTCATCAAACTGCCAGTAGCTCAGCATAAATAAATAAACAAACAAACAGTAATGGAGCTCAATTATGTTTCTCCTGGAGAATCCCTCATAGAATAGGCATCATTCTAAAAGCGCTACAGCAGGTTCTTAACATGTCTAATAGATTTAGATGTGAGCGATAGAGTCACACTTAGAGTCAGACTTATTCTGGATAAAGATGACCTGTATATGACCTATGTAAGTATGCAGGGTGGACGGATAGCTGGAGAAGCACCAGTTTACCTCTTAGGCACTGCTGAGGTTCCCTTGGGCAAAATACAGAATTGTAAAATACATAACTGCTTCCAGGGCACTACTACAGGGCAGCCTATCATGTCATTTTCTCTCCACATTTGCATGTATATGAGCTCTTTGTGTATTTTGGGCCTATACAGAGTGAAAAAATAATTTCCTCTTGAGGGATCAATAAAGTATTTCAACAAAACACCATTTCATGAAACATTTTTGGTAAAGCCTGTTGAAGTCTGGTGTGTGAAGGGAACAGTTTTGTCTGCTTTTCTGTCAACATGTTTATGTCTGATAAACATGTGGACTGTGCACCAGACAAACACCAACCTAATTATGCAGTCTATGGACGACATAGTGTCCTGCACTAATATACTACATTAAATAGCACAGTGCCGCATGAGCCTATATCTGTCACCAGAAATGTTCTAAGTATTAGGTGTAGTGACTACATGAAAATACATTTTTATTTTGTCAGGTATGGTGTTGGTGTTCAATCTATATCAATATATTCTCAAGCACGATATAGCACAAGGCCATAGTTAATATCGATATAGTTTATTTTGCATTAAACTGACTATACATTTCTTCCCTTGAGCCACCAGTTCGATTTTATTTCTCCTCTCCCTCTGTCCAGGTCTCCTGCTGCTCATCTCCAATAACTCCAGAAAAAGTCTCTAGATTTGTCACTAGTCTCTTTTTGGGGAAAAAACAAATGACTAGAGGGTCTGAAAAGTCTCTAAATACCGCGACAAAGTCGCTAAGTTGTCAACTGGACCAACGATTAGTGTGTCAATAAACAATCGAATCAGCGTGGATAGAGGTTGTGCACAGGTCTTGACCTCTGTGTCAGCTGTTGCAGTGCATTGTGGGATTTCTAGTATGAGTGGTGGGAGTGTGATTTACCGGCGGGCTAATGTGAGCGTCTGAATGAAACCGCTGGGAAACAATCAGGAAATAACGTTTTATTTCTCTGATTAATGACTGATTTACTAATGTTGCCACAGTAACAAGTACTTTGTACCGTGAACGGCCGGGAATGCGTTGTTGCCCTGGTTACGCGACCCTTTCTTATGCCGGTTTGTGTTGATGTTTTGAGCTGTCATTAAAGTAGATATAACGGATCAAGCTGACTCGATCATTTTACAGTATTGTTACTCTATGTCTCTCTACCAAAGCGCTCTTTCTCACTCTCCCTCTAATCATCGGACACAAATCAAATTAAACTTCTTCGTGTCATTATTTTTTGGCGTTATTTGCGAGTCAGACTCATTTAGAAGCTGATACATGAAATAAACAAAGTGAAAACACACACAGGCCGATGATCAGATTTTAGTCCATGAATCCACCTGGATAGTGTATGCTTCAGTCATTTCAGGCTGTCCTGTGGAGATTTGGCCGATCTGACTCTGTCTGATTGGCGACGGGAGCGTGACGTGGGGTTCCATTTTCCCAAAAGTTGAATCTGGCTCAACTTCTCTCCAGGTCGCCGGTGCCGGTTTTTGTGCCAACGCCTGCATTGCGGATGTCAGAGGTTGGTCAGATTGTAGAGGTCTGGTCAGATGCTAATGGGGTGTTTGAGGTAAGCTACTTGTGTGCATGAATATTGATAAATTCCACCCCCATTAGGTTCAAATGTCCGTTGAAGTGTATAGTAATATGTGTATAAAAGTAGAAAAACATAATATATAATATAGGAGCCTAAATGTTATTTTTTGTTGATAAGTATTTGAATCTCAGTCAAGCACATGGCTTCACTGACTAGAAACCTACATATAATATATAAAAGATGTTGAGGTTTTTTTTTACATGTCTATATGTGTTTGTATGTGTACGTTGTTTCACAAAATTATTTTTAGGAGGACCGTTCATCAGAAACTGCTGTTCTCACTGTGTTCCCACAGAGTGTGTTAAGAGTTTTGTACCAACCACTCAGCTACCATTCAAGAAGGAAAGAGAGGTCCTAATGGACAGGTTGTACAGCAGACATTCTGACTTGTCACAGCAGGAGAAACATAGGTGAACAGTATTGATTCCCAGTAAACAGTGACAATGAACCAGCACACACATTAGCAGGACCTCCCCTAAGTGGAATGCAGCAGTCATTCATACACCTGTGAGTTCCTGCTATGACATGTCAAAATGCCTGCTGTGCAACGACTCCACTGTTAAGCATGTTAAAATCAGTTAGACATTGCTACATGTGTATTTAGTCATGTACCTACTGTATGTGGGGTCAGCTCCATTTTTTCTTTGTAACAGTACTGCTCCACAAGTATTATTAAAGGCTGTAGTATATATATATATATATATATATATATATATATATATATATATATATATATATATATATATATATATATAAATTATACAGAAAGACATCTGCTTGTATAGTATGAAACCATATAATTTCAGAAATGCACAATTGTTCATTTATGATTTATGATAATCATACATTTAAAACAGTTGAAGATAATGTCTTCATGGTTTACCCATTCCTTGATTCTTGAGATCACAGAGGATAGAATTATAGTATTATAGTTAATAGTACTTCTCTAAAAGCCTTCATCTTCAACTCTTCAATAACTTCAGCCCTTCACATACACTTCACAGCTCAAGCTGTAGATACCCAAAACTGTGCTCATACATTTACAACATAAAAATGTACAATCACAGATATTAATAAACCCAGGCATGCATTTTAAATTTATCAAAATGAACATATAACATGCCATATTCTTTGCATTGTGCAGTGATACTTGAAACTTTCAACAATAAATTCAATCTGAGAATAAATTAATGGAATGATAGAAGTCCAACAGCGAGATACTTATGGAAAAATATATATAGAATATCCATTGCCTAGATTTGTTACTGTCACATCCTACCAGCTCACTCTTAATGTTCTTTGAAAAGGTACAAAACCTGCCAAAACCAGGGCATCACAAGACTCATTGCCAAATCCCAGTGCACCAAGCTGATAAAACTATGCAATATCACTATAAAACAATCTAAACTATACAGTATATTATATGTAATATGAGAATACTTTTAAGGATAATGCTGGCGAGATATATTCATCCTTTAGTCAACAAACCCCATGAAAAAATTCAAACCAAGTCTGATATATGTGACTTCTGTGTCATAGAACTCCATTGTAGTTAGTCTCACATCCACATCCTGGTCGGACTGAAAACACAGGCTAAGCTTTACTAAGGGCAGTTAGGGGTGCAAGTGGGCTCTATGTCAAAACAGGTAGTGTACCTTTAACCATGGCGAGTTCTCATTATATGATGAATACATTTTGGTACCAATACAAACAAAACTTACTGGAGAGACATTAAATTAACCCAATAAAAAGATATTACCAGCTACAAACAGTAGTTGGATGAAATAAAGCACGTAGTACAGCAACCCGTTTGGAGATTAACTTGGTGAACTTCAGGCACACCATATGAACACAGGGTAAACACACCACAGTCACATCTGTGTGATTCCAGCGATGCTATTACGACTGACAAGAAACTATTAGAGCTGACAAGAGCAGTTGGAAGTCATCCTCCAGCTCTCATTGCTTCTTCATAGAATCAAGGAGACGCAGGATGTGCAGGAAGAGGTTGACAATGTCCAGGTAGAGATTGATGGAGGCCAGTATGTGCTCCTCAGGAGAGAGCTGCTTCATCAACATGTTAGTGTCGTAGATAATGAAGCCACAGAAGATCAGAGCCCCAGCTCCAGCCAGGACCAACTCTGTGCTGTTACTGTCAAAGAAAAACTGCAAAAAGACCAGAATATGCATGAAGCACAGATAAAGCTCAAGGGTGTGTGTGATGTGTGGTGTGTGGTAAAAGCAGACTACAACATGGAGTAGCTATTTGTTATGGTATTGTTAGTACTTTAACAATATATGCTAAACTAAATATTCAGTCTGCATTGGTCTATGAATGTGATTCTTGGTGATTCTTAGTGTATCTAAACAATATATGAAGAGCTTCTCTTTCAGTTCACGAAATCCGTGTAGCCGCAGCAGCTTCTCCAGTCGCGTCAGACGATCTATATTATAGATCGTCTGACGCGCATATATTGTTTAGATACACCAAGAATCACCCACATTCATAGACCAATGCAGACTGAATATTTAGTTTAGTATTAAACGTATTTAATGATCGCCGACGGCAGCTTCTCCTCTCCCGGAGAAGTGCCGCGTCAGAGCGCAGGGCCAGTACGCACGGCCATTCATTGTTTTACTTTCATTAAATCACCTGAAAACTATATCAAGTTAACCATACAGACCTACATACAGACCTCTACAGACGGCAGAGTGTTCCGTTAATAGTTCTGCTTTTTTATGAAAGAGACGCCCTGTTACCAGGGCTCACCATATCTGCACTGAAATATCGAATATGATCTATATCATTATATGCACTCTGCTCAGGGCTCTTATAGTTTATAATAAAGCCTAGTTATTCTTATATCTTGTGTCTTGGGTACTTCTTATATTGTACACAGGGGCTGTTGTGGGACACTCCTATGAGGTTGAAGGCATGCTGAGATCGGCCTGATAAACAGCTGCCTGGCCTGTTGTCGGAGGTCTGCCACGATTATAAAGGGAGCGGACTTCCTCGTCAGAAGAACGGTATTGAGCAGGGCTATCAGGAGGATTTTGGCCCGCAAACGCATTCGCCAGTGTGTTAATCATGTCCTCATTGTTTAATATTGCTGCCATGAGTTTCCAAACTTTTTACTGCAGCATCCACACGTTAAACAAGATGGCCGCAGGCACTGCCGTGAAGTCTGACGTCAGTCAAGTATATATATATATATATATATATATATATATATATATATATATATATATATATATATATATATATATATATATATATATATATATATATATATATATATATATGTATGTATGTATGTAATGTCAGGCACTTCCACTTACCCTCATGAAACTTGCAATGATGAGGATCCACAGGCAGGCAAAAAGTCTGTAAGGATAGAACAGATCAGAGGCTGTAAGTCTAATGGTGGCTCCTTCTGGAGAACGAACAGACTATCATCAGCAAGCAGCAGTCATAACTCACCCTGCTCCCATTTTGCTGAAGTCTCTCTTGGACTGGAAAGTGTAGGCTGTCAGTCCGGCAAACACCGCACAGGTCAGGAACAACGCTTGCAGCACAATGGAGTATTCATAGAAGGTCACTGTGGAGAAAAGAACTGCAGTCAGGAAAATCTGCCAACAGGCTCAGAGGATGGAAACTGACAAAACTACTTACAAGCTGTGGCCACAGAGACTGCCTCCAACAGTGTCTGAAAACAACATACATCAGGGCATTTAGTCAATAGAAACTGTTGTTAAATAAGCAGCTCCTGTCAATGTTACAGTCAATGAGTGGCTAATCTAGATCAGGACATGGAAAACATGGAAATAGACAAGTATATACCTTATTGTATCTATAACAGTGCTGGACAATGTATGGTGTATTGCTGTCCTCTAGCTTAACAGATATTACAGCTAATTTAAATATTCCATTTCCTAAGTACTCAGTAGTAGTAGTTACTACTGGAAACAACAAATGCTTACAAATATAAGCAGCAGGTAGAGGTTGATTGGATGTTGGTGTCTGTACATGGCTAGGGCCAGCAGAAGAACCAGAGAGCCCAGGGCCGAAACCAGAACCACAGCAGGACTGTCAGAAGAGATCAGATAAATGGTAAATGGACTGTACTTATATAGCGCCTAGTCTTCTGACCACTCAAAGCGCTTTACGTATCTCATTCACCCATTCACACACATTCATTCATACACATTCATACACTAATGACACAGCCTTCAGGAGCTGTTTGGGGTTCAGTATCTTGCCCAAGGACACTTCCGACATGCAGAATGGAAGGGATCGAACCACTGATTATCTGATTAGTGGATGACCCGCCCCACCTCCGAGCCACAGCCCTCCAAGATAAAAAAAATAGGAATACATTCAGCAGATTCAAAAATATCTGCCTTGTGATTTAAATGAAATGGACCTGTACCAGGTTTGCAACTATTGAGCAGACAATGTGTATTGTTGTCAGTTCACCACCATAGGCCAACAGAAAATGTGCAGACATGACTGATCTGAGTTCAAACACAAAGTCAAAGGTTAAAAGCTCTCAGCATTAATTGGGGACACTAGGCATTTCTTATCTTGACGTCTCACCTGGCGTGAACAAAGTCCTTGATGGTTTGAGAGAACATGAAGAGGGCAGACGTAGCTGTGGTCAGAATTATCTGCAAGCTCAAGAGGGTGTACACTTTCCTCAGGAAGTCTGATCAACAAAGAAGACACAGCATTACAATAGCTGAAGACTCACTGGATGTGGAACATTACACTTTTTTGAATCAACAACTATTATAGGAATTTATTATGCTTATTATTTATTAAATATTTATTGGATCATATGTTGGGACCAGTATAAGTAGCTTGTTTACTGGTACAGGTGGCAGGACTACTTCAGGTAGACAACGTAAGGTAACTTATCACTTTTCTAAGTAGTTATGTTCAAATGATATATCAATGCTAAGAAGCAAACTATAAAGGTTTAGCTAATGTTATGTTTTAACCAGCCAAGAGTGTACTGGAAACCAAGGTAATAAATGTTATTAACACTAGCTATAACAACAGACATCTATATTATCTGTTTTATATGACTGCACTGGTTGCACAGCAGAGATACGGACATAGCAGGTGTATTAATGATAGTTGTTAATTGTCAACCAATGTTGCTCTTCCTATGAATGAATCTCTCTCTCTAATACATTTTCTAAATAATTTGATATCTTATATTTCATCTTTACAGGATTCAAACTCATACCATTGTGAGAAAAATAACTAGCAACACAGTTCTCTATCAGCACACTATAAAGAATCCATAAAATACATTACACCATCTCTGACAAACACATCTACTTGTGACCATTTGGCTCTGGCACTTGCTTCTTAGATAATCTATTTGTAGTTATGTGGTGCTTGACACATATAAACATGACAAAAATCCTCATTCGGAACACAAGATTATATATAATAATCTCAGAAAACATCTAGATTAAGTATATGAACACCCAAACAATTCACCCATATCTAACTGCATCTTCTTCAAAAAGCATGTGATGTTTGTCCAAGTAATGCATATTTATGCAAAGAGCAAAGAACAATCTTATTTTAATTACAAGTGTACCATAAAACCATATTTTGACACAGAGGGCCCATGTGGTAGCACAGATCTGATTGTCTGTCCCGTTTTCAATAGGTAGAAGGCTTCATGAGATGTTTTATGCTTCATTTACAGTGTGCTTAAGAAATATTTTTTTTCACATTGATGACAATGAGTGTGAATCGCGTAGAAATGTTTGGAAATGGGCCGAATAGTGTATAAATAAACACATTATTACACACACAAAAACATATTTAGAACATTTCCAATAAGATTATTTCGAGACACTTACAGGAAGGGCAAAGTTGCTCTCTTCCTGTTTTCATCACACGTCACTCAGGTATGTTTGTTTTGTTTGTTGTTTTTACATTGTAACGTTAACAAAGAACCACAGGTATCACGAGGACAGTTACATTACGTGTTCTTTCTGTTTGGACGGACCAGCCTGTCCGTCCAAACATCGGCTTTGACAAGTTAACACGTCTGCTGTCTCCACTGATGTTAACTAGCGTTAGCTAGCAGCCGAGCATTACAGTACTCACCCATCCGTATCTGGATACTGGCTGTAGCGACATTAGTGCCGTAGTTAAAGTCGTCTTCAATAGAAGACCTGGGGTATTTTTCACTAGACATCGTGTCACGTGTAACGTTTTCTCAACTAGACAAGGAAAAGTAGCGCATCAGTGCTTCAATCCTCAGCTATATGGAACGGCAGAGGAAGGAAGAAGATGGCGTCATTACGTCAGCTGACGGCAAAAAAAGTCAATAATCTTTATTGAATACATGTACAACGTACAGTCAACAATAATGAGAGCGGCATAGTAATGCAAGCATAACATTAAACTACTAAAACTTATATATGAAATGAGACAAGTGCTGAGATGATAAGAAGTGAAACGTGATAATAAATCGTGACGCCGTCGCCTGTCACCCTTTTTGTCCAAAAAGCCCACCACCAGGTGCACAGATCAAAACAAGGGGCGACAACGACCACACCCCCTGTGCCAGTCACCAGAAGTAAAGGTGAGTTACAAATGTGTGATCTAAACAACGCAAAATATATACACACATACACACATTTTGGCTCCTGCAGTCACATTAGAAATAAACAGGAAGCAACTTCCTGTCTGCATCTCTCTCTTTGTCCTTTTGGAGCTACTTTTTGCTGTATTTATTTGTATGATGTTATTCTTTATATTCTGTATTCTTTACAACAAAGTAAGAGTCATGTGAGTTAACAAATAACAGTGGTACTGGAATTTTAGGTACCGACCAACTGGTTGGCAGGGGAAATCCAAAGTCATTAAAATGATAAACGCAACAACGCTCGTCAGAAGTCGAATACTTTTAGAAAAGCAACTGAGCTCTTTTGAGCTCTGTTGGACTGTCCATTTTGCCCACTTTTCATAGAGCATCTGGAGCTACACATTATTTAAAAGAACTTTAGCAGAGAGAAGAGAAAAAATACACTCCAATAGACCTTCTCTAATTGATGTGAATGAAACACGTCCTGTCATGGGGGTCTATATGCCATATTGACGTGTTTTTAGCATTATTAAATAAAGTCAGCTCAATAAAAGCAATTTTATGATGGTCGTGGTAAAGGTGTGTCCTCAGAACTCTCAAAGTTTCTAAAACCCTTCCTCATCTGCACGAACTAAACCTGTTTGGTTGTATTTTACCTAGTAACCGTGTGATGAAAATGAATGATTGGCTGAGCTGGTGTCATGTAGTGGGCAGTCCTTTAAAATTGCCATTTTATTTATTCTGCTCTGCTCTACACTTTCAGTTCATTTTCGACTTCTGGACGAGGCGCACGCTTCTCTTCTTATTGCCAAAAAACCAAAGAATATGAAGTTTGTTCTGTGCCTTGTAGCTCTGGTAGCTGTCTGCTACTCAGAAGACTCCAAACACAGTAAGTATTACCATTTGTATATATATACCTGTGCGTGTGTGTGTGTGTGTGTGTGTGTGCTCGCGCGTTTAAACGATGACATTTTAATGAAGAATCTCTAGAAACTGTATTTGAAGTAAAAATCTGTTTTTTATCCTCTATGGCTGCCTGTGCACTACAAACTACGCACGACAGGACACATTATGTTAAATAGGCTGTATGCTTTCCACAGCCGGCAATACAAAGCAAAGCCGTAAGCCGTCTGTAATACGTTGTTTGTTAGAAATGTTTGTTTGTCAGGTGTTAAAAATCAGATTTATACAACGTGTTTTCGATTCGGCGGAATTCCCCTCAACAATCTGGATTTACTTTCGATTTTCTGTAATTTAAAACTGTGCTGTGACAGCGCCCTCCATTGGCTTCAGCTCGGTACATACGCATACTGATGAGTGTTATGAATTCCTACATTGTCAGTAAAAAAAATGCTGCTAAAAACAAAACATGTTTTATGAAAGAGTTTAAGACTATAGAGCCTTTCTACAATTCTTCCATTGTTATTATAGTTAATGTTAAAAGAAGGGGACATGTACCATGTGTGATCAGTTTCATTTGTATTGTATGAATATATTTTATAGGAGCGAAGCAATTAAGAACAAGCAACAGAAATTTCAAGTCAATTTCTTCTAATGTTTCTGTTCCAACAACTAACCATGCTAAAGTTGAAGCAGAGTTCGAAAATACTGAAGTGTGTTCTTATTTCCCCTGGTCATCTGCATATAATTTGGATTACTGTACACTTTATGGTAGTTTGACATCATTTCCTTCTCCTTCACGTTGTCCCCAGCTCCAGCCAAGGTTCAGGTGTACAGCCGTCACCCTGGAAAGTTCGGCAGTAAGAACGTCCTGATTTGTCATGTGAGTGGCTTCCACCCACCTGACATCACCATCCAGCTCATGAAGGATGGAGTGGAACTCCCTAATGCCAATCAGACTGACCTGGCCTTCAAACAGGACTGGCACTTCCATCTGACCAAGAACGTGCCCTTCACACCCCTGGATGGGCAGAAGTACAGCTGCAGGGTCACTCATGGGCAAAAAGTTAGCGACTATGCCTGGGGTGAGTTCATTTGTATTTGCTAAAATATGTGTGTCACATTTTCATAACCAAAATGCGTGTGATACAGCCAGGAGAGAATGTGCTGAAAGGAGATAATAGAAAGAAAGAAATGATAATATTATGAATTTAAAATATAATGTAAAATATTCAGTAGTAAATGCAAATATTTTTTCAGAATCCTGACAAAATGTCTGTATGTCTTTTCTTTTTTTTTTACAGAGCCAAACATGTAACACATCTGTCCTCAGCTACAGCAGCGTCTATCATTCACATCTTTAATCAACAGGATCAGCAAAAGGTTGGAGTTATTCCACCCTTCCCACTTCTCTTTTCACAATCATAAACATCAGTACCATCTGAAGAGGACTTATAATCACCATTATATTCTGAGATAATTTGTGGGCTCCAGGTTATTTAGTTATACATCTGTTTATATTGCTAAAATGTTTTAGATTACAACTTATTTTCCACTCTTTGATAATGATAATTGTGTATATATTAACCAAATGATGTGAGAAATGCTTTTGCTTGTTCACCTTTCTTTTTTAAGGCTAGAACTGTTATAAATGAGGCAATCAAATGGTAATAAAACATGAATGGGGGTTTCCTTCTGGTCGATAGAGTGTGTTGTGTAATTTGGATTTACTATTTAAAGAATTTGTTCATGCCCTCTATGAAATAAATGCCTCTTGAAAATTCTTTGGTGTTGTCATTTCTTTATTATTTTCATCTTTAAGGCTTTGTGAAGTAGAAAATAGTAACATAAGAGCATAAGAGTCTACATAAGACTCCGTTGACCTGTATTACCTATGTGCTTCATCAGGCAGCCTTAATGCTGACATACAGTATGAGATCACAGCATGAAAGCTTATGTGAAAACTACAGTTCCATTTTTGGAACGCTGTCCCTAAATCCATACACACTGCAATCAAACAATTTAAAACGCCAGTACAATATGTCAGTGTAGAAAGTTCCCTATCAGCAAGGAGCATTGAAATATAATGTTAGTGACATTAAAACTGGTACTTTTTTCACTGTTCTCTTTCACACTGACTGAAATGAATTTTACATGTTTCATGATCATAATGTTTTGCAGTAACTTTGAGGACTAGCTTATTCCTAACAGCTAAAGAGCAATTCGACCCAAACACCTCAGAAACTCTCTTTAGACTTAGTTACTTTAGCTGGGATCACCCTGACCTCCAGCTCCTCCGTAAAGTAGAAGTTGTTTTTGATCAGTATTTATCCTTTAATGTCCACATAAAACAATTTTCGAGGACTGCATTCTTCCACTTACGCAACATTGCCAAAGTGGAAACAGAAAAACTTGTCATGCATTTGTTACTTCTAGGCTGGACTATTGTCTCCCATTTTGGCTTCCTTGCACTGGCTACCTGTTAAATCTAGAATATAGTTTAAAATTCTTCTCCTTACATACAAAGCTCTTCATGGCCAGGCACCATCATATCTAAAAGAGGGTTTCTTATGGTTCCTATAGTTTCCAAAAGTAGAGTGGGAGCCAGAGCTTTCATCTATCAAGCTCCTCCTCTGTGGAACAAACTACCATTCTGGGTTCGGGAGGCAGACATGGTCAACACCTTCAAGAGTAGACTTAAGACTTTCCTTTTTGATAGCGCTTATAGTTAGGCCTGGCTCAGGTCATCATTTTTTCCCTTCTAAAAGGGTTTTTTGTGGGCAAGTTTTTCCTCACTGGAACCGAGGGTCTAAGGACAGAGGGTGTCACTCCCTGTACAGATTGTAAAGCTCTCTGAGGCAAAAAATGTTTTGTTACTTTGGGCTATACAAATAAAATCTGATTTGATTTGATTAGATTTGAGTATTAATCAAGTAGAAAGAAACAACTCTAACTACTGAACTGATCTTAGTGCATTTTATACTTCTCTAAGCCTATACTTGATTGAAAATAAAAGTAGTAATAACAGATGTGATAACAGTTGTAGGACAGCAATAACATTGATATATTTTTAATTACTTAGGTTACTCATTCGCGCGTGAGTGAGCTTTTATGACTAACAATATTGTGTGTGAGTTATTACAATATGGTCGTCGTGTTGGAACTGACAACAGAGAACAACATGTCGGACTTTTTCCCTCCTAGTAACAGTTCTTGATTTCTCTATTGGTCGAGCCATGCACCGTATTTCCGCCAAGAGGGGGCCGTCCAGTGCTCAAAGTGGTTCTGGTGGGGCGGGGTTGGGGGTGCGGGGGGGTGACCGAACGTTTTTTTTACTTTCGTTTTTGGTTGAGGCACTGTTGTGTCGTTTTCTTTTTTGGTCACATTTCTATCAAGTCTTCCATCGTACAGAGACCGTGAAATGATGAAATTGTTTGTCTGCGCACTTCTCTTCGGCGTGCTCTGCCTCCTGGTCCCTTCTTCGGCTAAAGAAGGTAAGTAGTCTGCTCGATTGTACTTTGTAGGCCTGTGTTCCCAGGCGGTGCCGTGTTTTTATAGGAAGGCGCTGACAGGCCTACGACTCGGACTCAGACTTCACCGTAGATTTAGCTTTTATAGCATTCCCACTAAGTAAAAACGAAGTAAAAAGTCATAGAAAACTAGAGAAAAGAGTCTTACAGAGTTTAAAGGTTGAGTTAATGCCAACGACATGACGTCATAAAAAAAACATCGCAGCTCTGACAGGTCTGAGATCGGTGTCCAGACAAAATGTTTTCTCTAACTCGAACAAACAAATAAACAATACAAAAACATATTAATCCTTTACTTTTACTTTAACTAACATGTTCAGTGATAATTGATAATAATTAAGTTTTTCTACATGGTTCTGTAGATACTTCGACTACCTGTGTGTTAATTTACTTCCTCATAACACTTGGACTTTGTAACGTCGACAATCATCTGAACAATGGAGCCATCCAATGGATCGAATCCAACTTAGAAGTTACCCCAGAAACAATACAAACTGGATCTTTAGATTTTGGCTTATACAACCCAAAATAAATCTTCACCCACTTTTAAAGCAGCACAATCATAACGAGTCTAAATTATGTCATATTATGCTAAGAGTCTTTTTACATTCCTGTTAATGGTGTGAATATTGATACACTAAAATAAATCATACTGTTAATAAATTTGCAAATAGTAAATTAAAAAGAGACACACACTACAGTGAACACAAGGCCTTGTTTTGATCTGCTCTGTTAAAATTACTGAATAAAGCTGTTAATACAAACAAATAGCTTTTTTTATCCATAGCTCTTTTCGAAAGAGTTGTTAAGCCCCATAAGACATATTCATATCAATCTATCTCTATCTGTCCTGCTGATAATACAAGCTATCACATCACAGCAGTTCAGTTTAATAATAAAACTATGTAGAAAGTAGAATTTTAAGAATAGCTGTCTGCATGAGGGAATTCTACATTACTATTTGGGAGCTCTGTTGTTTTTTATGTAATCCTTTCTGTGTGTATCTAAGTTATTGTGTTTTTTGGTAGCTCCGCCCAAGGTTCAGGTCTACAGCCGTGCTCCAGGAGTGGCAGATAAAGCCAATATCTTCATCTGTCATGTGAGTGGCTTCCATCCACCAGAGATCAAAATTGAGCTGCTCAAAGATGGAAATCCAATTCCAGGAGCCAACCAGACTGACCTGGCCTTTGAAGAGGACTGGCATTACCACCTGACCAGATATGTGCCCTTCACTCCACACAAAGGAGAGGCGTTTGCCTGCAAGGTGACACACATGGGAAAGACGAAGACACATTTTTGGGGTACGTATCTGTGTCTCCTGCCTTTATGCTTTACTGGCACAGCCATGATCATGTACAGTATTGCTAAATGTAAATTCTAGGACAGCAAGAAAAAGAACACATAATGACACAAATATGATTCCACATGTACACTATTACACTGTACAGCTACTTACATTGTATGCTAGAATGAAAGAAAACAATCAGAAACAAATCATTAGAGATAAAAAGATCATATATATATATATATATATATAATATACTGTATGTCATGGCTGGAGAGTGGTAAAATAATGAGCCTCTGCAGGAATCTCTGTTTATACTCATACTCGTAAGAGTACTCGTTACTAGGAAAAGTAATTATTACTAGCAACACATTTCTTCCCAACACTAGTGGTATATGGTGTAAAAACTTTAAAACGTTAACAAATATTATGTGTAGATATTAATATATGATATCACATAATTAGAATACAATAATCATAATACATAATATGATGTCTGATCATTTTTAAAATTCCCCCATAGGTCCATGTTATGACATGTTATTAGTACTATTACTAGTTATTGATCAGAGTAATAAGACACAACAGTATGAGTTACTAATAATGACATTCAAAATAACAGGTTGTATAATTCTTCAGAAACTGGACTTGTGGTCACACCATCAGCATGACTGAGACAAACCACAAAAAAACATTTATTCCTGTTCAGTTCTGGTGAAGACAGATAATGGCGGTTTGTGAGGTTTGTTTATATAACGTCAAACCTAAAGGATCAGTGTTTAGGATTTAGTGACATCTGATGGTGTAGTTCTGTATTGCAACCCCTTCCAAGAGTTAGGGAAGAATTTACAATTTGCAAGAATTTACTCTTATATCTGACACATTGGAAACAGCAAAACACAAATAATCTAGTTTCATTCCTACAAATAAATAATTTTAAAAATCTTCCACATTTACAGAATTCTCCAACTGAGATATTAAGCTGTGTCATAAAAAAGAACAGATTCTTAGTGGGTTTTTTTGGGGGGTTTTTTTCTACAGAATCGGATATGTGAGATTGCTCTGCCTTGCCTCAGGTATGTTCCATATTCATTCTCAGTACCATTTTCCAATTCAGTAAACAAGTCATTTGAGTAGTAAATGTGAGTGACTGCACACAGTTATTATCTTTCTTTATATCCACAGGTTTGCCTCGACTCAAGAATATTAGAAAATTGGAATGTTTTGCCTCATCTTGGTTTGCATTGCATTGCATTTGCTCAAACGAGCAAATGAGAAGAAAAACTGCTTTTCTACTTTGTTTTTGTAGCAGAAATTCCAAATGTATTCCGAAATAAAGCTTCAGTAAGAATAATAGGAACCTCTAGATTACATTGGTTCATTTAAAAAGGACCCCTGTATGTCCCTAAACCCACTCACTCTTATCATTCACAATTCCAGAGATTTAATTAATTATCATAATTATGGTTTCAAAATCATGAACTGTGCTATTTGCAGTGTCATGGAAAAATGAGAGATTAATATTTAATGGAGTTTATGAGGAAACTCTGTGTGGAGGTACATCTCTTTTTTGCAGCTCCCGTTTGCTCCCAGAACAATTGGCACAGTTGTCCATTTCATTAAATGCACAGATGTTTTATTATGACTGTAGCTCAGTCAACACTTTTACATTCAGCAGAATTATTGGGAATATAGATACCTGTGGTTGCAGCATTGACAACAATAGAAAAGATCCCATCAATAAATCAGTTATAGGGTGAGTTCAATTTTATGAATACAGAAAGACATAAATGTGCATGCTCACCTCATTTAATTCAGCTTCAGGTCAGCTATGAGCTTGTGATGAAGGAGTGGCTGCCCACACAAACAAAATAGCTAAATAGTGATTTACACTGATGAATGAAAATGTAAATGTTAGCTTTGTTCTTGTGTGTTTGAATCTACAAAGTCTAAAAAATGTTATCTTTACTATTATGACTTTTAACAACGTTTAACAATTGTTATATTGTACTATTGAGAGATGATTAATATACCAAACCTGAGCACTTATTGTTTGTGTGTGTGTATATATATATTTACATTTTACACATACATTTTTTATGATATGATGGTTTGTGGGTGTGAATTGTGACTCTTGAATTTGGAAATAAATCCGATCATGTCTTCATTCCATTTTGTCAGTTCTTTTGTCACTTTGACAAATTTTCGAATATTTTTTAATAGTTTTTTTTAGTTTTATTGAACCAAATGCAAACAGCATTAAAGGTTTGACAAACCTATTTTACTGGCTGCAATGGGGTCGTGAAGAGGTTTTCAAGCTGGTAATAAATGCTCCAGAAAAAAATCTCCTATCCCACCTTTAAAACACTGTACCTTTCACAGTTATTGAATAAAAAATTCAATTCAGTGGCAGTATTTATGGTAGATATACACACTGAAAATCTAGATATATTCTCTCTTTATGGAATGAAGTCTCAGTATCCACAGAAAGATGCTTTAGGATGAACGCTGTGTCCCGAAAGTTCCATTATCCCTGGTAGAGTGGGTCGTCCAATAACCCGAAGTTTGGGGGTTCAGTCTCCGTTCTCGCTGCTCCAAAATTGGAAGGTGAACTGACAGCTGGTCTGGTGGCAGTCCACCACCTTGCCACAGCCAAGGTGCTTTTGAGCAAGGCACCGTACCCCCCAACATCTGCTCCCCAGGCACTGCGAATCGCTGCCTACCGCTCCAGTGTGTGTATTTGGCATCTGTCACTATGTGAGATACTATGTGTGATACTGTGCATGTGTATGTGTGTTGTGACAGGTGTCAGCTGGATGGGTTAAATGCAGAGGAATAATTTCATGTGTATAACGTGATTAATAAAGTTTCAACTTAAAATACAAGAAACCTCTATCTGGACAATTTACAACTAACTATTAAAAAGCAGATAATAGTAGCTTTAAACTTGGGCTGCTAACTACATAAGCAGGTTACTGAATAAAACCAGCAATTCCTTTAATTGTGACTGAACACAGGGACAGTGACTACAGAATTAACTATTGATTACTTAAGTGGGTATATTGTACAAGTGGGTATATTGTTCAAGTTGCACTGCAGATGAAGCTGTGGGTCAGTTAAGTTAAGTTAAACTTATATGGAAAGAGAAAACAGCTTTTGATTCCTGGACTGACTCCAGACTAACCTGGAGGGAACATGTGAAGGGATTAGTGTAGAAAAGTAAGAAAGTCCTGAATGTCATAAGGTGTAGGGTAGGGCTAGCTTTAGGTAGGGCTAGAATGGGGAGCTGACTTGACTTGACTTCATTCACACACACATATATATATATATATATATAGTAATTGACACACAGAGAGAAGCAGCCAACAAAGAGAGTGGATGTTACAAAAAGCAAGTGTGGATTTAGAGATATGGAATATTAAGGGGGAAAAACACAGCAGATCTAGTCCAGGAAGTTTATAGGTACAGAGACAGAAAGTATGAAAGAGTAGAAAGTAGGAAATCCATTTACATAAATACAGATGCTTCACAGAGCAGCAGTCATGTGGGTTCCAGCACACATAAGAATCCAATGGAATGAAAAAGCAGATGAAATTGCAGGCACTTAGAAAAAAATATGTGGAAATGAATGTTAAACTATCAAAAGTCTGGAAGGAAATTAACATCAGTGGCAACAACACTGGAAGAAGACAAAAGAAAAATACGTTTTATTATAGGCAAAGACCAAACTGGGCAATGTAATATTTAATTACTTTTACTTATTACTACATATACTTTTACTAATTACCTATATGTTATTACGTTTTTGGCTACGTTAAAAGTACCAACGCAACCAGGAAAAGCTTTGAAGGCTAGACCGTCTCATTTAACAACAGCTGATGTGGCCTTCGAAGGAGCCTCAGAAGGAGTCGCCTACAAAGGCCGCGAAGGCTGCGTCCTTCGAAGCATGCAGCCCCTGAATTGAGACACAGCAAAGGAGTCGCCTTCGAAGGACGCAGCCTTCGCGGCCTGAATTGAGACACAGCCCGGAAGTTGTTTCTGGGAGCGGAAAGCAGAACGCATGTGCGCATGCGTCGTTCGGCCCTTAGAGCTGAGGCTTTTCAGCATGGCTGCGATTGGAGTTCATTTCGGATATACATGTGCGTGTGCGGCGATATTTAAGGTGAGTTACGCTCAGTTAAAGTCTACCGACGTGTCCGTATGATCGATTTGATCTAAATTCCAGACTTCCACTAAAATATCGCGGGATGTTAAGCTGCCACTTAACTAACGTTTACATTCCATACAGCCGCGATAGGTTACATATGACTTGGCTGATGGTCGTCCTAATTAATCTGTAAGTTTATGTTATAAATTACATATGCATATGCTTTTATGTATATGTTATCTAGTGCCAATCCACGTTCTTAAAAATACACTATTATGTCATTCTCAACAATGCGACTGCGCAATGTACATAGGCCTACTGTAAAGATTTATTAAAATCACTGCTAAATGTCGAAGCTACATCAAAGTTCCTTTAATGGTTCCTTCCTCCTTTTTACTACAGTTCACTGGGGATCTGGTGTGCTTTGGAGCAATGCACTGTATACTCAAGGTCCAGTGTGTACGTTTTAGGGGTCTCTATTTACATGACTGACACAGAAGAGTAATATTCATAACTCAGTTTTCATTATTGTGTCATCACCTGAAATTAAGAATCATTATGTTTTTGTTACCTTAAAATGAGACTTTTAAATCTATGTTGCTGGTCTTCTTTCACCACGTTGAACTGCCATGTTTCTACAGCAGCCCACAACGGACAAACTAAAAAATGGCTCTAGGCCTTTTGTGCTTTGTAACTACAGTACTTTCTTCTTCGTGCCAGCAAGGAGAGGGTGGGTTGAGGTGGTGACAATCAGCTACTACACCTGTCCAAGTCTTGTCAGATTTCACTGTGTCACTATGGTTTCATAAGAATGCTGGCCTGAGCAAATCTACATACCACTGTTCATGCAGCATCATAGCGCCACCCACTGGGAACAAGTGAGGTGTTTGATATTTGATGTACTCCTCCAGATGTAGTAAAGATTTGCAAGTTTGATGATGCTACATTAAGTTTTGTGGAACAGGTAACGAAAAAGTAAGAAGCAGCTGTTACATTATTTTCACCAAAACCAGTAGGAACACGTATCCAGTCCAGACTTGGAAGATCAAGCTTGTGTCTTGAGTTTACATTGGACAGTGTGCTGGTCTTGGCCAACACATTAGAGAAGTTCTGACTAAACTTGTTGTCTTTGGCTTCTTAAAATGACCCCACTTTGAAGGTGATCTGAATGTATGTTTTGAAAGAGATGTTAAAGTACAGCACCTCGAAATCACCACAGAATGTGATTTTTGAGGCTTTGGCATCAGGAACTTTTTTGTAACCCTGGAGTTTCCTTAGATTTCAGTGATATGCTTCATTGGAACTGTGTAGCAGGTGCTAGATATGGTCAGTAATGATCAATTAATAATAATTCATTTCCTGTTGCCAGTCGGTGGCATCATGACTGAATATTGCATGTAGATGTATTCAGGCCTCTACTTGTAGTTACACCAACTCAATGGATAAATGGCAAAACATGATCAGTATCAAACTGACCAACTGTGACATGACATATGGGGTGTAGTGACTGCCCAATTCAGTCACTGGGTAGATGAGAGGCAGATTCTTGATGTCTGCAACTGCAATCAGTGACCCAAACAAAACTTCCCCCAGTGGTCAAATCAAAATATACACACACAAATGGCTCCTACACATACACAAATTGTTGCCATTTTCGCAAGTTTTTATGCACCTTTACTACCAGTTGGACCCTGGCATCCTAATTATTCTTTAAAAGGATTTGTGTCCTTGCAGTGGAGTGCTTGGCCTCTAACAAGTCCTTCCACTGCGGCTGCACACCTGCTCGCAAAGTGTTTCAATGCACATTTCTTCCTCTCCCTCTTCATTACTCTGTCTTAATCAAGTACCAAATATCTTATAGTAATGGCCTTGAAATCTCAGGAGGACACTTGGAGAAAACCCTCATAAGAACTAACAATCAATTAACTATATGTTATCTGTATTGCCCAATTCTATTTGCACGAACCAAAAATACTCTGATTAATGTATGTGTGTATGTTGTTCAGGATGGGCGGGCTGATGTGGTGGCTAATGATGCAGGAGACAGAGTTACCCCAGCTGTGGTGGCCTACAGAGACACTGAGCAGGTACAACATCTATGCTTTACGTTATTTTTATTTTCTCTTCATGTTTTCTTCTAGGATGCTGACCTGAGGGATGTTTTTATAAAGATTTTTTTACTAACTGAACAGAGACACATAGATAAATCTATGTATAAATGAAAACTTGAACCTCAGGTCAGTTTGAAAGCATGATTACCCCACTATTACTTTCAAATGTTCAATTTTACTTTACTACAATGTAGTGTTAAATGATAACAGACGTTATCTCGGGACACTTTTCGTAGTTAACAGGTCTAGACTGTCCTCTTAATGATATTTGTAGAGACTCAATAGTTCCCACCATGAGCAAGCACTTGAGGATAATAGCAAGGAAAAACTTCCTTTTACCTTAAGATATGAGGTTGGATTTTAATTAGGCAGTTACAGTAAGTGCTTTAGTACAAGATTAAGCTAAGCCTAAAAATGAACCTGTCCAAGCTAGTCAAAAGAAATGCCGTTTAATTTCCATGGTTATTTAGTCAGACTTTAATAAATCTCCTTCATAACACAGGACATCATGGTTTACTGAAATAAGCTTGGTTTAACTGGTCACATTATCAAAGACTTTTCATATTTGGCAAAATTGGTCTTTGTTGTTTTAGTGGAATTTGTTTTCAATTAACATTGTCATCTGTCCTCTATGATGTTTCACGCCAGGAAAAAAAGGTTGTCAGACTTCAGATGATGCAAAACTTGACACTTGAATGAAATAAAATGAATAAATGGCATCACTAGTGTGCAGAACTTAAGTAATAGATTTTCTTTCTTGAAATTATGCTTCAACAACCTGAGTGTACCATATTTCCTCAAATAAAACTGGTAGTCAAAAGGGGCATTGTAACCTCAAATAAACAAATGTCATGTCAGAGTGGATAAACTCCCGCTGGCTGTCATTGTGTAAAAGCCAACTACTTTAAACACCTTGTTGTTATGTATAATTCATATAAACCACTGTGGATGTGATGATGATGTTCTTATCTTAGCCTCTTTTGCAGTAATGTTCAAATGCCACAAGATGGCAGTTGCTACATTTATTACAAGTGCGGTATAAAAACAAGTCAGTGAGTTTTTCACACACATTCCTGTGTATGTTTCACAATAAAAGAGGGCTTTCGATTTGAAATGTATACAGGACGTGAAGAAGTGTTAAGTTCATATTAACAGCACAATCCACTAATTTTAACAGGGCAGAACTAAAGCCAATCAAAATTAGGCTTTGTACCAATGTGTGACCAATATATTTATTAAACAAAAGAATTGAATTGAAAATAAAGGCCTGCCCCTAATACAAGTCTGCTTTAAATCAGTGTTATTGTATGCAGTAGAAAATGCAGTGGTTTGATACAGAAACCACATTCAGACTTAAATATTGAGCTTCTTAATGAATGTTTATACTACCACTTCAGAACAGTCAAGATTTCTTCCAACATTTTTGCCCAATTATATTGCTTTAATTTTAAACTGCTTTCAAATGACAAGTCAGCTGCTTTCACCTCTGACATTAACAGACATTTGTCTTTTTAATTCTTCTGCTGAACTACACTTCAGCTGTAACTGATGTTTCAACTACAGCCTTTCTACTGCAACTCTATGAACTATATGAATTCTCATAATACAGTTTGAAATAAACAAACTGTTTTTGATTTATATGTACATTTATTTTGGGATACCCAAGTTGCTAATGTTTTGGTCTTTGGTGTATAGCTGTTTATTTAGTAGTCTGTTTATTGACTGATTTTAATTTTTCTGCAGATTGTAGGTATTGCAGCAAAACAAGGACGGGTGCGGAACGCTGCCAACACAGTTGTTAAAGTGAAACAAGTGTTGGGAAGAAGGTGACATGCTTAATACTGTCTTCTTTGCAAATTGGAGACTCAAATCAAATTGGAAAAATTGTGTTAAATGTGCATTATCGTGCTGTACAAAATATGATGATGATATGCCTTTTGAAAATTAGTTGTACCATCATAAGCAGAAAGTGGTCAACTACTGCTAGAAAAAACATTCAGTGAGAATATAGGCAGGCATGATTCAGGTGTTTGTCAGATACAACACTGAATCAATTAGTTGACTGATCATTCTATTTCTAATCCTGTCTTAGACCTACACACCAGACATGCATATTACTAAATGAGTTGTTCAGAGTGACTAAAAGATCTTGATTCCATCTTTCTCTGTGTCTCTGTTGGCAGCTTTGATGATCCAGAGACCCAAGCTCATAAAGCACATACCAAGTGTCAGGTAAGTGTAACAGATCCAGTGTGTGTTGTCTTTGATATGGACAAAAACCATACAACATGTACGTTTACAGCTATATCAAAGTGAAGTGTAAGTATTTGTCCCAAAATGATTGCTTTGCTTCAGTAATGTTTTGTCATACAGATCATACTGTATGGTGGTTTATCTTGAGTCAAAAGCATGATAGATTGTCTGCCACTTTTACTGTGAAAATACTATAAACTATTGGCTATACTTAATGACTGAGAAATTGTTACTGTGGTCAGGTGGTCAACAGAGAAGAGAAACCTTATTATGAGATTACAGCAGGAGAACACCCAGAGTATGTTGCTCCAGAAGATGCTGCAAAACTCATCTTCCACAAAATGAAAGGTAGCACTCAGTCACTCACTCATTCACTCACTCACTGTACATAAATAGTAAATTGACTGATCATTCCTATTTTCCCAGAAACTGCTCAGTCAGCTCTTGGCTCTGATGTCACAGAGGCGGTCATTACGGTCCCTTTTGAGTTTGCACATGCTCAGAAGCGTGCTCTGAGGTAGGGCACAACTACATATTACAACTGTCATATTTTGTTGTAAAACAGTGCAAATCGTTACATTTTTACCTCTTTGCTCTCTTTGCTCTGTTTGTTTTGTGCAGGGAGGCAGCTGAAGCAGCAGGTTTCCATGTACTGAGGCTGATCCATGAGCCTGCTGCAGCCCTGTTGGCCTATAACATCGGACAGGACTGTTCCTCTGGAAGGAGGTAGAACAGTGAGGCATGCTGGGAAACAAAAAATGATTAATTTGTTTACTGATGTTTGCCTTTTATTAAAAATCAGATGTGATTGGTTATTGCTGATATAATGAAGGACAGATACTCATATTGATCTGAACTCTGTTGACAGCCATGTCCTCGTGTATAAACTGGGTGGGACGTCCCTGAGTGTGACTGTCCTGCAGGTCAATGGAGGAATATTCCGGGTTCTCAACACCCACACTGACCACAGTATTGGAGGAGAGAGCTTCACTCAAGCCTTGGCCCAGTACCTTGCCACCGAGTTCAAACGGTAATTACTGAGTTTTTATGTGCTGCTTCAGACTCTTCTTACATCTCATAATCTGGCTCAATTTGGGCTTTGAGGTTTGTACTATACACATGTGAAAGATTATAATATTGAGTTGGGTCCTGATTCAAAGTCCCTTCCTTCTCACCCAAACACATAGTCAATGTGTTGTATACATTTTTTAATTTGTCAACCCCTCCCATTCATCCCATGTTATGTTATGTGTGTTTTGTTTTTTTGTAGTACCTTTAAGCATGATGTGAGCAGTAATGCTCGGGCAATGCTGAAGCTGATGAATGGAGCAGACATGGCCAAACACTCTCTGTCTTCATTAGGATCAGCCAACTGCTTTGTTGACTCACTGCACGATGGGATTGACTTTGAATGCAATCTCTCAAGGTAAGCTGACACTAAGCTTCTAAAATTAAAAAAACAAAAACAAAACACACCCAAAATAGGAACCTAGTAATATAATAAAACTACTAAATATGCACAGATGATGTTTATGGTGCCCTCATACTTTTTCCAAATGATTTCATTGTTACAGACAAATTTTCAATTTCGGTATAAAATCCTGAAAGTTTTGCTCAAGTTGTGGCTCATCTCGATGATTTCAATGGTGGTCTTTCCTCAATCTGTCCATTTCCAGCTGCAAGTTGTGTATGGTCTAGAGACATTACTTGCTTCCTTAAACGTCAAAGAACTCAAAATGAGATGATGAGAGATAAGAGAGTCAGGAAGTTAAAAAACAAATTGGAACATGGAAAGATGAGGACGGTTTACCATCCTGTGAAAATAGATGGACTGAGGCAAAGTGGAAAACTTGTCCTGTGGTCAGACACGTCAACATTTGAAATTGTGATTGGAAATCATGGACACCACATCCTCTATGCTTAAGAAGAGATGGACCAGCATCTGTGTTGGGTAGCCTAGCTTATTTCACAAAGACAATGTCAAACAACATTATGTTTGATATAATTATCATTTTGGCTCTACACACCTCCACAATGCGTTTGAAATTAAATAACTGAGATGCAATTTTAGCTTTAATGACTTAAAGATTTAATGGGCTAAACATAAAAATTGACTTTAGGAACTCTAATCTACAAATAATACAGTATAAAACCCTCCATCGAACACAGTGCAAAACAAACTACAAAAATGGATCTTGTTCACATCATTATAGGTTTCACACAGTTATATGGTATGTTTTTAAATAAGTCTTATAAGTTCTTCTTCATAATATTCACTCGGTGTCTCGCTATGGGATGCAGCCTCCTGCAGCCCTGATAGAAGCATTTATCTCAATCCGCCAATCTTGACTGGCCGATGAAGGTGTTCATCTGCGCTGCACCCAGTAGTCCCACCTCTGGTCCGGCTACGAAGGCAAGCGCTCCCCCTGGCCCGTAGTGCGGTGAAACAGCTTCTTCCTGTCTTCCCCGAGTTGGTGGCCGAGCTGTCCAAAACTTGGAGTAACTGCCCATACAGCAATGGGAGCCCCATCCCTGGCACAGTATCCCTTGACTGCGAGGCAATGGAAGCCCAGGGTCTCCTCTCGATGCCTCTGGTGGAAGCCCCCATAGCTGCGCATCTCTGACCGGGCAGCACGAGCCAGCTATCTGTGGCCTCCTCTAGGTGTCTGACGCTGCCAACCAAGCCAGAGCGGCGTACAAGGCAGCCGACCTCTCAGCCAGAACTCTCAGCGCGCTCTCACTGCAGGCAGAGCTGTTTGGCGCATCCGCTGATGAGCAGGACCCTGACGCGTGGGAGGAAATGGCGGTCATTGCTGATTTGTCCCTCCGCATCCAGCGCGTCTCAGTCCAGGCCACGGGCAAAGTGGTGGCGACTCTCGTCATTTAGGAGCAAGTGAGATGGCTCAACCTCGCTAACTTGACTGACATACTGGATATGCCAATCGTCCCGGGGAGCATCTTTGGCTCTGCATTGGCCACGATGCAGCAGAGATGTGAGGTGAAGAAGAAGGATGACGAAGCCCTGAAACTTTGTCTCCCCCAAAAAGCACCTACGACTTCGCCCCCAGTGCAGCGCAAATCGTTTGCTCAAGCTGCTTCCCAGCCGCTGCATTTGAAGATGCCAAAGTGGCCGCGACAGCCCGGCCCTCCCCTCCCACTAATGAGAGAGCCTGGAGCCGGCTGGCACAGAAAATCTCCTTCCGCGACCACAGTCCTGCTGCAGCCTTTGTCCCCCAGGCGAGGAAGAAGAGAGTGGCCTGACAGCCTTCCTCTCTCCGGGTGGAGCATCCTGTCGTTCCCCGTTATGCAGGCCCACCGTTCTGGCTTTTTTGTGTGCGCCCCATGCTGCCGATCCTAAATAGGTCACGATTCAAACAGCTGGCTAATATGGTAAATTGGTGTATTTTAAGAGAGAAGCAGTTTTACAAACAGACCATATACCCGCCCCTACGGAGTCCTCAAAAACGGAGAAGGAACGCACACAAGATTGGGCCACACTCTAGCTGTCTCCCTATTGGCTGGTGAAACACACTAATATTAGCGCAGGGAGGGACATTGTTCAGTCTGAGCAGACCCCTCAACCTGAGAGGACACGTTCCGAGTGCGAGCACAAAAATTTTTAGAGCGTACAGGTTTGAGGGCGAGCGCACTTAGGTTTGAGCGCATAGACGTTAGATCTGAGTGCGCACAGGACAGATTTGAGTGCGAGTGAAATGTTTGTGTTCAAGAAGAAGAAATGTGAGCGCAAGCATGTGATTTTTGAGTCCAAGCAGACACAAAAAAAAGCAGCAGAAATCTGAGTGCGAGCACAAAATGTGAACACGAGGAGAATAAATCTGAGCACGAAAAGGAGAAATCATGCTCTCAAACTGAAAAACTACACTCTTGAATAAAGATAGCAGAATTCTTCCATAGTGGCGCTCCCTCAAGTTTGACCATTTGACAGAATTCTGGCTAATGTTTGATTTCAATTTGAACAAAACTGCTTTGAAGGCTCACATGTTTTCTGCCTGGTGTCCCCTGACGTGCCAGCCCTCCTGACGGGCGCGGAGGTGCGAGGGCCTGACCAATGCTGCTTGCAGCTTTAATTGTGATTGTATTCTGTGGCGTTCACATAGGCCGTTTCAGTATGCTACATGTGCAGGCATTGCCACATTGTGCTCTCTCATGTGCTTATATGTGCATTTCAGTTTTCAAAAGATTACATTATCTTTATTATATTTTACCTTAAACAGGGTTCAGTGATTAAATATATTTCCAGTTGCCAATGTTCATATTTCATCAACTCAACTGTTTCAGACCATGTATAGTATTCCAGTCTACATGTTTGTTATATACTCAAACCATAGCTCTAAGAAAACTTGAACACCTCACTGCTCCAAGAACACATCGGAATCGTACAATGGTACAAAGAAATCTATCTCAAAGAAAACAAATGTCACTCTTCTTGAAAACATGGGAATCATTTATTCTCTCTTAATTTAGATTTTGCCAGGTAGTGAATGCAGGTGAGCCACTAACTAACCCCTGAAATGCCCATACTGTATATGCACTAATTTACATTATCATAATCAGCATCTTCCTAATGAATGTACTTATGTTTTGCCTTTATGAGCATATGTAATGTAATATATTGTCATATATTGTGGTCTTTTCTCAGAGCTCGATTTGAGCTGCTCTGCTCCTCACTTTTCAACAAGAGCATCCAGCCAATCAGACCCCTGCTAGAGAAGGCAGGACTCTCCACCAGCAACATCAACAAGGTACAGTGTGTGAGAAGGTTTTTATAAAAATAAATAAATAAATAATAGGCATAATTTTCATATATGGTTTATTGTTTTAAATGGTCCAGCTACAATGATAGTTTTATGACGTGGATAAGAGTGACATATTGTGATAGTGAATAAACATTTTTAACAGCGTGAAATACTTGGGTTAAACGCGTGCTTTGAGTGATTCAGTTAGAGCTGCAGCTAATGATTATTTTGGTTGTCGACTAATCTATCAATTATTTTTTCAATTAGTCACAATTATTTCTGCTGAAATAGAACAAAACAGAAAGATGCATCATTCAGAAGCTAGAGTCTGTGCGTCATGTTTTATCACAGTCTAATATAAAATTAATTAGTGCCGAGTGCCCGCAGGCTTCTGCGTGTTTTTTGGCAGTTTTATTAGTGCCTCGTGCCTGCGACACGAGGCGACTACTCCCATAGCTGCTTGCAGCTATGGGAGTAAACTGCTCCTGTGGCCACAAATTTCACACTACAGACATGATTTGTACATAAAAACGTAGGAAAATTTGTCTTCTCGCTCCGATTCGTCTACGAAAGCTGTGAGTATTATAGTTTTGGCCTGAGACACAGAGATACGCCACCTGGACCCATCCACCGGCCCATAGACTGCTATGTTAAAAAGGCGGGAGATTTTCTGGAGGAAAGCAGAAGTCACCTTTCTTTGAATCGATGTTAATAGGTCATATTTCTTCATTTTACACACAAACTGCATATCTAGACGATCAGGGAAGTCTCTAGATGCCCAAACTTAAGTCGGTTCAATGATTGGAAATACGGTTTGGCCAGATATCCTTCCTGTTCGAGGCATGGTCTCAGCATTTTCTCTCTCTCTCTCTCTGCCTTCCAACTGAAATTCAAACTGCTGCACTAACTGCCCGGCGGCAGCCATCTTAGCAGTTATTGTCAGTTAATTTGAATTTGTCTGTGTAAAATGACAGAGGGAGACAGCAGAGCACCTAGCGCATTAGCACTAGCCACTAACTGACAGACATTAACACAGGCAACTCAAGCAAGACATTTTCTGTGGTGACTGTCAATCTGTGTTTAAATCTGCTGTTGCTGTGACTATGATGCGACACACACACACACACACACCTAACAACTTCAAAATCAGTTAGTGGCTAGAGCTAATGTGCTAGCTGCTGTGCTGCTCTGCTCTCTCAGACAAGTTCATATTCACTGCCACTATATGCTAAAATGGCGGCCTAGTGTTAGCAATTAGCATGTTGTTGCACCTAACAACCACACACACACACACACACACACACCTAAGAACTTCCACAAATTTTGTACTACAGAAATAAAAATTATATCACTAGATTCAGCTCATTTAGGACATTACTAATATATTGACCTTATACAAACCTTCTGCACATTGTTTTCAAGACATGACATTTGCTAACATTTACAGCTGATGCTAGAATTAGTGGCTAGCACGTCAGTGCTAGCTGGTCTTGTGTGCAAATAAACATGTTAAATATTACTATTTGAGATATGCTTTTTCACTACAGAACCCCGGCAACAGCCTACTCGGCACTTCCAAAATTTCCGCGGGAATTTTCTAGTTATTATTAAATATGCACAGATGATGTTATTACTGATTTATTTTTTTATTGATTAAATATCTTACAAATTAATTATTAATATGCTCCAAATCACAGATTACCACTTACATAAAGTGGAGGTTTACTATTTAGTGTAATTTCCAATTCATAACATTAACATTACATTACTTTAATATCCTACGCATGAGTTATTATTGATATTGTCACTGTTTGGCAGAAGCCTCTTATTTTTTATGAATAATTCTACTGGCCACCATTCAAGTCTGTGCACATAATTAACAGATGAAAGTATTCAAAGAGCATCACCTGATCTGTAAATCTCCACTGAACCTCCTGTCTGATGACACGGGAGAGCGTGAGCTCACAACAACCTCAGCTCTTCACATTTTGTGTTTTAATAAGTCTTGTTTTGGTTGCACACCAATTGATAAATATGTCTTTGTAAAAAAAACAGCAAATCTATTTGGATTTGATGTGCTTTTAGGTTTGTGGGCTAATATAAAGACACACGTACATTTATGACCAGACACGTACATATGACCAGATTTCACTGCCCAGATTGAACATATTGTCAATGTCCACGATATGTCACTACAATCACTACAAATTTGTCTATATGGCTGATAAGTCGCTGATAACTAAGACAAATAATTTGTAATTTGCTGCCATGATAAGACAGCTCAGTTTGATATGCTACTTCTATGCTACTGTGCCAATCTTCCTGTAGTACATTTCCTATAGTGTGTATGCTTGTTGTGGTGCTAATGAGATTTCCTCTGGGTGAAATCTTTGAAAAATATTTGATTTAACAGTATTTGATCATACAGTGGGGTTTTGTAATATGACGCATCAGCGCTAAAATTTTTGATCAAATCGTTCAAATCAAATCAATTTCTTTTTTTGTATAGCCCAAATTCACAAATCACATTTTGCCTCAGGGGGCTTTACAATCTGTACAGGGAGTGACACCCTCTGTCCTTAGACCCTCGGTTTGAGTGAAAAATGTGGAAGAAACATCAGGAAGAGCCACAGAGGAGGGATCCTTCTCCCAGGATGGACAGACGTGCAATAGATGTCACGTGTACAGAACAGATCAACACAAACATATTGTGCAACTACAATGAATGATAAAATGACAATGAATTACAATGAATGATAACAGTAGCAGTGGAACCTGTGATAGAGAGAGAGACACAGATACACAGCAGCAGTAAATCATTAACTAACTATAAACTGTGATGGAGATATGGTAACAATAAAGTGAGATAAACTCTTCAGAAAAGACATTTTAGAAGAAGAAACAGTTACTTGGAATTTACTTGGAAATTACCTCTGTGGAGGCAAGAAAACAGCAAGAAACCTGGGAAATATTGCATAATATATTCTCATGCAAGTGAGTGAGATCATCAGAGAGACAACGTAACCTACTAAAGGATTTACAAAAACTTTAAATGTTATAAGTGTTGAATGATAAAGAAACTAAACCTAGCTTGGTGTTAAAGTGTAAACAGCTAGCTACCAACAACCAAAACCCTAGCAACTGTTACCAAGGAGCAGTAGACCAGCAGAATTCCATGGCTTCAATCACAGTCTGTACAGAGGCTGTTCCACTGTTATATCCAGACATACAAGCAGAAACTCCTGAAAGAAAGACCAGAGACACCCTTTTCTGATCAATACAAGAGTGGAGATGTCAGCATTCTGATCTTATTCACAGACCAACCACTAGCATGGCATGCTACCATAAATGCCCACTATCCTCATGTAAAGAGAGAGGGGATTTGTAATGGCTGGAAACTAAAAATCCAAGAAGCATAAGACCCAGACAGTGTCATGATTAGATTATTATACTATATTATATAGAATAGGACTATCATGGTGCAAGGAAACCACAAGCAGGTTGAGACTGACTTCATTCTTATAAAGAAGAGAGCCCAACAGGAGAAGTCTGCCCCCACTGTCAACACCCACATCCTGTTGGACACAGACACCACCCCTACTTCCAGCTGCCCTACTAGGGAACAACCCCTTCAGGAAAATGAGCCTACCAGCCCAGAACAGGCCTCAGGACTCCCAGCTGAACCACACCACCAATGATATGAAGGTGATATTTACAGAGCTGGAGAGCTTGTACAATTGAGTACTTTCTTCTACTACTACCTTCTGCTAACAACAGCACAGAAGAATCAGAGAATCAATCCCCCACCACAGAGCCCCAGTCACTCATTGAAATGAGAGACAGATTTACACAACTACAGATCAGACAAGTGGAGATGGAACACACAAGCAGCCAAGGACAACCCCCCACTCAGACCAAGTGACACAGAGGGGGAGAAAGGCTTATCTGCTCTGTGGCCTAAGGTAAAACAGCTCAAAGAAAATGAGGAGTCTTCAGTGAAGGAAAGGAGGCGGCTCTGGGCTCAGGTCAAAAGACTGAAAGACAATGAGGAAGCATTGAGGCAGGAGATGAGCTCAGAACTCAGAAGAGGTGCAGAAGCTCCGAGACAAGATGAGCATGTTAACCAGTGTACAACCCATGAGAGCACCGCCTACGCTGCAGAGGAACAACAGGATACAGACAACAGTCCCACCCAATCAGCAACACCACCAAGCCAAGACACACAAAACCAAGAGACCCCTCCTCCAACAAACAACACTATCACACGTACAGAGAGCAGTCCAACCCAAAACCCACAATTTTTTCTTCTCATAGACTCAAATGGGAGATATGTTGAAGAGAAAAACTTTTCCCAAACCACAGAATTGTAAAATTGAAATCCAAATGCAAAGGTAGTCATCCTCACCCTGCTACCCTGACACCATGCTGCACCCAGAGGACATCCCCCTTTACCTTCACCATCCCCATAACACACATAATCACAGGCTGTAAGTAGAGCCCCAATTCTTCACCTGACAGAGCCCCACCTTGTGATCTGAGCATACATGAGAGTCTCAGTGAGCTCTACACAATCATCGTCCAGGCTTAAACACTGGAATGGAAATCCATCGCTATTTCATCCTGGAATATACAAGGTCTGAGGTCGGCTGCCTTTGGCCTCAAGAGCAGGAACCCAGACTTCACCAAAGAAATAAAAAATACAGACATTATTGTCCTACAGGAGACATGGCACAGAGGAGATGGTCCAACTGGCTGCTAACTACAGACAGCTTGTAGTACTATCCTCCAAGTTAACAGGGAAGAGACTTGGGAGGTATACTAATATGATACAAATCTGAATTGACCCACTCCATTAAGATAATCAAGCAGTTACGGCATTTAACGTTGGTGCGGCGGCTGGCGCGGTGGACAGCCCAACATACTGGCCCACGGGTGCGGGGTGGATGGCCCACCATACCGCCAGCTGCGGCGGTGGGCGCCTCTGCGATCGACTTGATCACGTCTGGCGATCGACCGGTAGCTCGCGATCGACGTATTGGGCACCCCTGTTTTAGTGGTACGCAGTACCGGACCGTACCGGCTTACTTTCACCCCTCTGCGAGCCACATGCAGTCATCAAAAGAGCCGCAGGTTGCCGACCACTGGACTATACGTATATCAGACTGCTGACTAATTAACCACTTCCAGGCTTATGGTCACATTGTCGTTTGTGGAGGCCTGAATGCCGAGAACCAGACACCCTGAGCACCCAGGGGGACAAATATCTTCCAGGAGGTAGAAACACCCTCTTACAGCTCTGTCGTTCGCTGGGACTGTACATAGTCAATGGTAGAGTCCAAGGGGACTCATATGGTAAGCTTACCAACAGCTCATGTCTGGGTGACAGCACAGTAAATTACTTGCATAAGACCGGATGACTTGTTTGAGTATACATGCTGTTCAGAGAATCTGATAAACAGCCAGAGCATGGCGGACTCCGTTACACTAAGTGGCGCTGTAGCTCTCTCAACAAAGAACCACTTTCGGTTAACCTCTACTTATCAGCAACAACAAACTATCTGAAGACATTCAAACAAAGATTACATACGAGGAAATGGACGATGCTACAGCTGCGTACTTTTCGTGCATTATTTTCGCCCTAATAATGAATATAAAAAGAACAACGGGTCTTTTGGCTTCCGGGTGAAAGGCCCGGAGGAAAATGTTGCGCATGCGCAGAATGCAATATCAGCTTCAGATCCGACTGCTGAGTATACGTGGCCTTAAATATTCAACTATGATCGAATTATCTAGGTGTTCTTATCCGATTCCGATTCTGATGCGATCAGAAATTTGAATTTCTTGCAGCATGTAAACGTACTGAGGGATGCAGCTTGAGCTCAACCCTCAACATATACATTAATGAATTGGCAAAGTCACTAGAGCAGTTTGTAGTACATGGCATCACTCTAGTAGACACAGAGATCAAATGCCTACTGTTTGCAGATGACCTGTTACTGTGATACTGTCTCCGACAAAAGAAGGATTACAACACCTTGATCCACCACCACAAACACAAACTCTTCCTAGGTAAGACGGCCCTAGAACATACAATAAACTACACTTGCCTCGGCCTAAACATCAGCACCACAGGTAACATCAACAAAGCTGTAAGTGACCTGAGAGACAAGGCGAGAAGGGATTTTTACGCCATCAAAAAGAATATCAAATTCAAAAACAGCCCAATTCAAATCTGGCTCAAAATATTGGACAGATAGAATCTATTTCATTTTCATCAAAATTCAAAAGAGAGCAATTTTATGATCCCCTTAAAGACAGTGACCACAATACGCTCCATAAAAAAGCCCTTACCCACAGAGAGACTGTAGAGAGATGCCCCCTCAGCCAACTGGTTCAGGGACTCCGTCCACAAACACAAGCAGAGCCGTCAAACAGAAATCCCATGAGACTAGCAGAATACCTGAGTACTGTGACCGATCCGAAGCTCAGGAAATCTTGACTATGGGCAGACTCGGTGAGCACAGCTTTGCCATCGAAAAAGGCTGCCACAGACGGACCTAGCTCCCCAGAGAAGACAGACTCTGCACCCATTGCACACAACACAAGGTAGAGACCGAGCTGTACTTTCTAATCACCTGCCAACTGTACCAAGACATCAGAGACACATACTTCCCACGGATCACAAGCACGAGAAAGACTTTGAGACCTTAGACAAGACAAAATCTTCCATACGTGCTGGGTGAAGTACAGCAATGTGCAAACATAGCAGCAAGATTTTTGAACTGCTGTGACCACAGAAGGACG
The DNA here is from genome assembly GCA_014281875.1 of Nibea albiflora. Classification (NCBI taxonomy): domain Eukaryota; kingdom Metazoa; phylum Chordata; class Actinopteri; family Sciaenidae; genus Nibea; species Nibea albiflora. The sequence goes on from CM024810.1 coordinate 19,693,225, forward strand.
TCCAGTGAACAGACCTAGACCATCCCCTCCTGAGGGACATCATTTACTTTACATATATTTCCTAATTCTTGCAAAGTTAATGTTTAACTGATATGTATATAGGCCCTTTATTTCACAACTATTATATGCCTTATTTATAATATTGCACATCTATAATCTAAGCCTTTGTACAGTGAAAGCACAATTCTCCAATTTAATTATTTTTTTATTCCTGTATTTTCTGTTAAGACCTCTATCTATGCTTTTTGTTAATGTCACACTTGTTTTTGCAATGTTAATGCCAATAAAGCTGTATTGAATTGAATTGAGAGAGACAGAGAGACGGATGGAAGAATGGATGGACGGACGGAGGGAGTCCTCCAGCAGTCTAGTCCTTATAGCAGCATAACTAAGGGATGACCTGAGCCAGCCCTAACTATAAGCTCTATCAAAAAGGAAAGTCTTAAGTCTACTCTTGAAGGTGGTGACCGTGTCTGCCTCCCGAACCCAGAATGGTAGTTTCTTCCACAGAAGAGGAGCTTTGTAGCTGAAAGCTCTGGCTCCCGATCTACTTTTGGAAACTATAGGAACCACAAGGAACCCAGCATTCTGAGAGTGCAGTGTTCTAGAGGGGTAGTAAGGTACTTACTAAGATTTCTTTTAGATATGATGGTGCCTGACCATAAAGAGCTTTGTATGTAAGGAGAAGAATTTTAAATTCTATTCTAGATTTAACAGGTGGCCAATGCAAAGAAGCCAAAAATGGGACAGATGTTGAAGATACAATGATACTAATTAAGGTCTATTCAGGTCAGACAGAGTCAGGCTGCTCCTGTGGTGTATGTTGGTTCAAGATTCTGTTGCAATAATTAGTACATTAGTACATCCAAAGGTTTGTAATGATACTAATTAGTATCATTAATTAGTATCATTACAAACCTTTGGATGGTAAATCAAACCTTTGGATGGTAATAAATGCAACATGTTTTTCATGTGATTTTTCTATTTTAGGTGGTTCTTTGTGGTGGCTCGGCAAGGATCCCTCGTCTCCAGCAGATGATCCGTGAGATGTTTCCTGATGTGGAGCTTCTCAGCTCAGCACCTCCTGATGAGGTCATTGCCGTGGGAGCAGCACTGGAAGCAGGCTTGCTGGTTGGCAGAGATGGTCTTGTCCCTGAGGAGGAGTCTGTCACAGTAGATGTTTCTACCACTGACATACTAGTCAAGGTATACTGGGTAATTTTGAACACAGAAAACAGTAAAATCATTTTGAGCAGAGAATGACTTAATTTTGTTTTTCATATCTACATGAATGTAAATGTTTTAATTCTATATTCCTTTCACTCTATATATGGATCTTCTATTTCGTATAATTTCTGTTTGACTGTGGTGTGGTGTGGATGTTGCAGGAGGTGGATGAATCTGGAGCTGAGGTGTTCACTGTTCTCCTTCCATCGGGCACACCCCTCCCTGCCCGCAGACATCACACTCTGAGTGGAGAAGGGAAACATTCTTCCCTCCGCTTGGAGATTTACCAGAAAAATGTCACGAAGCAGCCAGAACAGCTTGCAAAGGTATGGAAAAACATTAACACTGGATCTAATGTAAAAGAAAACACTTGCTTTTGTTTGAACACCCAGTAGCACCTTCAAGTTGTTTGATTCATTAATGATGCTTTCACATTTCAAAAAGACATAAGTTGAGCAACATACTGAATGCCAAATTGCTCCTGAAGGCTGTGCCATAGGTGTGTGAATGTATGAAAGGTTAGCTCTTGATAAGCAGTCTGTATATGGTGAGACAAACATTACTCTAAACAACAGGTGTGAGGTGTCTTAGAAGTAGGGTGGTAAACAATAAACAGATGCGACAGGGTACTCGGTTTAACAAGTGAGAGATATGGCTGCTTCAGTAGAAGTCTGTAATAAACATATATCGACATATATTGAGAGATGTGCAACTGTACTTAGAAGGCAGTGGGGAAGCAGAACACCGTACCTTGTGTTTTTGGAAATGCACTTACAGTTGTGTTCAAAATAATAGCAGTTCGCCAGATGTCATGCAGACACTGAATTCAGGCCACAGTACACTCTGAAGACCATGAAGCATGGTGGTGCAAGCATCATGATATGGGGATGTTTCTCGTACTATGGTGTTGGTCCAATTTATCGCATACCATGGCTCATGGATCAGTTTGGGTACATCAGAATACTGGAAGAAGTCATGTTGCCATATGCTGAAGAGGAAATGCCCTTGAAATGGGTGTTTCAACAAGACAATGACCCCAAACACACCAGCAGGCAAGCAAAATCATGGTTCCAGACAAACAGAATTCAAGTAATGGAGTAGCCAGCACAATCTCCAGACCGTAATCCTGTACAAAACATAAAAAAAGCAGTTCATGAGGTAAAACCAAGAAATGCAGAAGTACTGTGGAACGTAGTACAATTGTCCTGGGTTGCAATACCTGTTGACCAGTGCCAGAAGTTGGTCGACTCCATGTACCACAGATGTGAAGCAGTTATCAGAAACCGTGGTTATGCAACTAAATATTAGTTTATGATTCTCAGGAAAGTTGAATCTTCAAGTATTTTTTAGCATATACAGTACATTTTTGTGTATGAAATAAAAATATTATAAAATATTATATTATATATATTATATAATTCAATTACTTTCCAATTTTCTTGCTTTGAAATAGAATGTGCAATGTCCCCAATGCATTTGTGTACACTAAAATACGATTTATTTGTCTGTTGGGGAACACCGTTTGTGTTCAGTAGCTGCATGGGGTAGATCGCCTGGCAGTGTGTACACAGTCAACTGTGTTGATGCATCCATAATGCAGAGGCGTGTGTCAGAGTGTACAAATATGAATGAACCTTGACTGTTTCCATTTAAGATCTGGTACTCCCAAAAATTGCAGTCAACTGTTAAATAAAATATATTGGATAAATACATGTAAAAAGTATGTAAAAATGTTAATAAAGCCAAATCAAAGCTTAAGGCGTGTTTAACAATGACACTAAATTAATTTAGCTCAATAAATGACAATATTAACTTCATTAGAAAGTTGCCACCTGTCAGTATCAGTTCAGTACAGCAATATAAATACCTTTTTTACTCATAATACTATAATACTGTAACTTGAACTGGTTTGTAATCTAACATCTAACCACTTTTTCTAATCTGATTCTAACTCTAACTTCTAGGAAAAATTGTCAAAATAAATCCTTGATTATTCTTCTTAATAATTGAAATCCAGCCCTCCATCACATCCCGTCCCCCACCCCTCTGTCTCAAACTCATCCAGTTGTGGCAGACCCACGCTGAGCTGGTATCTGCTCAAAGTTCCACTGGTTACTCATGGTGGGAATTGTTTTAAATCATATTACAATGAGTATGGTGTAGATCTGTTCTATATGGAAAGTGTCTCGAAATGACTTGTGTTATGATTTGATGATTTGAAATTAACCATTAACTGTTTGTGTATAATATGTAGATCATCTTGAGGGACCTGCAGCCCAGTGAGAAGAACCATGATATCGACACTGTGGTGACTATGAAAAGGTAACCAGTCTTCCAGGATCTGAACATAGGCCTTTGATGTGACTGCTTGTAGATCATTATTTCTGTATGTTGCAGGGATGGCTCCGTTCACGTCAGCTGTGTAGAACACAACAGTGGAAGGCCAGAGGTCATCACCATAGCAGCTGCATCATGAAGCTATTGTTCTGAACAAACCACATACCAGCACACAATATCAGTGCAATGTTTTGTTTTGTTTGTTTCTTACTCAATAAATATCATCAAACTTTAAACTGGGTTCAGATTTATTAAATCATTTTTTAATGAGCACACAAGTGAGGGTGGTGGAATGTGCTACCATAGCATGATAATTCAGTTCAATTGTAAATATATAGCACCATATCATTACAGATGTACATACATTTATTTTGTTTGATTTTAGAATCACATTATACACGTGAAATTATTCTTCTGCATTTGACCCATCCAGCTGGCATCTGTCTGAACACACATGCACACAGACTGGAGCGATGGACAGCGATTCATTGCGCCTGGGGAGCAGATGTTGGAGTATGGTGCCTTGCTCAAGGGCACCTCGGCCGTGGCAAGGAGGTGGACTGATGCCCACCAGCTGTCAGTTCACCTTTCACCTTTCCCCACTCTACCACTGAGCCATGGCCGGCGCGAGTATCTGAAGAGACTCATACAGAGCAGGTCTAGACTGTATATAATATTATCTACAGAGACCAACAGTTCCACCATGAGCAAACACTTGGCGAGGAAAAATAAACCTCAAGCAGAGCTGTGGACGGTCATCTGCTGTGACCAGTTGAGTTAAAGTAAGCTCAGTTCAACCGTATCATAAAACTAAACATCTAGACCATTACCAACATTACATACGAAACAGTGATTAGCACAATTACAGCACACACAGATTACAGACGTTCAATAATTCAGTATTTACAAGATGTGTACATCAAACTGTTTTAAAAATGGATTGGCAGGGACTATAGTGCTTTCTGTCAGTCTTTATCATGAGTTATGAGTCCAATTATGGTGTAATATGGTTGTGGAGAACCTGTGGGGCACCTGTTATATATACGTTTATATTTGATGCTGTTCATCTTAACCTCTATTGTTTCCTCCATAGGAAGTCTGGCTGAATCCTGTCCCTCAAACAGCGTAACTCTTCTCCGTAGAAGTCTTGCTGGACACAACGAATGATGACTGTTTTAGCTTGCCATCGTGCATCAACAGCATCTGCTTTGTGAGTTTTGGAGAATGTCCTTGTTACTTGAATAAGCCTTGTGATGGCTTGTAGTAGTCTCTTCCAACTGGAAAATTGTTCAAATCGTGCTGAGCTGAACTGAACTTCTGTAGCTTTAGTGTAGTTGACAGCAACCTGGGGCCGAACTTCCTCATCAAATTCTGGATCAACAAGGTCAAAACTGTTGCTTGGTGGAGGCTCACTGGTGTTCCTCAGGAATCCCAGACCGGAGAACCAGTTAGAGGTCTTGAGAATGTCCACTGACATAGGTCTTGTGGCGTGATCTGCCGGATTCTGCTCGGTGGCGACATGGCGACTGCCATTGTTGTGGATGATTTAATTTCCTGATGCGATTGACTTGGTTGGCAACATGCACATGGAAACTTCTAGAGGTGTTATGGATGTACCCGAGAATAATCCTGCTGTCAGTGAAGAATCTTACTGCATGCATCTCAATGTCCATCTCACTGCAGATCAAATCCACTGTAGTGGCAATCTGAAAAAAACAAAAAAGCCACTTGAGGGGAAATTGAAGTCCTTTGTAACTTGTTGTGGTGGCAAATAATCAGATCTTCCAAGAAATAATGCTTTGACGTTTTATTAATGCAAATTAATAACTACAAAAAGAATCCGGGTGTACTAAATAAATGAATGAATGATCAAATCAAATCAAATCAAATCAAATTTTATTTGTATAGCCCAAAGTCACAAAACACATTTTGCCTCAGAGGGCTTTACAGTCTGTACAGGGAGTGACACCCTCTGTCCTTCGACCCTCGGTTCGAGTGAGGAAAAACTTGCCCACAAAAAAACCCTTTTAACAGGGAAAAAATGTGGAAGAAACCTCAGGAAGAGCCACAGAGGAGGGATCCCTCTTCCAGGACGGACAGACGTGCAATGGATGTCACATGTACAGAACAATCAACACAAACATATTGTACAATTACAATGAATTACAATAGATGGTAGAGTGAATTACAGTAGCAGTGGAATCTGTGATAGAGGTAGAGATAGACAGATGCACAACAGCAATAAGTCATTAACCAACTAAGCTGTAGTGGAGATGGTAGCAATGACAGTAATGCTATATATTGTGGACGTCAGCAGCAGACCACAGCAGCAGTCACGATCCATGAGAACCTGCTGGATGACAAAGCACAGAAACTTCGGGGAAGAAGTTTAGTTAGTAACATGCATTGATGATAATGATGATTGGAGAGAGAGAGAGGGAGTGAGAGAAGGTTTTCAGCAAAGGGACGTCAAGTGGACGTCAGCAGCTGACCACAGCAGCAGCCACGATCCATAAGAACCTGCTGGATGACAAAGCACAGAAACTTCGGGGAAGAAGTTTAGTTAGTAACATGCATTGATGATAATGACGATTGGAGGGAGAGAGGGAGAGGGAGAGAGAGAGAGAGAGAGAGAGACAGAGAGAGAGAGAGAGAGAGAGGGAGAGGGAGGGTTTTTCAGTAAAGGGAGATGTGACTACATCTTCAACCAATACCATGCCTGACGGCATAACCCAGATAACCCCGGCAGTCTAGTCCTATGGCAGCATAACTAAGGGAAGGCCTGAGCCAGCCCTAACTATAAGCTCTATCAAAAAGGAAAGTCTTAAGTCTACTCTTGAAGGTGGTGACCGTGTCTGCCTCCCGAACCCAGAAAGGTAGTTTGTTCCACAGAAGAGGAGCTTGATAGCCGAAAGCTCTGGCTCCCTGTCTACTTTTGGAAACTATAGGAACCACAAGGAACCCAGCATTCTGAGAGCGCAGTGGTCTAGAGGGGTAGTAAGGTACTATAAGTTCTTTTAGATATGATGGTGCCTGGCCATGAAGAGCTTTGTAAGTAAGGAGAAGAACTTTAAATTCTATTCTAGATTTAACAGGTAGCCAATGCAAGGAAGCCAAAATGGGAGAGATGTGATCTCTGATCTTGGTTCCTGTCAGAACACGTGCAGCAGCATTCTGAATTAGCTGCAAGGTCCTAAGAGACTTATTGGGGCAGCCTGATAATAAAGAGTTACAGTAGTCCAGCCTAGAAGTAACAAATGCATGGACTAGTTTTTCTGCATCCGCTTGGGACAGGATGCGTCTGATTTTGGTAATGTTGCGTAAGTGGAAGAATGCAGTCTTTGAAATTTGTTTTATGTGGGAATTAAAGGCCAAATCCTGATCAAAAATGACTCCAAGATTCTTTACGGTGGAGCTGGAGGCCAAGATGATCCCGTCTAAGGTAGCCAAGTCTCCGGACAAAGAGTTTCTGAGGTGTTTGGGTCCAATTATAAGAACTTCAGTTTTATCCGAGTTCAACATCAGAAAATTGTAGGTCATCCAATTTTTTATATCCCTAAGGCACGCTTGCAGTTTGGCTAAATGATTGGTTTCATCAGGCTTGATCGATAAATATAATTGGGTGTCGTCAGCATAACAATGGAAATTAATAGAGTGATTCCTAATAATGTTCCCTAGAGGAAGCATATATAGACTGAATAGTCGGATTGATGATTTAAACTGTGCTCATTAACAAAGCTGAAGTTATCCAATAAAACGCACAGCACCTTTTTTCTATACACACACACACACACGTGCGGTTACAAAACTGTGTGGCTTCTCTACTCCTAGAGATTTTCCCCTGCCACCTATCACCCGTGACTCCCCTTTCTAACCTTCACCCCTGATTTCATTCACGTGTGAATCGGTCAGCTGTGCAGGTGACATCACAACCACAACATACCGCATTACCACACCCACATTACCATACATACCGAATTGGCTACAATACACCGGCCCCTAATTGTTACTGTACAACAACATAACAATTCAACAACATATAACAATGGAGCCAATTAAATAATGCACAGGTGTGCTCAGTCCATATTCTTCACGAATGTGTCCATCAGATCAGATGTAACCCCACTGTTGAGATATAAGGCGTACATCAGTGTTTATTCAGCTTCTTGCAGAAGACAAATCTTGGTGACTGGCCGCTCCAAGAAGTTATACTTGGTTTGGACTTTGACGGATCGTACGAGTCCCTGTACGTCAGGAAAGGTCTGCAGTACCTTCCCCAACAACCAGGATCCACAAGGGGCAGTATGATCTGCTACGATAACAATGTCTCCTGTAACAAAGCTTCTTCTGTCTTGTTACGTTTGTCTCCTTTGTCCTTCTTGACCTTTTCTTTCTCCTTCGTCATGGCTTTTCTTGGATGAAGATGAACGTGTGAATCTGTCAGCTGTGCAGGTGACATCACAACCACAACATACCGCATTACCACACCCACATTACCATACATACCGAATTGGCTACAACATCCACCATCTCAGCTACCAAGACAGCGGCACACAACTCCAAACGTGGGACTGTGTGGGCTAGAAGCAGCGCCGACTTTGCTTTGCTCATGATGAATCCTACGTGGCACTGATTTTCTTCGTTGGTAACACGCAGGTAGGCTACTGCAGCCTAGCCTGTGTAGAGGCATCAGAGAATATACAGAGTTGTCGAGTTTGAGATAACTCTGACCAGAGCTTTTTCTTGCACTGTGATGGGACTCACAAAGCCCAGAGGATCATACAGGCTCTGAACTGTTGATAAGATGCCCCTTTTTGTGAACGGTTTCTCTTCAAGGGACGCTTGGAAACTGAAACTGTCACTCTTCAGATTCCATGTCACTCCCAGACTACGTTGAAGTGGGAGAGGATCTGCTCCAAGGTCAAGATCTTTTATGTCTTTTGCAAGGTCCTCAGGGGCAAACGCTTTCATGACCTCATTGCTGTTTGAATGTGATTGACTTGGTTGGCAACATACGGTTGCAATTTTGTCGAGTTTTAAGTTGGATGCCACCAACATTTTTTGAGTCCTCTTAAGAAGATCAATAGCTCTTTCTCGGAACTGATGTCAAGCCATCATCTACATAGAAGTTTCTCATGACAAACTCCTTGCTGTCTGTGCCGTATTCATCCTGATGTTCTTGTGCAGCTCTTCTCAGACCATAGATGGCAACTGATGGTGAGGGGCTGTTACCAAATATGTGCACCTTCATCCTGAACTCTGTGATGTTATCCTTATACCAAAGGAACCGTAGGTAATCAAGATGATCTTCTCGGACAACAAATGCATAGAACATCTGCTGGATATCTGCAGTGACTGCGATGTTCTCTTTCCTGACACGCATTAAGACCCGCAGCAGAGCATTGTTTAAGTCTGGCCCACTAAGAAGTACGTTGCTCAGTGACACACCGTCATGCTTGGCACTTGAATCAAAAACCAGTCTAATTTGATTCTGTTTTTGAGGATGGTAGACTCCGAATAGAGGTAGGTACCACCTTTCTTGATGTTCATTAGTTCTGGTGCTAGCTCTGCTTGATCGTTCCCAAATACCTTTTTCATGAACGCCAGGAAATGTTCTTTAATGTCTAGGCGTCTGTCTAGAGTTCGTCGGAGGGAGTCGTCGCAGAGCCATCTCTGTTGTTTGGAAGACGGCGGCGGGGTTTACAGAATGGCAGCGGTGCTATCCAGCTGTTTGCATCATCTATGTAAACCTCTTTGTCCATGTACAATGTATGTACAGTACATTGTACAATGTACAGTCTGCCGTACTTGATTTGTTTTTTGTTTTAAGTGTCTCTTTCAATTTTGTTAGGGCAGGGGCTTGACATGGATGTCCGTCCATTAGGCAGCACATGCGTCTTGTAAACTCTGATACTGTGTGGCTTGTGGGCTCTGTCGAGACAAACCCCTACGCCCAACGATAAAGACAGTTTATGTACTTGCAAAATGTCTCTTCCTAGGAGGACTAAGATCTGAGCATTTTCATTGAGTGGTGGTATCTTATCAGCTATAAGTTTAAGAAATAGTGGGCTATTTCAGGTGTGGGAATTTCGTCCCGGTCATCTGGAATCATTTCACACTCAGTGAGAGTTGGGGGCTTGATCTTGATCTTTCCATCAAAGGATTCCACCACAAAGTTTAACCACTCAAAGTTTGTTGAGCAGGTCTTCAGTGTGTAGGGAGTTGCTTTTTCATAAAGGCTGAAGTGGTTGAAGAACTCAGGGCGTGCAAGAGAACGATTGCTCTGATTGTCTAACATTGCATAGGTCTGAATTGCTTTTCCTGGATGATCTTCAGGATAGACTTTAACTAAACATGTTTTGCAGCAGGATTTGGCCTTGGTGTTTTCTCCACAAACCTCTGCACTTTGATGTAACTGCCGGAAGAGTTCCAGGAGGGGTCTCGTAAGTCTCCTCCTCGCTGTAGTCTGCTGGAACTCCAGAAACCCAAGGTGCTGGATTTCTTTATCGCAGTCTTTTGCTCTATGTTTGGTTGAACCGCAGCACCTGAAGCAGATGTTTTTCTCCTTAAGGTACGTTTTCCGCTCCTCCATAGGCTTACTGCGGAAGCTGTGGCATTTTCTGAGTGCATGAGGCTTGTTATGCAGGGGGCATTGTCCAGTCTTCCTCACAGACACTGGTACTTTGTTGCTGTATTTTGTGGCTCTCTCTCTTTTGGTAGAGCTTGAGAGGTTAGCTTGGGATATTATAAAGCTAGGGTCATTTCTGGTTTTAGCTTCAGAATGAACAAACTGTGAGAAGAAGGTGAAGGGTGGATAGGGAGCTTGGTTCTGTTCTTTGTATTTTGACAAATAAATTCCCCAATCCTCTTCAGGAGTTAATGTTCAACTGCCTCTGGGGATCCATAGTTCTCCTCTAATCTTTGCCAGACAATGTCTAGCCCTGCAGTTGAGTTGTGACTGTGTATAGCTCGGATCCTTTTGGCTTGTTCTTTCGATGCTGGCCTGAGCCATTTTATCAAGAGGTTTAACTATTCTCTTGGAGTCAAACTTAGTTCATCAATAATGCTTTGAAAAGAAGTTTCCCATGCCCAATAGTTCTCTTGGTGGTCATCAAACTCCATCAAACCAAACTGCTTCTTTCTCATTAGGTATTTTGCAACATCTGGTGTGGCTGCTGTCTGCTTTAAAGGATTATCAGGGTCCCATCTTTGTTGTGTAGGCTGTCTCAGGTAAGCGTTGTGCAGGGTGGATGACAAGAGTGTTAAGTCGATGTCATGACGAGAGTTCATCTCTGCATTTTCTGCAGCAGCCACAAACACTGCCTCTTCTGCGGTGGCTGTAGCTGCATCCTTTTCTTTCTTTAGGATGTGCATTCTTGTTTTTAATGTTGCTTCTTCAACCATCATCTCTGCTTCTTTCTTAGCAAATGAAGCCTGCTTGCGGGCAGCTTCGGCCGTAGCTCGAGCTTTGAGTGCAGCGGAGCTTGTTGTTAATGATTTGCTACTTGATTGGGCGATGGATCTAGTCTGACTGGTACGTTTCTTCTGCGTTACGTTGTTCCTCTATCTTGGCTGCTTTGACGTCCATGAGGAGGCAGCGATGAGATCCGTGTCGAGTTGAGCTGCTTCGTAATGAGCTTGGTGTATTACTGCCTTCTTACTATTCTGCCCTCGCAGTACGACTTCAGCTTTGTACAGCTAGACAGGTAGTTAACAGCAATTGAAGAAGACGAACTCTGGAAGTTTTGTTGAGGATTGTTTTATCTTTTGTTCTATTTTCTTCCTCAGTTTTATTTCCTTTGTTTTTACATTACAAATTGCCACATCTTTCCACATAATAAAACACAGATGTCCCCAATGTATAGAAATTAAACATACATCAGTTGTAACACCAAATGTTACAGCGATATCACCTATCTGTAACAAATACACACAAACGAGATATAATTGACTTAAGGTATAGCGCTGGGGCCCCCTTGTGGACAAAACCAACATAGCGTCGGCAAAACTAGAGCAGCAAGAAACGTAATATAACACAATAATGAAAGCAAACACGTGAGTGACACAGAAATACTATGTTACAGAGTAAACATTTACAGGCAAAGATTTGACCAAGTCTCGTCATGAAACAACTCTCGGTACTGGCGCTGGAACTGGTGCGTCACTAAAAAGGGTCCAACTAGAAACTAAGCTCGGCTGGGTGGAACATGCATTCTTATACAAAAACAAACACAATTAAGCTTTACATGTAAAACAGAACTTATAAACAATTGGCGTATCAATTTCTAACAAAGCATAACATGTTGGAAAGGCTGACTTTAAACCAGTGCCCTCTGTGACAGGTGATCAGCCGTGACAGGTGATCAGCTGCGCTGTTGAGCCATGAAACTGTGAGGCAGAACAATATACAATGACATCAATTTATACAGATAAATGTTTATATGAACTCTTACCCTGTATAAAGGATGTATAATATAGAAATGTATATCAAGTGCTTGAACTCAGACCTTACATATACAGTAATATTAGCTTCCCTTTTTCTCTATCTTGCTGTCTGATATCAAGGTCAGGTTGATCTGGGCACAGTTCTTTCACGCGGAGTTTGTCCGGCAAAATTCTCCTCTCAAACGGATGCTGAAGGAGTGATTTTACTGTAGTGCAGGTTGGGCCTTAGAGGAGTACCATTGTGTATGCCATTGTTATGTAGAATAGTGCTTGTACGTAGCAGCACTGTTAACTTTAGCCGTAGCTGGCTTGGGGCGATAAAATAATCACCCCTTCTGGAATAGATTTGAGGACGCTGATTGGCTAAATTGTATGTCAAATATTCATACCTGAAATTAGCAATTGGTTTAACTGCTTCATAGACCCGCCTCCTCGAGAGACATGCAGACAAGGAACAGCATGAGTCCAAGGCAAGATGGCAAACTGAGCGGTCGCACTCTACAAGCTCTCATACAAAACTCCTCCAAATTTGTATTATTGAATTTATATGCCCTCTAAACGTACATTTAAATGTCTGTAAGCTGTTTTTCCCGTAAAAATTACACAACTACGTTAAAAAACAACATAAAATGTCTCAGCAAGAGCTTAAAAAGAAGTTTTCGGCATGCTCCCCAGAGGGACCATGAGTGTGCTTCGCAGGCCTTGATGGACACTGACAACAGCGGGGACAAACAGTTGTTAGAGTTGTAGCCCTGTGGCTATTATTTTCATTAATTTGTATACAGATATTAACATGTTTGTGTTGGTAATAAATAATAGTTCATGAAGTGTAAACATGTTTAAAAACAGTCATTACATATACAGTTAAAAGTCAGAGATAAAAAGGTGGTGTTTTAAAATCCATGTGATTGTCAGCACAAAAAATTAGGAGACCATGTTTGTTCGTGGGGTAGTGAAGCATCTCTTTAATCTCTCATCTTTGAATGTATGTAGCTTTAGCCAATCTTGTCCTCACCTTGTTCATGTAGGAGGCATCACCTACGTGACACCGCACAGTAGTGACAGTAGAGGCTGCATTATCGGCATCCCAGCGGGATAGCCGTAAACTATAAAAATACTCTTAACTCCCAAGACGGACAGAGAGTCGTCCCGTAGTTTATGTGTCAAAACTCGAGAAGCTGACAGAGGTAAATTCATGTGTTTAAATGTACTCGGTGCGGATGTATAATTGTAATGTGTTAACAACGAGCTGAATTGCTAACCCCTGCTAGCCTTTAGCTTAGCCTGCTCATAGACTTTCCCATGGTTAATTCTGCATTGCAGTTAGCAATTGCTAATTTCTTTAAGACCTACTGTTTGTTTTTCGCCATGAATAAGTCTGTAACTAAGTTACTGAGAGGAATTATGTGATTCAGGTCCGGACATTTGCCATAAGAGGGAGACAGTGAGGGCCGGGAGAGCCCTGGACCTTTAGAGAGAGACTGTAGCTGCTGTACTTGCATGTGGCTCACAGCGCTGTGTTGCTGCACTCCATTTTCTTGCTGCTGAAACTGTACCATGACTTTTGCCTCTCTTTCATCTTAATCTCTGACTGTTACTGGATTCGTGAGTACACCATTAACCCTTTGCACGTGTGTTATGGCCGCTGGCCTGTGTTTTTGTTTTGTGTTTCTCTTTTTCTCCCTGCCTCTCTCACTATAGGTTCTGCCCCTATTTTCCTGAGGGGTATTGCACAAAACCAAGATAAGGGATTAAGCCGGGATATGTTGGTTATCCTGGCTGAATTTACCCTCAAGTCGGTTGCATGAAAGCAGCTCAAACTTAGCCCGGCCAAGTTACTATGGTGATTTATTCTCTGCAGCTAGCCTGCTCCAGACCAGGCTAACAGCCAGGCTAAGATTAATCCTAGTGATTCACCTGTATTTCCACCGTCAATCCTGTGAGGAATTAATGTGTTTTTCAGCATGTCCATGGTCTTTCTAAGTATGTTGCATCATTTTAATTATCCTGTATTAAAATATGACATATAGTCATTTCTCATCTCATTTAAATCTGTGTGTAATTGCAACAGTCTTTTTATATTGGTTCAAGTGGTAGTATTATTACTCAGGCCAAGTGTGATAGATAGATAGATAGATAGATAGATAGATAGATAGATAGATAGATGTTCTTATGTGTAATTTTAACTTGCTGCCAGGTCCTTTTATGGACAGACAGGTTTATTCTTTATGAAGGACAGAAAGATGAAATAGATAAAAACGTAACATGAGAAAAATAGATTAAATGACACATTGTGGATAATTGTTTGCACCTAATCATACTCTACATTTCCTGAGTAACATGCACCTGCTTGCCACTTTTAAAGTAAAGTGTACAACAGTTAGTGGACTTGAAAAGTAACTCTTCCGCATTAAGCCGGTCCGCTATTTTCTGCCAAGCTTTCTCTCGTTTTTTAATTATGGCATTAGTATTGCCTTTTTTTCTCATGATATCTTTCACCTCTTTACACAACTTCACCGGGAGTTGTTGTTCAGTGGCTGTGAAGTACGAAGAGCCGGAAGGCGGAGCCAGTGTCTCTCTCTCTCTCTCACCTGGTTGTTTGGCCTGTGTGGCAGTGTCGGAGCTTGTCTGTGTGTGATCTGGCTCAAGAGTGAGCTCTTTAAGAAGCTGGTGGGTAGCCTGCTCTTTGTCTGAGCGTACCGTGTGTTTTCCCTGACCCAAGTGAAACCTGTCTCTTTTGTGTTATAGGTGATTCGGCTCCCTGACCTAATTTTTGATTGGTTGTCTGGGATCTCATCAGGAGAGATGGTACCAACACCTGAATTGGTGTGAATGCTCATCTCATAAGAAGAGCTCTGGGCATTCACTTACTCTCTCTCCTGCTTGAGTTGTTGGGTTTGTTTGAGTTTTGGTTATTTATATTTTGTTTCATCTTACAATTACACACATTCTCATACACCCATACATTACAAATATTACTGATGAACTGATATGCAGAGTTAGAATTAATTGTGGTTTAATAAAGCTTATGTTTCATAGTTTAAAGGCATGTGTGGTCTCCATCTTTTGTCCTACCTCTGAGCCAGGTTGTGGCAAAATGGGGGCTTGTCACATTGGATTTTGGTAGTTAGAGCATTTGTCTCAGGATCACGTCCAGGGTTTTTGGGGGGTCACTGTTTTTACAGTTGCACTTCAAAGCCACTGGGTTTCAGTGAATACATACCTGCCACCGGTACCTGTCCGAAGACTAGGGATGAGTTTTAGTTAGCTAGATGATTTCACTAGTCAGTTAGTAAGGGTTAGCACCAGTCTTTGTTTGCCATTTGTTGCATAGCATGTTCTGTTTGAGTTTACCTCGGTTTTGATTATATTTGGTTATGGATAGTATTGTGGAGAAGTTTTTTCAACATCCCTCTGAGGAATTGCTGGAACAGTGCACCAAGGAGCAGCTGATTAAGATTGCTCAGCATTTCTCTGTTGAAGTGGAGCCTAAATGTACAAAGGACAATCTGAAGAATATCATCAAAGCTAATTTACAGGAATGTGGTGTGCTGATGGATGAAAGTGGTAAGATTGTAAGTATGTCTGGAATTGTTTTGACATTTGAACAGCAGAAAGAATTGCTGCTTTTGAAATTGGGTCATGAGAAAGAATTGGAAAAAATAAAATACAAAAAGGAACAGATGAAATTGGATTTGGAACTACAAAAGTTGGCATTAATTAAGGAAGGAAAAATTTCTGCATCTGTTTTAAATGGGCAAACTACCGGTTCACATTTTGATGTTGCCAGTAATTTGAAATTGTTGCCAAAGTTAAATGAAAATGATGTTGAAACCTTCTGTTTATTTGAACGTAATCCTGAGTCCAGATCTTGGCCTGATGAGGAACGAATATTAGTGTGTGTCTTTACAGGTAAAGCTCAAGAAGTCTATTCTGCGCTATCTTCTGAGGACTGTAAAGATTACAGTGTGGTGAAATCATCCGTCTTGAAGGCTTATGAGTTAGTTCCTGAGGACTATCGTCAGCGCTTTAGGAGCTGGCAAACACATCTGGAATTTGCACGGGATTTGGTCACACATTTCAATCGCTAGTGCTCTTCGTCTGGGGGAAAAACATTTGATGAATTGTGTGATTTGGTAGTTCTAGAACAATTTAAACTATGCCTGATTACATTGCCACCTATATTAATGAGCACAAAGTCACCTGTCCTAATGAGGCTGCAGTGTTGGCTGATGAATACGTGTTAACACACAAGCACATCTTTGGTGAGCAACATAGACAGGATAAATATCAGAAAACAGGTAATTTTTCCCCAAAATTTGATCAACCACCTATTGGGAAAAGTGATCCAAATATGTGCAATTATTGCCATCAAAAGAGTCACTGGAAAAAAGAATGTCCTTTTTTAAAAGAGAATGAAAGCAGGTCATGTGAAGTCAGCGGGTTTGGCTACAATTATTCATATTCCCAGTTTTAGAGAGGATAAAAACTTGGTAGCTCTATTTCAAATGCAAATTAAACGTATGGAGTCCTCTGAAATTGATGAGGGTTATGCCCCATTCATGTCTGATGGATTTGTCAGGTTAACTGAAGAGGATAAAAAGGTTCCAGTCAAAATACTGAGGGACTCAGGAGCTTTGGCACTTTTGTGAGGCAGGCAATTTTGCCCATTTTGCCACATTCAGACACAGGGGGCTGTATTCCGGTCAAAGGGATGGGTTTGACAACTCTTTTTGTGCCTATCCATTAAATGTTTTTGTCATGTGATTTAGTACAGAAGGAGGTCGAAGTTGGTGTTCGTCCTCAACTGCCAGTAGAAGGAGTTGACATCATTCTGGGAAGTGACCTGGCAGGACATCGGATATGGCCAGACAATGTAGAATTTGATAGTCTACAACTTTCGGTCTCAAACGAACAAAGTGAAACAGTTGTTGCTTCTTTGTCATCTCAAGAAGTCCCCGAAACCAAACAAGCAGTTTTAGCAGCTTATACTGTGGAAACAGAGGGGCTTAATGAATCAGAACCAGCAGTGACAGTCTGTGCTGTGGTAACTGAGAGAAAACCCTCGTGATGTAAATAAATTTGCATTGTCCCTGCCGCCTGATCTTTGTGTTTCTCATTTAGAGCTGGTGAAAGAACAAAAAGCGGACCAGTCTCTGAAGGATGTATATGATCTGGTTTTACCTACAGTGCAGGTAGGAAAGGTGAAGCAAGGATATTTTCTTTTGAATGGTGTCTTGGTTAGGAGGTGGGCTCCTTTATGGTGAGACATTTAGTGGTGATCCTATTGTGCAAATTGTGTTGTGTTGTGCCTGAAAAATTTAGGACAGCCACAATTCAGACAGCTCATGATAATGTTGCTGGACATATGGGTGTCAAGAAAACATATGATCGTTTGCTTCAGCATTTTTTCTGACCGCGTATGAAACGTGATGTTTCTGCATTTGTGAATACTTGCCAAGTTATAGGAAAACCTAACCAAACTATAAAACCTGCTCCTTTGTATCCTATTCCTGCATTGAGTCAGCCTTTTGAGCACCTGATTATTGACTGTGTTGGTCCTCTTCCCAGGTCCAAGTCAGGTTGTTCTTATTTGCTAACTATAATGTGCCAGTCAACTAGATATCCAGCTGCTTAACCTCTTCGTTCCATCACTGCAAGGTCTGTTGTTAAGGCTATTAGTCAGTTCATATCTGTGTTTGGTATTCCCAAAATAGTACAGAGTGATCAGGGATCAAACTTTACATCTCGGCTGTTTGCACAAATCCTTAAACAACTTCACATAAAACATCCTCCGCAGAATTTGATTACCTATGTTAATGGGTTTAGGCAGAGACTTTATGAGGCTGGGGAACTAGCCAAACAGAAGTTACAGGTTTCTCAAAAAAAAAAATGAACTGTTTGACCGCAAAGTAGAACAACGACAATTTAGTCCAGGTGACCAAGTTCTGGTTCTTCTGCCACTGGTGGGCTGACCTTTTAAGGCTAAATTCTTTGGTCCATGTCGCGTAGTCCAGCAGGTTTCAGAGCAAAATTACCTGATTGAAGTGCCAAATAAAAGAAAATCATCTAAGATATGCCATGTTAATTTGCTCAAGCCTTACCATGGGTGGGCCCTTTTGTGTGAGGATACCAAAAGTTATCCAGCTTTGATGGTAAATGATTGCATGTCAAGGTTTGAGGAGGAGAATTTAGCAGGTGATGGGGTTTTGCAACCTCGACTAAAAAATCCGGAAACTCTTGCAAAGTTGGATGCAATTCTTGGTCATTTGGATGAAAGTAAGTGTAAACAGCTGGTTAAACTTATTCAAAGATACCCAGGTCTGTTTTCTGATAATCCTACTCACACTCATGTAATTGAGCATGATATTGATGTGGGAGATGCTAAGCCTGTCACTCAGCGATTCTATCGGGTTTCTCCAGAGAAACGAAAGATCTTGGACTCAGAGGTATCATATATGTTGGATAATGCCATTGCTGAACCTTCTTCATCTAGCTGGGCCTCACCTTGTCTTTTAGTTACTAAGCCTGATTGGTCAATGGTGAATTATAATTAATTTGAAAATACAATTCAGAACCTTGTAATAAATAATTATTGTGTGATCAACCAAATCCTTTGTTGTTCTTCCCAGAGTGATACTCTTTGGATAAATTTAAAATAGGTTAAAGGGAACTTTTAAAGGGGAAGTACTCAATTTTGTGTTACTTCTTAAACATTATTAGGGGCACCGCCAAATTATTTTATATCACATTTATCACAGGTAGCTCCATCTCCAGACTGTTACGGCCGCTGCCGGCTGCCGTCTAATTTATGCTTTGTATGCAAAGCAGGCTGTGTGGTCTCTTATCAGGGATTGGCCCCTTATGATGCTGGGATCGCCTCCACGAGGGCTGTGACCTGTCGCTGCTATCTGTGAAGAGCCAATGAGAACCTCCAATCAGCACAGCGGCAGTTTAAATAGTGTCTATGTTTGCAGTTCGTGGCGGCTTGTGTTTTGTGATATTGATAAGCTCGCCTTGTTGTGTGTGATTGACAAAACGGTTGGTAACGGAACGACAGTGGGCTAGGTTTAGATTCTTTTGATTTCACAGACTACTTTGAGAATTTCCTTTGTTTAGATACACTAGTTAGGGGTGCTGTTGTGATTGTGGTTTTGTTTGTTTCCTGTGTGCCTTAGGCTTTAAATAGTGAGGGTTTTATTTCTCGGTTTTTGGTTATTTAGTTAGAAGATAGGCTCTGTTAGAGTTCTCTTTTTGTTATACTTATTTGTTTCTTTCAACAGCACCCGTATGCCCTATGTTCGTTCCTTTTGCCTCACCTCCTTTTGTTGAAACAGCAATTAAAACTTCTGACGAACTGAAACTGGTGTCACTTTGCATCTTAATTTCTTATCCTCAACTTGTTACTGCTCTCCAAACAAGCCGGGGCGTAACACAGAAGAACTCAGGCCCTGCCCCACTGTGCTACAAACCCCAATTATTTGTCAGTCAATATTTCCTATCTACATGGGACTTGGGTTACAGAGGAAGACGGTGGGCCCTGTCCTTCTACCCTGTCAAAAGAAGATCATACTCGGAAAATATCAAAACCAAATGAAGATTACGTTTCAAACTCTGCAATACTTGCAGCAATTAACACACTGGTGGTGAGATTTGACACACAAGAACAAATGTTTGAAGAATTTGGCATGCAGTTAAAACAGAACTGTGCAATGATAGCTAGATTGACCAGAGCATCTAACTTTAATGCTGCGGAAGTCAAAGACTGCAAGACAAGAGTCACGGTGCTGGAAAAAGAAGAGGGCAGTAAATGCTGAAATGAAGGAAAAACAGATGCAAACGAAGATGGAACCTGAGAATCAGAAGAATGAAAGAAAATTAACGAAGACAGCAGGAAAGACATGATTCAACTACTATGTAAGATAGCCCCTCAATGGGAGAAAAATATGGAGGACATTGTGGACACAAAACGCAGAGCAAAACACGACAAATCATCATCCAATTTACAAGACGACAACACAGACGCGTTTTGGAAACTGACAAAGGAGTCCAGGGTTTGCAAAAACTGTTAGAATGCAAACTTAATTTTGTTGGGAGGTGATCTCAATATTGCGCCTGATGATTGGCTAGACAGATGTCTAATTTACAGATCATCTTTTAATCAACTTAATACACAATTTCTTGAATTTTGCAATACACATTCTCTAATTGATATATGGAGAAGCAAAAATGTAATGGTTAAGCAGTTCTCATGGTTAAAACCCAATGGAATCTCAAGAAATGACTTATAGTTATCTACACTGGATATTACTGAATATGTTTCAAAGGTCTCTATGTCGAGTGCACCACTAACAGATCACTACTCATTATATCTGGAACTAAAACCAAAAGTTTAATTTAAAATTTTAATGCACTTACTAAAGTCTAAACACTACTGTAACAACAACAACAAAAAAAGAATTACTACTGGAGATTAAGTTTGACACAACTATCGGAAGTTATAGTAATAGATGGGAAATTTTCAAATATAAAATTGGACAATTCTCTATCAAATCTGGAAAACAAAGAAGCAAAGATATACAAGAACAAGAACTTTACTTAGTTCAAGAAATTGATAAATGTTGCAAAAGGTCACCAATGTCAGATGCAGATATGTCTAAATTTATGATTCTCCAATCAAAATTGGATGATTTATACCTAAAAAGAGCCTTCATAAGATCCAAATGGCAAAATGGACAGAAGAGGGAGAAAAAAAATACTGCTTATTTCTGTGCACTTGAAAAACAAGACGAGAGGAACGCTATAATAACTCAGAGTGTACAGATCATAAACTGATAACTGAAGAAGTACATAGATTCTATTCAGTTTTATATAGCTCTTCATATTCCAGAAAAATATTTCAGTGGGAAAACCTCAAGGACAGGATGGACTAACCACAAATTTCTACAATTTTTTCTGGCAAGATATCGAAGAACTCTTATTTTCCGCCATTCAGGAATTTAATTTTTTTTTTTTTTATGAGTAAGGTCATGGTCCCTACAATGAAACAAGGTTTAATAGCACTCATCCCTAAACCTGGAAAGGACAAAAACTTTGCAGATAAGATTGAAGATGATGGTAAGATTGAAATATTTTGGTTTTGGGAAATACTTCTGAGAAGTGAACATTAATTGAACATTTAATGTTCTCTTGCAATCCATCTGATTTGTTTTGGAAAGACTTCAAAAAATGGTTAACCTATAATAATATAGATATGCTGCCCCTGATTTACAATAATTTGAGATTTGGTTTCATAATTGAGCACAGAAAACTGGAATATAACATAAATAATTTGGGTATACTTGCCAAACACTTTATACACAAATGTAAATTCTCAAAAAATACCCCACGCTTCAACATTTTTTTAAAAGAACTGCACATTTACTTTGATTCATTAAAACTTAATAAATAACAACGGAACAACTTCCACAAATTTTGTTCTACAGAAATACAAATTATATCATTAGATTCAGCTAATTTAGGACATTACTACTATATTGACCTTATACAAACCTTCTTCACATGAGCAGCTAGGGTGTTAGTGCTAGCTGCTCATTGTATTAAAGACATGATATTTGCTAACATTCGCAGCTAGCACATTAGTGCTAGCTGTTCATGGTAGTAAAGACATTCTTATTGCTAACATTTGCAGCTAATGCTAGAATTAGTGGCTAGCGCGTTAGATGTGCTTTTTCCGTACAAAACCCCGGCAACAGCCCACTTGGCACTTTCAAAATTTCTGCGGGAATTTTGTAGTTATTATTATTATTATTATTATTGTTGTTGTTGTTCTGTTTATATCCTGTTCTTCATGAATGTAAGACATGTGATGCTCAGTTCTGAAAGCTACAACTTGTGTAATTGTATTTCAATATGTTTATTTGTATTGCATTTTGCAACTAGAAAAATTTCTAAAGAAATTTTGAGTGCCTGACTCTGGCCCTGTCGACCCCATACACTATTATTGACACTGCTCAGTAAATTCAGTATTAATACAAAAAAGCTGTGTCATCATTGCCTTTTTAATGGGCTCTTATTGTCTTATGTGTGGTGTGTTTGTCTTGTCCGTCTCTGTGTGTGTACTTGTCTGTCAGCTAGAGGCTAGCTGCTCTGCTGTCTCATTTTGGACAGGCAAGTTCAAATTCAGTGCAAATAACTGTTAAAATGACTTATGTATGTAATGAATTATGGAGGGCGGTGCCCTATCACCACTATTTTGGCCAGCCACCAGTCAGAACAATAAATAATTTATAAAAAATATAGAAAAATACAAATCAAATCAAAAAACTAAACAGCGGTCTCTCTTATGGTCTTTCCTCTACCTCTGCTCTGCTCTGCTCCGCTGTCAACTCAGTTTTTTCTATAAAACATCTCCGTGACTGGTGAGCGAACAAGTGGTGTAATCGTCGCATGACACAATGAATCAATAATTAAATTCATTGCCAACTTTTATCGATTTTATCGATTCGTTGTTGCAGCCCTAATGCAAATGCAAAGCAGGAAAATGAATCCAGATGGGGCAACTACCAGCATTATGAATGGGTACATAGTTTCTGAAGATGTTTATGTACATTTGCTATGCATGCACATATCCCCAGCCACACCCAGTAACAGGGGATCTGCTTTGTGTCACAAGCATAGATATGTAAACAGTGGGTCAGCAGGTTTGTTGAATAATTTTCTTCACCACACTGCACTTACTTCTGCAAATACACTTTATACCTTGCTGTAAGCTAAGAGCAAATGTATCACATGAAGACATCTTGTTGTTTTGCATGTTGGAGGTGTAAGTGCAGCATCCTCAATGGACCCATTGGCACAGTAAGCAAACAAGTAAATATCTGTCAAAAGGGTGGTGATGGATTCAAATAGATGATGCACTCAAATGATTTCATGACCACAGACGTTAGAGCGGGTCTGAAGTGTGTCTGAAGTCGTGGTTGATTTTTGCACAGGGATTACAGTTGAGTCCATGAAGCACTGTGCTTTAGGAGTACTGTACACTTATGGAGGGAGATGCTGGTATATATTATATACACAGTGGTGTCTATACAACTACAGATTAATGTGTAATACACAATCTTAACCCTCCTATTCTCCTCAAATTTACAAACACTTGTATATTTGCCTCCAGAAAATGATTTACAGAAAATTGTTGCCCAAGTTTTTGTGTCAGACACTTTAAACAGACATTTGTTGAATACGTAAATAAGCCCATATTAATGAAAGCTGACCTGTTCTCTAGCGCCACCACAAGGCCAAACTTAAACCATCAGGCCAAAATTAGAATTAATTTATCTTGAAAAGTTTTCATAGCAATCTTCTCAAATTTACTGACAACATTAATGACCACAAGAGTATGTACCCTAGTGGTTTTGGTGATGATATGACCTTTTCTGTAGCGCCACCATCAGGTCAAACTTTGAGTTTTAGTGTTAGTGCATATTGAAACTTGGGGTGCACATTCATGATTCTCACAGAATGAACCATAATGATTGATGTTGGTGATCTGATTTGTACACCCCTGCCAAAATAAGCAAGCCAATTTAGGCTTCCAAGTCAGCTACATCCAAGTCTCTCCAACTGTCCCCATACACGCGTTTCCCTCTAAATTTGTCATCCCAAGCACAATATTTTCAGAAAACCTGACACAAATGTTACTTTACACTCATGAAACATTTTCTTTATTTTTTGAAAAGCACACCTCTCATCTCTCAAGTCATTCATAGTGCACATGAAATCTTCATAGCAAGTTCAAAAAGAGTCATAAACAACAGAAACAGACGCCTTATATTCTTTCCTAAAACCACTGCACTTTTTTAAAAAGTCTGTCTTAATCCAGCACTCACATGCCCATACAGTATGTGCACTGAAAGAGTTGTCGCTTTAACATTAGTCCTATGTGTAGACAAAAGTCAGAAGATGTAAACTTGGGCCCAGGCCATCTCTAATGAATCTAATGAAAAATAAAAAAAACATTGTATTCATGTTTCCTAGAATATTTTATATGACATCATTATATTTAGTTGGAAGTGGTTATGAGTTATACAGAAGTATATTGTGATATGTATTACACTTATTCCATCCTGTACATAGCCACCTCTTTGTCTGTACTAATATCAGGCATGATGTAGGAGTGACCGCACGTATATACAGCTAACATCCCAAATCCTGGTGATAGAAAACACAATAAAAACTGCAACTTTTTGCATTTTTTAACTGTAGCATTTCCATTCCAATGTGCTGACACACTGAAGTTAAACACAGCCTCCATTGTTTTCTAGTCTTTAGCATCCATGCTCTGGAACAATGCGACACTTAAGGATCTTCAGATAGTTCTGGACCTTGTTGGAATCTCTGCGAAAGCAGTAAAGGAGGTCATAGTCTTTCATCAGATGCCACTCAGAACTGTCTGATGGCAACAAAGCCTCAGGAGAAGCTATGCTGCTCACTGAGTTACTTATTATCCCCAACCTCTGCATCTGGAGAAGAGAGGACACATTTCAGTTTGCACAATTATAACAAATCCATTTACTAGAAAGATTCCATAACAAAGTACATACAACATGAAGATGAATAGGTTCATACAGTCAGACATGTTCCTGTTATTTAGTCTACTCATTGATTGAAATATTGTGGACAAAATAATAGTATATACCGTAAGTGTAATGAGTCTAGAAGATATTTTCTCTTGTTTTTTATCTTGATTCTATTCTTGCACAGTTGATTTAACCCCCTTTTTTAAACCCTATATTTGTCTACTACACTTTCATTTCAGTGATTTCTTATGTTGCAACTCCAGATCTAAAACTCCACTCAAGCAAACACTGTAACTAGGCGTGACAGGGCTTATGAAAACTACCCCCCCACACCATTTACTGTACCTTTTCAGCCACTTTTTCTACACCTTTACATAGCTCATGCACCATGTCTCTCATCTCAAGAGCTTTATTGGAGCTGAAGTTGTTGAAGTCATAATGATGAACCATGCTTTGGTGGAAATGCGACAGAGGATCCCTCCATGCGACCAGGAGTTTCAGAATCACTCCTGTTAACTCCTCTCTCTACAGTGATAACAGAACAGGTCAGTTGAATCAAAAGATGTGTTAAGACAGTTGTGTGTACTTAAGATAAAATTGACATCACTAAAATTTATTGGAAGTTTGGGATGACAAACATATAAAGGAACACAATGTATAAAGCGTAAAGATTGGAAACAAATACATTTTGAAATGTTTCAAACATTGATTGTAGTGGGTTGTTGTACATACGGAAGGGGGGTGCTGTGAAAGGATGCAAGAACTCTAAATTCTTATTGGAAAAATGATGTGGACAGTGCATGCCAATGAGAGGAAAAAGCTTTTCTAAAGGTTAATTCACCGCCATTCTTTGAGCATTCTCTTTGCCATTTGGGGTGAGGATGGTGGAAGTGTGACAGTTGCGACTGACCCGGCCAATTTGATTCTTACTGGGCAGGAAGTACTGCTCCTGGCAGGATGAACATGGATTCAAGAATGAAATGTCAGAGGTCAGGTATGATTTAAATGTCAACCTACAGTACAGAAGTGATGAATGAAATAGTACAATAGCCTGCTACTGCAAATAATCACAAATGCCTCAGGATATACAGTATATATGAGTGTATGACTGCACTTAGTTGCCAGTTTATTAGGTCTATCTAGCTAAAATGTGGTATAGGTGATTGAGAGCGTTGCAATCAGAGGGTTCAAGTTTGATTCTTGGCACAAGCTGGTTGTGTGAGCTAACTATCAGTGTGAGTGCTTTAAATAGGAGGCACTGCATCCTGATACATCAGTGTATGAATGTGTGTCTGTGAATGGGTGAATATGAGAAATATGTTATAAAAGCCCTCTGAGTATATCAGAAAGGTAAAGAGGTATAGCTAGTTTTAGGCAATATTATAATTAAATTGTTCAGTGTTTGTCAAAACACTGTTGAAAGGGGTTGATTCAGCAATATGTGATGCAGGATAATAATATTATGAATAGTTCAATGGCATCACAAACTATATGCACCAAAAATAATAGGGCAGTTGAATCAATCATCTACAAATGTTTTCAACACAAACTAAGAATTGTCATTAAAAGAGGATTTGTTGCAGGACTGGTTCCATTAACCTGTATTTGTTACTGAGTGTCCTACATGTACAACCTACAGTATGCAGTGTCTCAATCAAGCAGTTTTGGGGAAAAAAAGGCTCCTTGTCTCATTGATTAAATTATGAAAGAAAATTAGCAAGATATCAGCCTTATCAGTTGCATCTGTAACTGTTTAATCTACATAATTTGTCTGTTTAAGATAAACACCACATTTACCAAACATAAATATCACCATTAATTGTTCATTAAACATTATTAGACAACATTGTCAGATAAATTGCAACACAATGAAGACTTACAAACTCGTTGTGAAGGTCATTTGAAATTCCGTGCATCCTCTCTGAGTGTTGGATGACCCGGTCAAACAGGTTGGCCAGGGAGAGGATATGGCACCCAACTTGCGCATTGGTACAGATGGGTGCTGCCCCTACAGTGGTCAGTCTGTTGCAGAACAACAGATAGACCAACACCATCCACACAATGGGCACTATAGAGACCAAAGATTAAGGAAATAACAAAGAAAGTAGATAAAACAAAATATTGCAGCACTAAGAATTATCCAAATAACACAACAGAAATATAATAATGTCAGTCAACCTGAATCACAGAATAACTTATTGTTAAGAATAAGGTTGTTTTTAAAAATGTTTGAGAGCAGATGAAACACCAAGGACTGAATGAAATAAATACACAAATCATGGTGAATAGGAAGAAAACAGGTGGAATGCAGAATGAGTAGTGACAGTTCTTCTTTTGGGTTTCCTCATGCAAAGTTTTGAAATGACTACCTGATCTGATGTTTCCAGGCATTCTGGTGTGTGGAAGGAAGCCAGGAAGTTCTGGCTCAGAGAAGAGGGTGCAGAAGCTTTTCTATTCCTCTTACACTTTAATATTAAAGAGAAACACAGTGAGGGAGGAGGAGAGAGAGAGTGTGTGTGAGGGTGGGGGCAAGAAAGAACATTTGCCCTGTGAGTCATACTAAACACACACACACACACACATATATATATATATGTGAGTGAGTGAGTGAGTGAGTGAGTGAGTGAGTGAGTGAGTGAGTGAGTGACATTCTCATACTGTAAGTAATCTAAGGCCGTCTGCAAGATCAATGACATTATCATCCTAGCACGTCATTCCAGTAAAACATTATTGGACTGTCTAATCCAGTCAGCAGGCATCTCCAGTACCTACACCTATTATTAAGAAAAGCAACTTTTGTGCGGAGGTGCACATTTGCAGTTGCAGTTTTGCCTCTTTCACTAGTACCAATGTTCATTGAAGTTCTCCAAAAAACGTCACACATCATCTATCATGATAATTTATTTATTTACATTTCTGTTGTGGTTCTAAAGGCTGGACCTTGAGTCAGGTCCCAAGTCCCAACTCCTGCAACACTTGCAACACACCAAAGATCTTTAAAGTTGGGTAGAGTTTTATCCTCTTCACAGAAAACAAAACCTGATGTCTGCTCATGAAGGATATTAACATCCATCACAAACCATGGTACACAGCCATCTCTATTTTTCCTCCAATAAATATAATACTATCTAATATTAACACCGCGGCGCATGTGTATTTCAAATGACCGTACTACCGTGCTACTTTGTGCAACTTTAATCATTCAAACTGCCCTTGAAAGCTGTGAAACAGGGCTTTGGGAACAAACTTGGTGCACGGGAAAACCAGAAGATTGCCAATGACTGTTTTTCAGCACCTGCTGGACATTGCTGTCACAAATAGTTTCATTGTGCACAAGGAGCTCAGCAAGGCACAGCAGCAGAAGGCCATGACACGCCAGACTTTCCAAGAGGAGCTGAGTGCGCACCTACTTCACCACCTACCCACCTTGTACTCCCACTCAAGGCCACTTCCCTATCCCAACCAACAAAAATGATTGCACAGACAAAAGACAGCACTGGGAAGGAAAAAGTGAACTCAGCACACCTTGGATGTGTGATGTGTGTCATGTGGTTCTCTAAAATAAAAAAAGATGATGTCTGTGTCAGTTTTGGTAGCATTTGAATGAATGATATTAATTTATTTTGGATATTTTAATCATTCATTACCAGATGTCGTGCACTGACTGAGTTACCCTAGAGAGTACATACCTAATTTCGTACGATTCCATTTAGCCGATTACGAGATACAACCTTTTAACATTTGTGGCACCTCCTTATGGCCACATATCCCAAGACTGATCAGACAAGCTCGAGCATCAAACACTAGCAAAATGTTTGGTTACAATGGCTTTATTTAAGACCGGATTAAATATGTATAATTTATGAAAACTGGAATGTTGTTTGGAATGTCTAAATTGGTCATGATTGGTCCCTATGTCACCAATTTGGTACTACTTGTGTAACGATTGTGGTTGTGGACCAATTTTGCAAACACTGTGTGCGTGTATGGAACAAGATGGCTGAATAGCTACATTTTTAGAGGCAGCATGGCAGTTGGTGTTCCACATGACACTGCTGGACGTTCTTTCTGTATGTCTCTCTCTCTCTCTCTCTCTCTCTCTCTCTCTCTGTCTCTCTCTGTCTCTCTCTTTCTCTCTCTCTCTCTCGCACACACACACACACATACCGGAACATAGTGTTGTTGGGCAGATAGACTTGTGTTGTCACATTCAGGATGACCTGTAAAGTAACAAGGTGACTGTTTATGCCATTTATGCCCACAGGCCAGCACCCTCACAGGCTTTGGCCTTTCACTCACTTTTTACAACACAAGAATTTCTATGACGAAAGACTAACAACTGAAGCTACCATTTTGAAAAAGATTTGTTCATTACCAATTGGTTTCTTTATCAAGAAACTAAACAGCAAATTGATATCCTCAGTAGTGCAACTAATACTGTTAATTATACATGCACTGATAAAGTTGAATTTTTTTTCTCATTGTTCATTTAGTATAGTGAACCTTATGTCCTGCTACCATCTGTAACAGGTGTTCCATACCAACAAAACACAGAATCTTGAAACTTAGGTTAGGTTAAATTAGGTAGGTGTTCGGCAGGGGTCTCATGTTAAATTAACCCTATATTGCATGCAAAGGGAGAGCAAGATAAATGCACAGTAGCAACAATAATTACTTTAGGTGGCAGTGCTCCTTGCCACAGCTGAGGTACCCTTGACCAAGGCACCGTACTGTAAAAGTAACCCTAACCCCCACAGTCCTGGAGCTGAGAATGAATTTTTAGTTGATTTTGACACCTAATTTCATAAACATGGTAACATACAAGATGCCCCGAAGCCAGTGCAAAACAAAGGCGATGGCAGAGAGAATTACCAGCATCGTATGTGGAGTGAGGAAGTAGTTTCGCAACTGCAGTCACTTCTGTGGATGAAAAGGCCCACAGGAAAAAACTCTTCAGTGGACAGAAAGGCTTGCCTGTATTGCAAAGGAGGACATACACTGGAGTGCTCTTTATTGGAAAAGAGAGCACATAATAATAAGATTGCCTTCTTAAGAGAACATGGAGTCTGTTTTGGCTGTTTGTGCATAGGGCACATGAGTAAGGACTGCAGGAGGCGACTGTCATGTAAAGTACGTATGTGGATCCAGACATCCTAGCATGCTTCATATCCACACAAAGGACAAAGGAACAGAGAAGAGTCAGGCAGCTACTGATACTGATACAGCAATGAGCAGTGCTCGAGCTTCTTAATATCCACACCCCAGCTAGAACACTGAGATCTTCCAGCCAGTTGCTATTGGTCACCCCTAAAACTAAACTAAAGACTAAAGGTGATCGAGCCTTTGTGGCGGCGGCCCCTAGGCTACGGAATAACTTGCCCTGGCACATCCAGTCTGCTGAATCCGTTGAGGTTTTTAAATCTTGCCTAAAAACACACTTTTTCTCCCTGGCTTTTAACCAAGTCTGAGGATCTTGCCGCTTGTTTGACTTGTATTTTATTAACTTGTACAGCACTTTGGTCAACCTCGGTTGTGTTTAAAGTGCTTTATAAATAAAGTTTGAGTTGAGTTGAGTTGAGTTGAGTGCTGGGGTTGCAGTACAAAGTGGTGGTCTTACTGGGAACAGAACTGCAAACTCTCCATAGTCCCAGTCAAGGTTAAGTCTAAAAAGGGCCATAAAATTGCGGAGACTTACACATTTTTAGCCGATGGAGTTCAGCGTCAACCTGTACATCACGCTTGATGAATAGGCTGGATATTTCCGGAAGAGGAACTAAGATTTTGCTATACACTATGGGCCAAGAAAAAGTTGTGGGAAGTTGCACTGTGTCAGATTTGTGTCTGGCCTGGACAGTGGCTTATACTCACAGTATGCCAGATGTGCCAGATGTGTTTACAAAGAAGAAAATGCCTGTGAGTAGGAGCAACATCCCACAACAGCAGCATCTACTCAGATGGCCATATTTGAATGAAGTACATTTACCTGAAATTGATTCAGACATCGAGCTTCTGATTGGTTTGAATGTACCTAGAGCCCTGGAACCTATAGGGTTGATTCCGAGTCAAGATGGAGGACCATATGCTGTTCGGACAATATTGGGATGAACTGTTAATGGGCCACTTTGTGATGCTGGATCAGACTATGAACAACCTGCACTCACTGTTAATTGTACCTCAGTTGTGAGATGAGTTGTGGAAGCAGCAGTTTCAAGTTTCCAGAGTACAGCCAAGACGAACAGTCGGGTCTATCAAGGGAAGATTGTCAGTTCATGGAAATGGTCAAAGGCAGTGTCAAGCTGCTGGACGGTCATTACAGCGTTTCATTACCTCTAAAAAAAGGGCATGAGCATGCCTAATAACCGCAAGCTAGCAGAGCAATGCGTCCTGAGTCTGAAAAGGAGGTTCCAGAGAGACAGCGTATTTCATGCAGACTATGCAGCCTTTATGCATGACCTCCTTTCTTGTGGTTATGCCGAAAAGGTGCCTGTTGAAGACCTGGCACATAGCTCTCCAAAGTATGGTATATTCCACACCATGGTGTATACCACCCAAAGAAGAAGAAGATCAGAGTCATGTTTGACTGTGCTGCATCATTTCAAGGTACATCACTGAATCACTGAACCTCACCAGCTCACTGATTGTAGTTATAACCAGGTTCAGGAGAGAGCCTGTTGTTTTGATGGTAGATGTTGAAGCTATGTTTCATCAAGTGCATGTGCCAGCTGAGGATTCTAACCTGCTGTGGTGTCTCTGGTGGCCCAGTGGAGACTTCACTCAACATATGGAGGAGTATAGGATGCTTGTCTCTTTGGAGCGACCTCATCCCCAAGCTGTGCAAATTTTGCTCTATGTGTGCAGAGGACAACAGAGGCTCATTTAGCCAGCAAGCAGTGGATGCTATTTTGAATATTTTTTATAATTTTTTATAAAAATAGGTTATAATAACAACAATAATAATAATAATAATAATATAATATAATAATAATAATAAACAATAATAATAATAATAATAATAATAATAATAATAATAATAATAATAATAATAATAGAGGGCACAGCACTCTCTCCATGCATATATACAAACCTGGGACTGGATCCTTCTAAAGAGCATGTCTTTGGACCCTAGTGACTACAGATGGACATAAGGTGTTCAGGGATATGAGCAAGTTCCAACACTAGACCCCATGGCTCCCGAGGAGCTTCTTCAGTTCACAGTCTGCAATTGCAATGGAGACTGCAAACTCCACATGCCGGGGGGTGAATAATGGCTGAAAATGCAGTGAGAGGGAAAAGTGGGGGTGGCTGTTTTCGCACTAAGGAGTGGTTTTGGTGAAAAACTAACTCAGAATCATGAAAAACCCCTAGTTTGACCCCTCACAAGTTACTTAAAACCAAATTTAACATTTTTGATTTTTCAAAAATCGGTACCCCAAATCTGAGCAATTTGTTAGGAGGTTTCCCACAGGGTTGAATTTCAACATTTTAAGACATGATATTACACACCTTCCTAAACACAATTGTGAAGAAATTTCTTGGTAAGGATTTAGTTCCTAGATTGGTCAAATATCGGCTAAAATGCCCTTACTAATACAGATATGTCTGAAATTATGGAAAAGTTACCTATTCTTCAAGATGGGGCTCATCCATGGACTTCAAAATTGGATGAGATCCTTGTGGGAACACAGCCTGCCATGGGAGATATAAAAAAAAGCTTTTGGCTAGTCTCCTTGGTGTCTCAGTTATGGATGAAATTCTGGGGAGAGTGGGACAGCGATACATTGGAACAACTATAAATGATCCAGAACTGTTTGCTGCTCACAGAGGACGTATGTGGATAGCTTTGAAAGAAACATATCCTACTAATGTACACCCTGACAACATTTTCATTGAGCAATTAGGAGAAAAAGAAAATCCAAGGGCTTATGTGGCAAGAGTTTTTCAACAGTGGAGAAATGTCACAGGAAATGACTCAGATGCGAATCAGCTGGAACAATCAATTCTCAGAGCTAAGCTTCAACAAGGGCTGCCCCCAGCGGTGAGAAGTAAGCCGGCAGAGGTGGTTGGATTTGGAAGTATGGCAAAGGGTGTCTACACAGATCACACAGCACATCAGGTTGAGCTATGGCGGAAAAAGGAGCATGCCCAGAGAGAGCAGGATCAAGAGACTCTTAGGAAACTCACCCAAATGGATAATAAAAAGAAGCAGAAGAAGCAGGCCTTAGCTCATATCCCTGAACACCTTATGTCCATCTGTAGTCACTAGGGTCCAAAGACATGCTCTTTAGAAGGATCCAGTCCCGGGTTTGTATATATGCATGGAGAGAGTGCTGTGCCCTCTATTATTATTATTATTATTATTATTATTGTTGTTGTTGTTGTTGTTGTTGTTGTTGTTGTTGTTGTTGTTGTTTGTTGTTGTTGTTGTTGTTGTTGTTGTTGTTGTTGATGATGATGTTGTTGTTGTTTATTATTATTATTATTATAACCTGTCAGCAGGCCTTAGTCATGCAAAGGCCTTAGTCATGCAAAGCCAAAATCCTCCTCAACAGAATCAGCCACAGCCAGACCAGACTCAGCCTCAATCAGCGAAGCTTATGTCCATTCTGGATGCAGTTCGTGGGCAGTCACAAGTATGGAGAGGAAGAGGCAGAGGAAACCCAGGAAGAGGAGGAAGAGCAAATATCAATCCAGGCTTTCAACAGCCTTCAGTTATAATTGTGTACAGTTTGGACATTTTGTGCGTGATTGCTGCCAGCGAAGTAGAGAAAGGGTCTCCAACGTGGTATCACTTAACACATTGTGTTAAGACACCAAGAGAAGAGACACCACATGTGCAAAATGATGATGAGGACGATCCAGAGGAGCAGACTAACCATGCCATGGATGCTCATGCTTAGCATGCTCATGTGCTTAATAGCGTGAGGACTAACCTCTCAGCCGATGGGCAAGAAAAATGGTTTGTTGAAGTTGACTTACAGTATGCTCCAGAGGGGTCAGACCCACCAGAAAATGTTCCATCAGAGGTTCAAAAGGAATGTGATGTGCCTCCAAGAGAACCCAGTGGTGCAAGTAAGCCAAGAAGCCCAAGACCAGTCCGAAAAAAGGTCAAACCTAAGCGCTTCAGAGACTGTAGTTAGAGCAAAGTTGGGGAATTGGGTTCTGCTTCTGTGTCAATGTCCTAGGAGGAATAATAGTGGTAATAGTACTTCTGTGTGGAAAGACAATCATGGTAGGAAGATAGTGACAGAAGGTTCAAAAGAGATGATGTATCTTTCAATCAGATGAAGTATTTTTTGCTCAATGACAGAAAACGGGAAAAAGATCCAGAGGATTGTTCACTTTTTGTGTGTAAGGTGAGCCGAGGTGATTTAGGAGAGTGCACATGTAGTTATCTTGTTTCATCTTCTCAGTACATGC
Source organism: Nibea albiflora (assembly GCA_014281875.1). Classification (NCBI taxonomy): domain Eukaryota; kingdom Metazoa; phylum Chordata; class Actinopteri; family Sciaenidae; genus Nibea; species Nibea albiflora. Next base: position 19,727,229 of record CM024810.1, read on the forward strand.
CAGAGTATATATATTGGGGGGATGGACAGGTAACTCATAAGATAATACTTGTGGATGCAGATTTAGGTGATGTTCAAACACAAGTGGTTGCTGAGGAGCTAATCACCATAGCAACAACCCCTCAACAGGAGAGTGTAGAGATAGCATCCACTGGTTTAGGTTTTGAAAGTAACTGATATGATTCTTTGGACAATAGTTTGAGGCAATTTGAGAAGACTAGAAATTTACATACAGTACAGAAGAGAGATGCTAAATGGAAGGCATATGGGTTTGATGCCTCGGTGTTACAAATCTCAGACTCACGGGCAAGCAGAAATTTGTGGTTCCAACAGTTAACTCATTCTGTGAGATCGGCTAGTTATGGAAAGTGCCCTTGTGTAGTTAGAGTTCCCTCACCAAGCACATGGCCGTCAATTCTAGAAACAATTCCTGAACCACTTGTCCAATGTCAATCTAATGCATTATCATGGCTGAAGTATAAGCAGGAAGCATCAGTGGATGTTGTAATGGCTCTATCTGTGAATTTATTTAAACCTAGAGGAGCGTGTTCTTGGAGCTATAAAGTAACCTTTAAGGTCCCAGATCAACGAGATAGAGTTTTGTTGGTAGAGCACCAAGCCATACCTGGAAAAGTCACCATAGGAAATTTTGTGGTGATAGAGCATACATATTTTTACCTTATGGATGGACAGGATGTTGTCCAGGATGTTGTAATTCCTAGTAGTAGGAAAAGAAGGGAGCTAGCACAATTTCATAATCTTGAGGCACATCATTGGAGAATACATTTGGGTGAAAAATGGGGATTAGGATTATTTCCATGGTATGGTGTAACATTTTTTGCTGACCATATTGATAATAAAACATACACTTTGCAGAAGAGCCACAGACTGACATTGTTGAAACATGATATGGCGCTTGATTATATTTTGGCTAAACAAGGTCTAAGGCCTATATATATGGCTGTATGGCTTTGAATTTGACTGGCGATGCATGTTATACTTTGATCACAGATAGTTCTGATAATATGACTAGTGTGACAGATGCATTAGGGATGCATTTGGTCCTTCAGAAAGTGCAGGATGGTCAGCTAATGCTTGGCTGCAGAGTAAATTAGGGCCGATGGGAGTTGTATTAGTTCAAATTTTGGTGGCATTTGTCTTATTGCTGTGTGTGATGTTTTGTTTTTGTACACTGATGCTAACCTTTGCTAAAGCGATGATTCTTAGGTGGATTGGAGTGGCTAACAATGACTTGGACAGTGAGGAAGTAGTGACACGGACTTATGTGATGGAAATGTATTCATTTTGAGTATGAGATTTATTAGAGTATGATCCTATATTAAGATGATTAGATTAGGCTAGGGATAGCTTTGATATTCATTCATTGAGTGTGCCTGAAAGAGCACACTATATGTTATCCACCACGCTTATTCTTCTTCTTATTATTATTATTGAGTGTGCCTGAAAGAGCACACAATATGTTATCCACCACGCTTCTTCTTCTTCGTAAGAAAAAAGGGCATAAGAATTATTATTATTATTGAGTGTGCCTGAAAGAGCACACTATGTGTTATCCACCTGGCTTATTCTTATTATTACTAAGTGTGCCTGAAAGAGCACACTAATATCCCGCAGGCTTATTAGTGTGGGGGCCCAGAAGGTGCCCGCACTATTGTTCTTCAAATCTTTATTATTATTTTTAATTTTCAAGAGCTACATTGCGTGATGTCATAGCTAGAGTGCAGAGAGAGAGAAAAAATTGTCGAAAAATACATTTACACAACAAAATACAATACACAACTGCGACTGCGGCCGCAAATGTCAAGCTACAGAAATCATTTATAGCTAGAAACGTAGGAATTGTTTGTGTCGCATAGATACCACTGCTGAAGCTGTCAGCCTCAGACACAAAGATTCGGCACTAACACCCATCCACAGCCTCATAGACTCTCATGTTAATTTGAGAGGAGATGACCTCTCAAGACGACCCAGACCAGAGTTTTTAACATTTAGCTCTCAAACTGGGCACAGAAGTGGTCGACAAGAAGCCCCCGATCACAGATGTTTCGGCTTTTGGATACGACACACCGTTTGGCATGTTTCGCCACCTCTTCACAGGGCTTCATTTGGTTTCTCTCTATCTCTCTCTGGGCATTTCCAACTGACATTCTAACAGGTGCTCCTAACTGCTCTGCTGATTAGGGCCCAGCAGTTGGCCCTGGTTGCTTGGCAACCTTAAGCCTGCCTGAGGGAGGAGAGGGGGGAGGATCTATTTTCACTGTTGCTGATGTGCGTCAGACACAAGTCATCTGATTTGACAGTGAATCCAGCAGGACTGTGTTAAATCATAACATAATTTCTAGCACTGATTGCTAACATGCTAATTGCTTACACTAGGTGGTCATTTTAGCAGTTATTTCACTGAATTTGAACTTGCCTGTCCAAAATGACAGAGACAGCAGAGCAGCTAACGCAGTAGTGCTAGCCTCTAGGCTGACAGACAATAACACAGACACAGAGAGACAGACTGACACAGATGAGAAACTGGGAAGTGTATCGGAGGACAGGCTGACAGAGGCTCCTATGAGGGTGCAGAAGGCCTTCCAGAACCGGGACACAAACTGTGGACCACGATCTGACACCACATCCCTGGGGAAACCGTGAAGTAACAAAATCTCTGCTGTCTTGTCACACCGCGGTGAGGTCAAGCTGGGTTTTTGTTATGTCTTGTCATTTCCTGTTTTATTTTGAAAGATAACTCTCCTCTCGTTTCAGGTCACTTGCCCTTCCTCATGTGTCACCAGTCCAGCCTGTCTTCCCCGCCCTGATTGTTTCCACCTGTTCCCCATTTCCCTCATGTGTGTATATATAGTCTGTGTTTCCCCTTGTCCCGTGCCGAAGTGTCTTCGTACTTTCTGTCGTCGCACCCAAGCCGTTCCATTGAGTCCAAGCCTGTTCCACGTTTCCTTGTTTCGTAAGTTTCATAGCCATAAGTTTAAGCGTAGAGAGTATTTTTGTAGCCTGTTTTCATTCTCTGGGATTGTTTTTGTTTCTAGCCAGTTAGGTCATAGATATAGGTAGTTCTATTTCCTCCTCATGTTTCCTCCGAGTGTTTTTGTTTGATAAATTTTATTAGAGTATTCCTTCCCATTTTGGTGAAGCGTTTTTCTTTCTAGTTTAGAGTTTGTGATTTTCAGTTAGAGTTAGAGTTCTGGTCAGTGTAGCCATTTCTGTTGTAAACGGTTGTAAAACTTTGTAGTGTCCCAGCAGCTCAGAAACAATAAACGTTTCTTCCACATGCTGGATGTGCGTCACTTTATCCAGGGAAAAAATCAGGATGTCGCCCAGGTACACAAAGACATAATGATTTAGCATGTCCCTCAGGACATCATTAATCAAAGGCTGGAAGACAGCTGGGGCATTCGTTAATCCAAAAGGCATGACAAGATACTCGTAGTGTCCACAAGGGGTATTAAAAGCCATCTTCCACTCATCCCCCTCCCTGATCCTCACTAAGTGATAGGCATTTCTGAGATCCAGCTTGGTGAAAATCTTAGCTCCCTTTTAAAAGCTCGAATGCAGAGGAGATTAAAGGGAGGGGGTACCTGTTCTTGATGGTGATGTCATTGAGGCCACGATAATCGATGCAGGGGGCGGATGATACCCAGCTGACCCCTGGGTGGAGAGGTCCCCGGTGTTATGGAATTTTTTTATTCTTGTAGTGTTCTGAGTGACACATACATACTTTTAAATGGAATATAATAAAAGCACAAACATACAGACATATTATACAAGGTTACATGAAGTCGCATGTGGGCCTTGAGGTCCACATGTTTGTCTAGTTGTTTGTCTTTGGCTGGCAGTAGTAGGTGCCATCCCATCTCAACACTGTTGTGGCCAGGGTCGAAGGACTCTGGTGCTGTATGCTTAGACATAATAGACAGCTTGCCACTGACATTCCAATCTGCGTAAACAGACATCTGTGTCTCCAGACTTAATCATGTTGACGAAGACACCATCCTTGGTAAAAGCATTCTCTTTTACCTAATTTGGGGCGTATAGTGTTTGTGATGTTATCTCGGGGTTTAAAGTCTATCCACCAGCATGAGTTGGGCAGAATGTGAAACAGACTCAGGCACTTCTGATGCTTTATGAGAATGTCTCTAATTCTCCTTGATCAAGTGGTAATAATTAATACAGAGACATCAGAGGCTCCTGAACACTTTCTTTCTTCCTGACCTCACCACTGACCTTTGGCTTCAGCAATTTCTCCACAACACTCGGGAGGAGATCGATGCAGCAGTCGTAAGAACGGTGAGGTGGTGGGACATGACCTGTGTCTTGCTGAATACTTCATGCAGGTCATGTTAACAGGGGGGAACGCCGGTCAGGTCCGGAGGCTCACTGTGGACGTGATTGGGTGAGGAGGTGACATATGGTGCAGAGGTCTCAGAACCAACCACAGACTTGACCGCACAAACGGATGGAGGACAGGTGAGAAAACAATCCTTCCCCCATTCCAACACCTTGCCCGTAGACCAGTCAATATGGGGATTGTGCTTAATTAGCCAAGGTAACCCTTAATCAGATGCAGAAATGATTGGAAGACATGGAAACTGATGAGCTCATAATGATCACCATTTATGTTGAGCCGAACAGGTTGAGTACAGTGAGACACCCGGCACAGAAGACGACCATCAGTGGCTTCCAGAGGCTCGGACGATTCAAGGCCCAGACGCTCCGCTACCTGCTGGTCCATAAAATTTGTGTCTGCACCGGAATCCACTAATGCTGGGTGAACAGCCCTCTGCTCGGATGTAACAAGTTCAACAGACAGGAGAGGTCGGGAGAGAACGCTTGAAGACGCAATCTGGCTCACCAGCGCTCTCCTCACTGGTGGGTCCTGTCTCTTTACTGGGCAGGAAACCAGAAAATGTCCCGACTCTCCGCAGTAGATACACCTGCCTTCCTGTAGGCACCGCTGTCACTCCTCTGGAGAGAGTCGAGCTCGTCCCAGCCGCACGGGCTCCTCCGCGGCTGACGAGTGACCCAGGAACGGTGTCGTCCGCCCTCTTGGCCCGGGAGAGACCACTGTATGCTGGGCCCTATCCTTCTCCCTCTCCACCAGTCTGTTGTCGGTGCGAATGGCGAGAGCGACAAGCGAGTCCAGGTCGGAGGGAAGATCAAGCGGGACAAGAAGGTTATGGGGGCGGAGAGACCATGAAGGAAAGCATCAAAGAGCGACGCCGAGTTCCGCCCGCTGGTGTGCGAAACTCAATGGCGTAGTCCACTACGCAATGTCTGCCCTGCCGTAGCGACATCAGACCGACGACTGGGAGTGGTGGAGTCAAAAATCTTGCTCAGCGTGTCCGTGAGCGAGTAGCAGATGGGAGAGTCTCGTGCCCATTCTGCTGTGGCCCAGGCCTCTGCTCTGCCAGACAAATGCCACCTTAGCCTGCTCGGCGGGGAAACTCCCGGCGTGTAGCTCGAAGTGCATTGAACCAGACCAGCAGCGACCACCGGGGAGTACGGAGCGGGAGCGGGAATAGAAGCAGCTGGAGATGGAAGTATGCAGAGGCCCTCCAGCCGGGTCACCAGCTGCTGGATCTGGGCCTTCACTTGGCCTACCTCATTCTTGACTGGAAACTCCGGTGGTGGTCCTTGACTTCACTGCCCGCCACAAGAACAGCAGAGAGTTGTTCCTCCTGATGATGAATCCGGGAAACCGGGACGCTGGATTAGCTGGGGCAGAGACTGACTGACATGCATGAGTCAAAGAAAGCCACAGGCAAAAGAGTGTTGCAACTTTTTGAAACAACAAAGATGCTGCTGTCTCAGAGAGAGCAGACAACATTTAACCATCTCCAACGTTACGTGAAAAATGCTGACCAAACCAAATCTGAAAAAATCCTGTGTTTCTCTACTGGTTCCTCTATCATATGTGTTGACAAAATTATGGTATGCTTTAATGCTGAAACTGGACTAAACAGAAGGCCTGTTGCTAGTTTAACATAAGCTTCATGGTTAAACTTGTAGAAAGATTACAGAGTTGTCTATCGTTGGTAGAATTGTTATTGTTGATGTTAATGTGTTACAGTCATACCTGTTATTCAGGGGAAAACAGTTTGAAAGTTAATGTTTACAAAATCTACAGGCTGGTGTGGCCTGTGTGAAATCTGGCTATTAGCTCACCTCAGCACCGCATTACAACATTGGATCTTTTTTTAGAAATATTTTCTTACATTTTAAAATGTGCATTTTTGCCATGAAGTCACCTTTGTGCAATGCGCATTTTTGTTTTCATATTTTCAAGTTCTCAGTTGGTCTTAATTAACAAAACAAACTGATAAGGCACATTTTTAAAAATTTAATCATGGTTAATTTTCACACTGGGAAACAATACGGGTAACTGTAATAAAAATGTTTCCACTGTTAAGTGTTATAAGTGCATGTTCTGTTTTCTACCCCTCTCTGACATTTCACAATACAGGTTGTTCATACAGATATCTTATACAGCATTTATGTCAACTAGATGTCACCTGATGTTTGTACTACTTCTAGAAGTAATAAAAGTAATTATCACAGAGACAATTTGTGTGTCCCACTACTAAACACATACCACCACACAATGACAAAAGTGAGGAGTTTTTGTGAGAAGTAGGTTTTGTATTGAGTTATCTTACAGACAGGTTCATAAAATCTCAACATGGGTGACATCTGCAGAAATGTTATTAAACATCTAATAGCATGTTATGTGACGTAAGTTTATTCCTAGGCCACTTTCAGATGAATTCAGTAACCAAGACCGCATGTTAAGTCTTAACAGCAATAGTGCTTTTCCTGACCAGCAGTTCAAAAGCCAAAGATGTTCTCCTGTCATAAAACATTGAAAGAACCGAGTATTTATTTATACATTTTGAGACTAAAAACATTTTGATTGCAACAGTTACAAATTCATAGTTAGGAAAATTGTGACATTCATTTCCCTTCATAAGTGATAAAGAGACTGTTTGTTTTGGTACTAGTTATGAATTTTACACTGGTTTGATTTGCTTTATCTCTAAAGCAACACCAGATGAGGATCAATAGTGTTATAGTATTTTGACCCATACATCAAGCCAAACATACATGTTTCTAGAAAAAAGTTTAAATAATTTTAAATGATAGAACATACACATAAAGCATGGTTAATGATAGCAAGGAAACATACTAAAATATTATATACTGTACACTATACCAATAGCTCAACTCTCTGGCTCCTACAGGACACAACTCAGTACTTGTGACTTACAGAGATGCACTGATGCCTCTCTTAGGTGCATATATAAGTTCACAGCCTCATATGGATCTGTTGGTAGATTCAGATGGGACTCGGCCATAAAGATATTGCACAGTTCATATACGTACAGATCGCATGGTATGGTCTGGCGAAAGACACATTGGCTTTTGCACAGTTGGAAATTGCCTTTAGGTGTTACATGTTCATTTATTTCCACAAATTTCATTGAGATAAAGCATTATGTTGAATATAAACTTAAAGAAGAGGTCAGAGCAAAGTTAAAGCAGAATTATGTTTAATACATTGATGAATGACTGAATGTGTTTGTTACCAACAGTACCAGTTAAAGCAAAAAAAAAAAAAAATCTATGATCAAAAGTTGTTATATGTACAAAATATGTACAACAAATATGTACAACGTCGGACCCTGCCTGCACGTGGCACCACTTGACTGTTCTATTCATACTAATGCTTTAGCAAAAGACAATGGTCTGTCAGTGATCTGATGGCTGATTTAACTGCCTCCCTGTTATTTTGATGTAGTTTTGGATTTGTTTAGGACTGGCCAATGTTAGGGTGTTCATCAACTAATTGCAAACATACATCGAAATGTGTTTTCAAGGTTTCTGCTCACATTAAAGTATGATCACTGGCAAGAGTTGCTTTACTAAACTCTATTCTGTGCAAAGCTTTTATGTTTAGCCATCACTGGGACTAGCAAGATCAAAGCCTACCTCTTAAAGCCATTTGAGCCATTTGTCACACCATGCTTATTATTCTCTCTTTGTTCTCTCTCTCTGGCATAACTTCATGTTAGGTAGTAACATAGCATACTGTTAGTTGTTGTTACTGTTGTTATGCTGACTTATGTTACTGAATGAATTCTATACCCACCTTGTCTCTTTTCATATGCATGATGTCCACTTGAGGGACCTCTCTTGACCACAGGAACTGTCCATGACTCCCTCTATTTGCTGATTTCCAAATGACCGAGGGACCAGACGATAAACAGTCTTCTGTACTTTTGCGGGATGTCGTAATTGCACATCTTTTTTTTTCCAACCTTCATTTTTTTCTTCCATGTCCTCTTAGGGCAGGCGTGTCCAAACTGTTCCACAAAGGGCCAGTGTGGCTGTAGGTTTTCCTTCGAACCAAGCAGCAGCACACCAGACTTGACTCATTTAATCAACTGATCTCAGTCTTCAGAGAGTTGATTGGTCAAACTGTGTGCTCTTGGTTGGTTGGAACAAAAACCTGCAGCCACACCGGCCCTTTGTGGAACAGTTTGGACACCCCTGCCTTAGGGGCTCCATATAGGTGTGTCTTACACCTGGGATGTCCTGCAGGATCTTGTATTTAGGTGCAAAGTTGAGTCTAGACATAACACAAAAAAACTTGTATCTTATGTTAGGAAGGGGGAAGGTTGGGTGTCTTAAGTGGTTGAAACAAAGAAATTGTAATTGTCATTACAATATTGTACAAAAGATCATTCCTTTGTGCATGGTTCTTTCATTGTATATATTGATGCACTTGTGAATTCCTACACTACTGAGGTCCATGAATGCACCACATACGTACCGCTCAGCTCAGAGCAAACATCGGGTGGACGATATGCAGTGTGTGCGTCCATTGAGCCTTGAGTTATAATGTTTACTTCTATATTACACTCTGTTGATGTTTGTGTTGATTCATGAGTCTATTTTGATGACTTAGTAGTAGTTTTTGCCATCGGTTTGTATGATGTGACGAACAATTAGCCGCTAATGAGTAACTTAGAGCTAGTCGCTAACTAGCGATAGCTTGAGAGTTTTATGTCGCTGTATTGTTAATTTCTGTTGATTATACCTTGCATACTGAATGCCAATTGATCAGTGTCAGTGTATGTTGCTCTTATGTTGCATCTGAGGCTGTGGATTAATGTTCATTATGGTTACAATGATTAATGCTGACTTCAAATTCATAAGTAATCTGGAGTTGTATTTCATGTTATCTGGTTAGAGATATCTAGCGGTATATTTCATGCCTAAATTATACTTTATTTTCTAATCCGTCTGTACTGTTTGTATTGCAGCAACCACACACACAGACATATGAATACCCATCTGCTTATAAAGGCTTGAACTTTATTAAAGGAGTCTGCCTCTCATTCATGCCATCCACCGAACGCCCTGAAGCAATTGCTGCCACTTAAGATCCCTTACAGTCAATCAGTCATACAAACATCTTACGTGTAAACGGTGATTGACAGTTATATCAAACTACATTTAAAAACTCCTCTATGTCATACATAGCTTTCATTTTTATAAATAATACTACTCCTTATCCTCACACAGTAATACTGAAGTAATACAATAAGCAAGGACTGAGCCTTTGTACATGGGGTACCTCTATCGGCTGGGCTAACAAACACCTGATAGATTGATTGATTTGATTGATGATTGGTTTGATTGTGGAGATGGTTTTAAACTGAAGGAACCATGACTGAACAACTTTTTTGATGTGTTTCAAAGCTGAGGAAAATGACTACCAAATTACTGGCAGTGGGCTTTACACTATCAAAGTCGGGTCCAAGACTGCTTTGATTGGAGCTGGTGTGGTTGGAAGGACTGAGGAATATGAGTTTGGACTTTGAGTTGTTGAGGTGCAGGGAATACTGTACCATTCAACAGTTTACAGTTGCTAAGACTCTAAAACATAAGCTAGGCATAGTAATTAAAGAGACATTGTGACGTTCAATTAAATGGCCAAGATGGAGCGTGTAAATAAAATATTAAATTGGAAAATAAAATTTGACCTAAAATTGAATCTTGAGGTGCACCACAGAAAATGTGAGCTGTAGAGGATGAGTAATTACCTATGGTGACAGAGGATGTTCTTTTCAAAATAATAAAATTTTATTATTTTTAAAAGAATAACATTTTTTAAAAGATTTAATTAAAAAAAAATTAAAAACATTTTTTAAAAGAATTTTTAAAGAATAAAACCAACCAAGTGCAGTTGGTCAGTCCTTGATCCTAACCAGGTTTTAAGTCGGTCAAATAAGTGTGACCTACTAAAAGAGGATCACTGGTTACTTTGAGGAGGGCAGTTTCTATGCTGTCAAGAGCTCAAAAACCTGATTGGTTTCCCATAGATGTTGTTATGACTCTTGGATAAAAACGGAAGTTTATAAATTGTTCTAAAATGGCTAATAACAGATGGGTCAAGGTTAGGTGTCTTTAACATGGGTTGGACCACAACATTTATAAAAACAGAAGGGTAAATGCTATTCTGTAGTGAACTGTCCGTCCTGGAAGAGGGATCCCTCCTCTGTGGCTCTTCCTGAGGTTTCTTCCACATTTTTTCCCTGTTAAAAGGGTTTTTTTGTGGGCAAGTTTTTCCTCACTCGAACCGAGGGTCGAAGGACAGAGGGTGTCACTCCCTGTACAGACTGTAAAGCCCTCTGAGGCAAAATGTGTTTTGTGACTTTGGGCTATACAAATAAAATTTGATTTGATTTGATTTGATGAACTGCTAATAATCATTAAAACACTGGCTCCAACTGTGTCAAGAACCTCTGAGAAATTCAGTGGAAATCAAGAGCTTCAGCTTTTCTAACTAGTAACTCTAACTTCTGGTTCAATGAAAACAAACAAGAGTGCTATTGGTGGACAGTTTGATATTTTAAGTTTCACCCTGTTATATGTGACTAGAGAGCTGGAAACACAAGAAATAACAAAGACCATAGAGCACCAAGGCTGCCAAAATCCTTCTGATACAGTAGCTAAAGTATCACATTAGAGTTAACAATGCAACCACACACAAAGCTACAGACACCAAAACAGTACAGCCTGGTACTGTATTGTACCAGGCTGTGAATATCATTTCTGCTGTGAAGTTGGGACTTATTAGTATCCATACGGAGGTTAACTTCTATAGTCAGCCTAAAGTGGACATTTGAGGCATTGCAGTTTTTGGCACTTCACAGCTTTAGTGTACACTGTGCAGGTGTACCAGGAAAAGTAAGCATCAAACAAAAAGCAAAAAAACATTATCACACAGAGACACAAACAAAAACCCATTAGCTAGTACTTATGAGGCAACTGAAGGCTTCAAGTCCTGAGCATTGCAGGTAAACATTGTTTATTTCATAATTCAACAGAAAATTGTTATGAATACTAGTACTAGTACACTAATAGTATGTTGTGATTAGTTCAGTTAACATCATTCAATGACAATTCAATAGTATCAACCTAAAAAAAAACACTGAATATCCTCTTGACTAATATCACCTTGTCTTGTTTACAAAGAAGATTAAAGCTCATGACAAAAATGCAATAACAAAAATAAAATACCAACCACTGATGCAAACTTGACACCAACAAACTTTGCCAGAGAGAATTGTTATTGTCCAGGCCAGGAGGCTCTGAGATTGAGGAGAATCAAGATATCACAAGATGCCAAGCAGTACACTCCCAACTCATGCAATGCAGACTCTGGTGGAGGATCCCCTGCACCTGCCCAATCTCTTTTGTCTTCTTCTGTCTCTCTAAGGAGATTCCTTAGCAGAATAGCAGAGCCCACGTTAAGACACAAGATGATACATGCCTCCTTAACACTGTGGAGAGATAGAGAAACCAGATGGAGAAATAAAAATGCTTGTAGAATCAAAGTCGTCCCTTACAATATTTGTTTAACCTTCAATTGTTTCGTACATTTTTGGTGGCATGGTGTTTTGTTCATATATTTTAGCTTGTCTATTTTTCCTTTGATCATTACAATCCTATATTTAATGACAGTAGCATAAACCATTAGACATGTACATATATACATATACGTATATATATACATACATATATGTATATATATACATATATATACATATATATACGTATATATATATATATATATATATATATATATATATATATATATATATATATATATATATATATATATACACACACATATACATATACATATACATATATATATATATACATATATATATATATACATATATATATATATATATATATATATATATATATATATATATATATACATATACATATACATATATATACATATACATATACATACACACATATATATATGACATCATTTTGGCCTTTTTGCATTGGCTACATGTTAAATCTAGAATAGAATTTAAAATTCTTCTCTTTACATGCAAACTCTTCTGGTCAGGCACCATCATATCTAAAAGAGCTCATAGTACCTTACTAGCCCTCTAGTAACATTGCACTCTCAGAATGCTGGGTTTCTTGTGGTTCCTATAGTTTTTAAAAGTAGATTGAGAACTAGAGCTTTCAAAGGTATCAAACTCCTCTTCTTCAAATTACCATTTTGGGTTTGGTTGGCAGACATGGTCAACACTTTTAAGAGTAGACTTATAGTGATGTAATGTCAGTAATGTAATCCCCGTGATGACGTAGTCAGTGAGGCCCCGACTGGAAACGCCCCTAAGCAGCCTGGGTGAAAACCAACTGCAATTTCTCATTTTGTCCACAGGGAGGGGCAGTGATTGTAATGTGCTGCTCTCACCGCAGACTGTATAGAGACACATCTGAAAAGATACGCTGGGCTGAGCGTGTGTGCCGATCAGCTGAGACAGAGCATAATCATGGATGTGGCTAGCAGTGCAACGGATCATTGTTGATCTGTGATCCGTTCATATCGCTCCCCACAGACCGGCACCGAGTGATCCGCGGATCGGTTGATGGAAAAAATAAGTTGTGGTAAGATAACACTGTGGTACCGCTGCAGCCGCTCGTATGTACAGTGGCGCACAACAACAACATCATCATCAACAACACACCCACCTCCCCCCTTTCAAATAAACAACAACAAACACCCCCCCCCCCCCTCAAAAAAAAACGCAGCTTGTATCGGCAGCCCCGTAACATCTGATGGACCGTGAGTTTCTTTGTAACTTTTAAGGGCCATATCTGTTTGATGCTTCCTGAAGTCTGTGCAACACACTCGACTTCTGAGTATTTATTCCTCTGACTGTCATAGCAGTCATATTTATGGCTATATGAACAGCTGTTATACAGTGTGTCCAGCTGTGCACTACATGCAGGTCAGGAGCGAGTGAGGAGAGAGAGAGAGTGCGCGAGTGCGAGAGAGACGCGTCAGTAACTCTGTAAGGAGAGATCAGCCTATCTTTTTTCCCCCCATTTACTGTGTTATCATTTTCTTTTTTTAAAAATGTATATGTAGGCCAATACACACTCAACAAAGGCAAGCAAATCAAACAATCAAAATAGTGTAATAAATTTACATATCCAATTAAATTTTTTTTGTTTGTTTTTCGTTGGCGAAGTTCTTGCTTCATGCAGTTTCATTTATGGTTCAATTTATTTATGCAGGATTTAACCTATGGTGTGGACAAAAATGAAAATACAGTAAATGAGTCATCCTCCTGCTCATGAACACGCTCAAATCACAAGGCTACTGTATAGTATATGGTAGTCAAACCAGCCAATTTCCGCCCTGTGATCTGTGACAGTGGGAGACCAAAAAGCCCATTAAACGCAAACAAAAGGTTGAGCAAAGAGAACGCTAATGCGGTCTCCAGGTAAAAACTGTAAAAAGATTCTGTGAGGTAAGCACCATCTTCTGGTCATACCCTGTAATCAAACAAATATGTGGAGTTACGGTAAAAAATAGACATGCCCAGGAGAAGGGGGGGGGGGGGGGGGGGGGGGGGGGGGGGGGTCACTCCAGCCACTGGAACTTAGCAGGCAGTTGGCTGGAAGACGGCTGCCATTCAGCTGGCTTTCGGCTTGGAGGGGAACTTTTGAGTTGCTACTACTGTAGCACCTGTTCTTTCCCAAGCTCCTGAGGTCACAGTTGTTAACATTCACAATGAGATTTTCTGTGTCTCTCAGGAGTCAGGAGAGGGAGAGATTGTGCACGCACAGTACATTTTCTTCTTATTCTTCTTATCAAAATAAAAATTTGGTGTCATTTGTCCACATGGGGCACTGTAATTAACAAAATTGCATTTTTGTTCTTTTCTCTTGATTTGTTTGGATGTGACACTAAATTTTGTCTGCTGGTACTGTGGAAGGTTTCAATTCAAGTCCTGTCAAAATTTTTCACATCAACTGCTTAGATACAAGATGTCCTACCACACTGAAAAGTCCACTCAGTTCAGGTGTGCTGAAAGTTTCAAGTTTCCACTTCACAATCATGTAAGTTACAAACTATGTATGTAAAACTTAATTGAAATAATTTTATTATGTGCAACGATATATAACTACATATCACTTCTTAAATGTGGAGATGTTTTTAAATCTTTGAGTGGACTCAAAATTGGTTCTGTGGTCACACAGACATAAATTCAGATTGAAAGGCAAACAGAAACAGCTTTCTAGTATCAAACTCCGCGCATACATCATACTTACTGCTTAAAGAAGTTCTCAGGTCTTTTGCAGTAGTGACCAAACAGGGGAAATAGGTTTCTGGTCATGTCGAACTGAAGCTGAGCTGCCCCACCATCACTGAAATGATTAGACAGGATGACCTGCCAGAAACACATGGATACATTGATTGTAACTGCATACACATTGCTGTACATTGAAATTGCATGGTGATTTTCCAGGGTGCCTAATCTAAACTGTCCCCAAACAGCCTGAATTTATCATGTCTACTTTGAAATATAAATTTGTTTTTAATATACTCTGCCACAAATCTTTATATAACTCAAAAAACACTTATTCTCTTACATCTTGGTACAGAAAGTTGTCAAGTCTCTCAGCTAGACCTTGCCAGGCCAGTTGGAACAGAGAAAGACTCAGGACCTGATGAAGGTTCAACAATCTGTCCCTCACACATAGCATCATGGGACAAGCTGAACTCGACAAGGACATGGTGGACTGGTCATGCTGGGATGGTAGAGACAACCACCTAAAGAAAATTAAGAGAGATAAAAGAGTAAAAGCAGGTGAGAGAATAAATCAGTGCTAACCCAATTAAAATTGTTATCACCATAAACCGGGGTGGCTGTGGCTTGGAGGAAGATCGGATTGTCCACTAATAAGACAATCGGTGGTTTGATCCTCCAGACTGCATGTCAAAGTGTCCTTGGGAAGATGCTGAACCCCAAATTGCTCCTGAAGGCTGCACCATCAGTGTGTGAATGTGTATGAATGGTTAGCTCCTCAAACTGATGAGCAGTTGGTAGGTAACTTGCATGGCAGCTGGTGCATTAATGTGCGTGAATGAGATATGTCGTGTAAAAGTGCTTTGAGTGGTCGGAAGACGAGAAAGGCACTATATAAATACAGACCATTTACCTTAAAAGAGGCTTAAGACCTCTCAATTCATACAGACAGAAAGCCCAAAACTGGAGTGCCAGAGCTGGTACTCTAGTTGGTGGGGCACTGGAGTTTTTTTGAGGAACCTTTGTGTAGGGCCAGCCCAGTCTACAGGGGGAAGGCTTTCTGTGACACTGATGGCCTTCTATTCAGGTGGTTCCAGCCAATCTAGGCTGGCAGGGTGTTTTAGCAAGTTCTGATGAGTTGTCATGCCAAACACATTCCCCAGCAGTTCACATGAAATGAATGCCATGAAGGACAACTCATACTGTAAGGGAAACAACACAAAATCTCTCCTCCACACCACACCACACCGCAATCATTCATCTTTGTCAAGTCAAATAGCTGAAACATAAAAAATAAACAATTCAGGTTGTCCGATTAAGGCGAGCAATGTAAACACTCAATAATGTGTTCCAGATACCTTTAGCATGATTAGTCTTTGAGATTTTAATAAATATATGTGCACCTGCAGAGACAATACCCATTAAAAACAATCAGTAATATCTCAATAACTATAAAAGATATCAACAAAAGTAAGTAATAACTATGACATATGTTTGCACATTGTTAATACGTATTGTCAGAAGAATCATCACACATAAGTTTTGAAATTGCAAGGTCTTGAAATTTAGATTTGATATAATAAATTATCCCCACTTCATTACCAAGTTTCATTACCAAATTCTATGTAATAATTTTGAGGATTTATTTATGAGGATTTATGTAAATTGAACTTTGAAAAAAGCTTTTCCCGTATTGGTACAGACTAACCTAAGTAATTTGGTTGTTGAATCACAATGTCTGTGTGCTTTTCTGATTTCTGCGTTTTGATCTGTTCTGATAGTGTTTTGGCTAATGCTGAAGCTCTGGTTGCCAGACATGAAAGATACTACAAACCATGAGGAAAAAATCAAGTAGATCAACGAGTGAACGTTAGATTCTGCCCAACCTAAAAAAGTCAATGAGCAGAAAAGTGGGAAAACAGTGGGTAAATATTGGAGATTATTTGAAAGATAAAGACTGTTTAGAGCCCTGCTCTATATGGGAAGTGTCATGAGACAACTTTTGTAGTGAATTGGTATTATATAAATAAAATAAGATGAACTTGAACTAGAATAGACTTGATGTCTGTCTCACCTGTCTTGGCAGTATGGTTTAGCTTTTTCTGTGATTTCTCTCATGGTCCATTCTAGCAGTCTTCCCATCATGTCTCCTTTAAGTCGATCCAGCAATGCCAACAGACCTTCAAATAGAGAGCCTTCCAGAGAAGCCAGGCGACCCACCTCCATCACCCCGAGGCCTCCCAATACTGCGTCCTCACCAAGTGAAACAGCTGCCTGTTGTAGCTGTAGGAAAAACTGAAGAAAAAAAAGGAACTGCTAAATACATAACTGTTAGTCAGAAAGTAAAACAAAATTGCATCTTATGGCTAAAAAAAGACTCAGGCAGCTTAGTGCAGTTTGTTCTCACATGAAAGCTTACACATGAAGGATTATTTTTGTGACAGTTATTCTCAGTTAAAAAAAATGTTAAGCAGTTATTTTCTCATATGGTTTGAACTGTCCCCAAGGGTCAAACCTGCCAAGCACTGAAGGATAACATTAAATACTTAATACTAACTGAAATCATGATTTCATTCAATTGTCAGTGTGTGATTTGGTGATTTCACTTTTGTTTGAGTGTTTTTGTCAATATTAGACCAAATTCTAAACTTATTCCCCCATTGCATAAATCACAAGTGCTTGGAAAAAAAATAAAAATAAAGTCCAGACTGAAAAACACAGCACAAACAACACAAGTGGAAACAACACCTTGGTAAACAGCCCCACCATAGCCAACCTTGGTTTAAAAAAAAAAACAAGGTCTCTTATAGTTTATAATAAAGCCTAGCTATTCTTACATTTTGTGTCTTGGGTACTTCTTATATTGTACACAGGGGCTGTTGTGAGACACTCCTATGAGGTTGAAGGCATGCTGAGGTTGGCCTGATAAACAGCTGCCTGGCTTGTTGTCGGAGGTCTGCCACGATTATAAAGGGAGCGGACTTCTTTGTCAGAAGGACGGTATTGAGCAGTGGTATCAGGAGGATTTTAGCCTGTACATGCATTCGCCAGTGTGTTAATCATGTCCTCATTGTTTAATATTGCTGCTACGAGATTTCAAACGTACCGACGAACTTTTTACTGCAGCATCCACACGTTAAACAAGATATGGTGAGCCCTGGTAACAGGGCGTCTCTTTCATAAAAAAGCAGAACTATTAACGGAACACTCTGCCGTGTGTAGAGGTCTGTATGTAGGTCTGTATGGTTAACTTGATATAGTTTTCAGGTGATTTAATGAAGGTAAAACAATGAATGGCCGTGCGTACTGGCACTGCGCTCTGACGTGGCACTTCTCCGGGACAGGAGAAGCTGCTGTCGCCGATCATTAAATACGTTTAATACTAAACTAAATATTCAGTCTGCATTGGTCTATGAATGTGATTCTTGGTGATTCTTAGTGTATCTAAACAATATATGAAGAGCTTCTCTTTCAGTTCACGAAGTCCGTGTAGCCGCAGCAGCTTCTCCAGTCGCGTCAGATGATCTATATTATAGATCATCTGACGCGCATATATTGTTTAGATACACTAAGAATCACCCACATTCATAGACCAAACGCAACCGCAAACGCATTCGCCAGTATGTTAATCATGTCCTCATTGTTTAATATTGCTGCTATGAGTTTCCAAGCGGACCAACAAACTTTTTACTGCAGCATCCACACGTTAACAGGATGGCCGCGGGCACTGCAGTCAAGTCTGACGTCAGTCAAGTTTCATTCAATATATTCAAAGATTAATTTCTTGAACGGCATGCCATTATATATATATATATATATATGTATACATATACACACACACACACACATATATATAATATCATATTATAAATATTTAATAAACTTCACACACCACATTGTCGCCCCAGTCTCCCAGGATGGTGTAAATATAGTTCACGGCATTAAGGATGGCACAATAACGGACTCCCATTGGGCAGCGAGACTCCTCCTTCATCACCTGAAAAGACAAAAATTTTATCAACCATTCATCTATCTCTCATCCTCGTTCTTCTTTCTCTCCTCAGTCCATAAATAGTCCATAAAAACACAAACAAAAGCAATCACACTGAATCACAATAAAATGAACAAAGTGGCAAAATGGAAATGAACATTCTAACAAAATGACACAACAAAAAGATTTTTTTTTTTTATGAAATAGGTTGGCTGAAAATATATGATATCCTTGTCAAACTTTCAGTCAGAGGGCATTGAAAATACCATTGCTCTAACATTATTGTTCAATAATAAAGCAATAATTAGTCCACTGTGTGGACAGTTAATTGTGAATAAAAGGAAATTGTGAAATGCCCAGCCCTTTATATCTCTTTCACCATTTTTACTTCAATGTTTTCCTCATAATCATTACCATAGTAGTAGAGGTAGTATTACCATACTGTCTCTGAACTTCTTTAGCAATGTCCCCAAACATGTCAGTCTTCCTTCATTACTTGAGTTTTATTCTTCATTAATATGGAGTGTCTGTCATTATTACCTGGGTGAGTCGAATGCGGAAGTCATCCACCAGTTCTCTCTGGAGCCCCAGAAACTTCAGTTGTGCAGAACGACAGGGTAAGGCCCGGTACCGTTCTAAGAAAAGCAGGATGACAAAAAACGTATATAAAGTCTTATATAGACAGTATTACTGTACTATCTATCATTACTATAATGTATACTTTACATTTTTTGATAACTTGCAAAGCTATGGAGTAATGTTATGAGTGGGTTTTCATTTTGTTTTCATCTCATGTACGTACACATGGACACATGGAGTGGCAAGCGAGTGCCACAGAATATAGCAAAATGTTGGCATACAATAAATAACTGTATTCAACTACTGTAATAATTCATAATATGACAGAACCACTCAGAAAATTTCAACAACTTTGGAAACTGAAAAAGTAAGTGTTTCATGATAAAACCTGGAAGTAATACACTCTCACAAGGATTTCCCGAGGGAAGGAAGACCAAGAGTGACCTTTGCTGCAGAGGATAAGTTTGTTACAGTTACCAGCCTCAGAAATAAGCAATTAACGACACCTCAGATTAGACTCAAAAGACTGACAAAATAAGGCCTGATTTAATGGCTGCAGAGAAATCAGAACTGAGCGAGAGCAACAAGAATAGGACTGACCAAGCCAAGAAACACAACGAATGGACATTAGACCAGTGAAAATCTGGACTTTGTTCTGATGTTGATGTTTCAATTTTAAATAAATCAACATCAGAACAACTTCAAGGCCTGCAGGACTACCATAGCATTCTGCAGCAATATGCCATCCTATCTGGTTTGGACTTTGGATTTTCTTTTGGACCAACGTGTTACAGTAGGAGCCTACTCAGCCTCTTAGCGGCAGCTTTAATGGAAAGTTGCTACTACAGCTAAGCCAACAGAAAATAAGTGCATCTACACAGCAGCATGAACGGGATTCGGTGTGTGATTATACACATGAACCCACTGGATCACAGACATTTTGGATGAATGGACATTGGGTGGATTTGAACTGTTTTTTGAATGTGGATCGGTGTGGAAACGCGCTTGTCAGCAGCAGCAAATCACAGCCATCAAAAGTGGTGAGATTGATTCCTTTTGTGTATTTTGTTAAAGGTTTTGATCACAGCTTGGAAGTCTACCACTTGTCTATTGGGGACTGGTTGTTTTGCCTTGTGATGTGTGTACTTGTTTTGCTGAAATAGGTGGAGGTTTTAGACTGTGTATGTTCCTATTTAGCGAAGCCATGAGCTTGACGCTCTCCTCCCACGTTATCCACTTGCACGGAAATAAAAAGAAAAACACCACACGATCCACTTCGTTTCTTTTAGCGTTTACTCAAAAAATAAAGAAAATAAGGCAAGATACAACAGTCCAACATTATGAAAACAAAAAGGCAAGAGCCAAAAAGGGCAGAATGCGGAGAGGTCAAAAAACTGTGTGGCTCCCCTCCATTACACACCTGACTACCTGTTTTACGTCAGCAACGTAAACGTACCCCTCCTCCTCCGCATTAAAGGTTATATGTGTGATTTTTTAAGCTTACAAACATCCACGTATTTTTAAGTGAAATAAATTAAATACTAACTTATTAATATGAACTGTCCACCTGTAAATAATGTTCTTTTTATCGAAATTAACAACAATCTTTTTTCACATGTCAACTTAAATTATTATTCAACTATTTATCAACAAATAACAGCATTCAGGCTCCTACAGACTGATTTTACTGCTTGTGGCCGCTGTACTTTATTTTGAAATTGCATTGTTTACAAAGTTGTTGATTTTTTTGTGGATGTGGTTTATTTGTTTATTAGTTAGTAGATTTGTTGGTGGCTCGGTTTGTGACTCTGTTTGTGAATTTGTTTATAGCTGCACACTTTTGATTTGAGTGTTGAAAAAGTGGCAAAATGATTGAGACAAATGCAATGAATGCCCGGAGGAGAGGACTTTCAAGCTCAAATCCAGGGGATGGGCCTGCAAAATTGAAACTCTTCAAAAGGAATGTCAATCAAATGTGAAAAACATTAAAAGGTCTCACACATTAGGTTAAAGAACTCATGAAAAAAAATATGAAAATGCAAAGGATGCATAAATTAAATTGGATAAACTGATTCAGGTGTATAAAAATGCAAAAGCTGAACATGAATCTGGTCTTGTATTGCATTTAACTGCAGATTTAACAACTACTGCAGAGACAAACATCCCATTTCACCTGAGGAAGTACCTGTTGAATTAAATAAGCAAATAGGCAAAATCCCTATACTGATTCTCTTTCACATGAAATTCCCTCTTCATAGTGAAATATGAAGAGATATATATATATATATATATATATATATATATATATATATATATCTCTTCATAGTGAAATATGAAGATATATATATATATATATATATATATATGAAATTTGCTTGTGTAAAGGACACATCAGCAAAGACTGCAGGAAGTGACTCAGCAGTAACATATGTGGTTTGAAGCATCCCAAAACACTATACATCCATCAGAAAAAGAAAGAAACAAACATCAACCTGTCTCTGTCAAAAAAGCTTGAAAAGGGCAAAAATCTTAAAAAAGAAAAAAAAAAAAAGAGAAATGGACAAAAACCAAACAGAAAAGAAAGAAGCAGACAAAGTTAGCACCTCGGTTCAAACGAGTGGTCTTACTGGGGCTGGTCTACACAACTGCAAGCTTTCCATAGAGCCTGTACAAGTAAAGGCTAAGAAGGGGAAGTGCAATGGTGCATACTTATGCATTTCTTGACCCAGGTAGCACAATTGGTCCCTCACTCAGGCCTCGGCCCCCACCTGTTCACTAGCATTGTGCCCCTTCCAAAGAATGACACTGTGACCTGTTTAAATAACTATCATCCTGCTGCGCTGACTCCTAATGTGACAAAGACTTTGGAAAGGATAGTCATGACCCACAACCAACCAACCAATGTGTTCATTCGTAGTTTTGACGCCTTCAGTGAGAATCTGCAATGTAAATAGTCATGAAAATAAAGAAAAAACATTAAATGAGAAGGTGTGTCCAAACTTTTTACTGGTAGTGTAGGTACAAAGGAAGCAAATTTAGTATCACCTTGTGAATAAGGACATGTGACTGATTTAGTCTATGAGAGGATAGTGCAGCCAATCAACCCGATCGTAAATGGAAGAAATGATCCATGCAGGCCTTGAAATTTGTTAATTCAGAGCCATGTTGACCAACCTCCACTAAAGACGCTGCAACTGAAAAACATTTTGACGCACACAAAAGATGAAGGCCTACTCAACACTGCTTGCTTTAATATATATTGTTCTACTGTTTAGAAGTTTTACTGTGAAAGAGAGAAATGTCTTGTGTTGCTTGCTCACTATATACCACTTGAAGGAAAGGATAACTCACACACTCACACATCTTTTTAGTCACAATGTTAAATGGACCAGGATTCCATACCTCCTCAGTGAAGGAAGTTGTGTTCCTGTACATCATGTTAAGGAAGGATGTAATGGAAAATTTATATTACATGATTGTGTGATCTTTTATAACCATATATAGCCATGTTTGATCTCAGTAATATTTCAAAAGGTTTTTAAGTACAAAACGTTGTGCCTTATACTCTTGTTTGGTTTTACTCAGTACCTTGCACTTAAAACATTTCTCTCATTTATGAAAGTTGTTTGTAGCAGTAGTTGTTTGACTTGACCTTGGTTCACACGGTCCAGCACAGCTTGTTAGTGAGGTTTGATAACGATGAGCACATTCCATTGTAGCTACAGTACCTACTACAGTTAGATAAGTAAATCATACTAAGTAACAAATACTCCCTAGAAGTGCATAAGAATCAGCGTGGGACTGCCCCACCCTGAACATTTTCTGCAGACTGTCTTGTGCATTTGTAGAACTGTTCCTCTTGCAAGAATAAAATGACAAAACCTTTAAGGACCAATTGATTGACTCAAGATCTTTATTTGTGTAAGTGTGTGCGTCCCAGAAATTTCAGCAACAAGGACCCATAATAAAATGTAATAATTCATAGTCAATGAAATAGAAATATGAGAAAAACTATGAAATAAAACACAGAATTATTCAATTCAATGTCATTTAAATTATATATATTGCCAATCATAACATACAGTTTATCTTATGACAGTTTCCATTTAGAGCAGGTCTAGACCAAATTCCTTCTAATATTATTTACAGGGACCCAACAATTCCCACTGTAACTACACATTTGGCAATGGTGGAAAGGAAAAACTTCCTTTTAAAAGGCAGAAACCTTGAACAGAACCCAGCTCATGGTCTGTGGCCACAACTGGCTGAATTTGAATTATGTGCTAAACAAAAAAATTATACCACGTCAGAGTCTGGTACATGACAACAATCAGATGTGTCCTTAATGTGTTTAGGTAAAGTAAAATGACAAAGGAGAGGGAATAATGCTGGTCTGCTGACATGGAATTCGCATACCATTAACAGTACCAAACTGGATGAACTTCAGCTACTGGTGGGGAAAAATACTTTTTGCTTCTCCTCCTATGCTTCATGGCAACATGGATATGTTGGGTATGTAGTACTGGACTGCTGGCAGGGTTTCAACTTTTCAGAGCAGATTGCAACATAGAACTTTACAGCAAAACCAAAGTTGGAGGTATCATGGCTGGTACAATGATCTGTCAGTGATTTAACAGCTACTACTACTGAATCAAATGCTCTGAGCAATGGTGTTTACAAATGGTGTTTTAAGCAGAGGCAGCCATCCAATTGTGAGTAATGCAAAAATATCCCCATGATGACCTTTCAAGGTTGTCTCTCCCATTTTGGCTTCCTTGCATTGGCTACCTGTTAAATCTAGAATAGAATTTAAAATTCTTCTCCTTAATTACAAAGCTCTTCATGGCCAGGCACCATCATATCTAAAAGAACTCATAGTACCTTACTACCCCTCTAGACCACTGCGCTCTCAGAATGCTGGGTTCCTTGTGGTTCCTATAGTTTCCAAAAGTAGACAGGGAGCCAGAGCTTTCGGCTATCAAGCTCCTCTTCTGTGGAACAAAGTACCTTTCTGGGTTCGGGAGGCAGACACGGTCACCACCTTCAAGAGTAGACTTAAGACTTTCCTTTTTGATAGAGCTTATAGTTAGGGCTGGCTCAGGCCTTCCCTTAGTTATGCTGCCATAGGACTAGACTGCCGGGGTTATCTGGGGAAAAAAAAAAACCCTCTCTCTCTCTCTCTCTCTCTCTCTCTCTCTCTCTCTCTCTCTCTCTCTCTCTCTCTCTCTCTCGCTCTCTCTCTCTCTCTCTCTCTCTCTCTCTCTCTCTCTCTCTCTCTCTCTCTCTCTCTCTCTCTCTCTCTCTCTCTCTCTCTCTCTCTCTCTCTCTCTCTCTCTCTCTCTCTCTCTCTCTCTCTCTCTCTCTCTCTCTCTCTCTCTCTCTCTCTCTCTCTCTCTCTCTCTCTCTCTCTCTCTCTCGCTCTCTCTCTCTCTCTCTCCCTCCCTCCCTCCAATCGTCATTATCATCAATGCATGTTACCTAACTAAACTTCTTCCCCGAAGTTTCTGTGCTTTGTCATCCAGCAGGTTCTTATGGATCGTGGCTGCTGCTGTGGTCAGCTGCTGACGTCCACTTGACGTCCCTTTGCTGAAAAACCTTCTCTCACTCCCTCTCTCTCTCTCCAATCATCATTATCATCAATGCATGTTTCTAACTAAACTTCTTCCCGGAGTTTCTGTGCTTTCTCGTCCAGCAGGTTCTCATGGATCGTGACTGCTGCTGTGGTCTGCTGCTGACGTCCCCAATATATAGCATTACTGTCATTGCTACCATCTCCACTACAGCTTAGTTGGTAATGACTTATTGCTGTTGTGCATCTGTCTATCTCTACCTCTATCACAGATTCCACTGCTACTGTAATTCACTCTACCATCTATTGTAATTCATTGTAATTGTACAATATGGTTTGTGTTGATTGTTCTGTACATGTGACATCCATTGCACGTCTGTCCGTCCTGGAAGAGGGATCCCTCCTCTGTGGCTCTTCCTGAGGTTTCTTCCACATTTTTTCCCTGTTAAAAGGGTTTTTTTGTGGGCAAGTTTTTCCTCACTCGAACCGAGGGTCGAAGGACAGAGGGTGTCACTCCCTGTACAGACTGTAAAGCCCTCTGAGGCAAAATGTGTTTTGTGACTTTGGGCTATACAAATAAAATTTGATTTGATTTGATTTGTACAGTTCACCCCAATGCAGCAGTTTTAATTAAAATGTATTATTACAGATGAAGAATTAAAGAAAAAGAAACACCTGCTGTATTATACATATACTGTGTGTTATAGTCTGTTATGCTACTGACATTTACTGGATGAAAGATTAGAATTGCATAAATGTATAGTCTTACCAGTGATGACCTGTAGCAGAGTCATGAAAGTCTCAGCACAATCTGGAGCCTTCAGCTCATCCATATCACTGATGTCTTTGTACTGAGAGCTCCAGGCTCCCTCAGCTGACAGCATGGCATCCATTTTCTCCACTGCCACTGCAAATAAACAGGCGTATGATGGTTATATTTCAGTTATTGAGCACACTTCCAGAGACTTGCATATTTTTTCCATTAGGTACGGCTCAATTTTTTAATAAAGTCCAGCACTTTGGACACTCTCATCATTCTTTTTCTTGCTGTGAAACATGGGTAACATGCATAAATGCATTCCCTTTGACTATTTTTGGGCGTATAATATTTGTGGCGTCATCTGTAAGGGTTTATAGTCTGAGAACCAGCATGAGTTGGTCAGAAGAGAGACCGACTCATACCGTATGCATAACTGACTGTATGTGAAAACGTCTCTGATTCTCCTTGATCAAGCTTCAATAAATACTACAGCAAGCTCCTGAATGCTTTCTTCCCTCCTGACCTGGTACCATTGAATTTCAACAACTTCTCCACAACACCTTGTAAAATGATCAAGGGTCAGCTTGATCCATCTATATATACTTTAATGACAGCTCAAAACATCAACATATACCGGAATAAGAAAGCGTCCCCTGCCGATCACGTTGACAGTACTGCGGCAACATTAGTTCCACTATATATGACATCTTTCTTTTTGATAGAGCTTATAGTTAGGGCTGGCCAGGTCATCCCTTAGTTATGCTGCCATAGGACTAGATAGGGAGGGAGGTCTGTCTCTCGCTCTCACGCACGCACACACGCAAAGTTGATTTAGTTCAGTAATTCCATTCAAAAAGTGAAACTTGTATATTATATTCATTCATTACACATAGATTGACATATTTCAAATATTTATTTCTATTAATTTTGATGATTATAACTAACAACTAATGAAAATTTGAATATTACTTAAGACCGATACAAAAAAAGGATTTCTAGAAATGTTGGTCAACTGAAAAGTATGAACATGAAAAGTATGAGCATGTACACCACTCAATACTTAGTTGGGGCTCCTTTTGCCTGAATTACTGCAGTAATATGGTGTGGCATGGAGTCGATCAGTCTGTGGCACTGCTCAGGTGTTATGAGAGCCCAGGTCGCTCTGATAGTCTCCAGCTCTTCTGCATTGTTGGATCTGGCGTATCGCATCTTCCTCTTCACAATACCCCATAGAAAATCTATAGGGTTACGGTCAGGCGATTTTGCTGGCCAATTGAGAACAGGGATATCATGGTCCTTATACCAGGTACTGGTAGCTTTGGCACTGTGTGCAAGTGTCAAGTCCTGTTGGAAAAACTTTAGACCATTCAGCGGCAGTCCAGTCCTTTTTGTGTTTAGGCCAGGCGAGACGCTTCTGGTGCTGTCTCTTGTTCAAGAGTGGCTTGACACAAGGAATGAGATATATGAAATGAATGTATACATTATACAAGTTTCACTTTTTGAATGGAATTACTGAAATAAATCAACTTTTCATGATAAATTATGTTCACATATTCACACCGGCATCCTTCTGTTCAACAGTCTTTCTGTTGGGCCATTTATGTCAAAGATTCTTCTCTAATGTAGGGAGAGTTGTTCTGATCCTTCTCCCCATTAACAGTTCTGCTGGACTGACTCCCGTAGGGGAGTTGATCTGTAGTATATGAGGGCTATTACAGGGTCTTCTTGTCGGAGGATTTCCTTCGCAGTCTGTACTGCTCGTCTGCATGACCGTTTCCCTGAGGATGGTGAGGACTAGATGTGATGAGCTTGAAGTCTAGCTCTCTTGCCAGCTCCTGAAATTCTGCACTGGAGAACTGAGGACCTTTGTCACTCACCACCTCATCCAGGATCCAAACCTTGCAATGGTTGCTTTAAGTCTCTGAATGACTTAAGCACTTGTTGTGGATGGTAGGTGCAGCACCTTGAGGAACCATGAGTAATAATCTGACATCATTGTTTCTATTGTGTTCACAGAGGTTGAGAACTATTCTTTCACATGGATGTTCAGATGGCGGTGTCTGAACGAACCAATGATTTTGCTTTGTCTCTACGCTTTGTTAGCCCCTGATGTCCATTGTGTAAATTCCATAGGATGTCGGCAGTGACAGTGGAATGACAATCCTGCTTCCACGTATGAGCAAACCATCAGCCTCTGATAGCTCATTTTTTCACTTTCATATATGCTCTGACATTCGGTGGTGCATTTCCACTGTATTCAGGCCATCCGCTTCTATGAATTTAAAGACAGATTGCAGCTTGCTGGTGAATGGTAAATAGTAAATATACCGTGAATGAACTGTACTTACTCCTACTGTATATAGCGCCTTTCTAGTCTTCCAACCACTCAAAGTGTTTTTATGTCTGCATCAGTCAGAAGTGTTTAAACATGCTTTACAGTAAGCATATTCTGTCACTTCCAGATATCGGTTATACTGCCACAGCGCTCGCTGCTCTGCTCACTTAAAAAGCTTTTCGTACATTTTTCACATCAGTGATTATCTACATAATTCTACACTACCCTTAGACTTGTTCTGTTTGTGCACAAACAGGTGTCTTAACTCTAGCAACCATAATCCAATAGTTTTACCACTTTCTCTTAGTCACACTCACAAGCCTAGCTATAGCAATGGCCTCTCTCTGCTCTCCTGCTGTCTCCTCTCCTGCTCTCTCCTGCCCGGTGTGCCACATGTTTAGCTACTCCTCGTCCTCCTTTAGCAATAATGGTACTTGTAATACACCGCGTTCCAAATTATGATGCAAAAGAGTTGAAGAGTGGTAAGGTAAGATTTTTTTTGTCAGTTAAACTCATGGATGGTAATGTGTGTCAGGACTCTGCATATCACTGAAACCAATTTCAGACACCTGTGCTAATTAGTTTGGTAGGTGAGTCCAATTAAAGGGAAAACTACTAAAGAAGGTTGTTCCACATTATTAAGCAGCAAACCATTTTCAACCAAAATGGGTGAGAAAAAGGACCTCTCTGCAGCCGAAAGGCAACAAATAGTTGAATGTTTGGGTCAAGGCATGACAACAATCAAAATTGCCAAGAGACTTCACCGTGATCATCGCACAATCAAGAAGTATGTAGCTGATTTAGAGCACACACGTGTGCGTGCTGATAAAGGAACATTGAGGACTCTTTCCTACACGCAACTTCATCGGCTCGGTCCAGATGGATGGAGTGGTGGATGGTTGGTTGATGGCCACCCCATGCAAACAACACTACGGCGCCAACAAGGAGGTGGTGGAGTGATGCTTTGGGCTGGGGGAGAGAGATTGTTGGCCCTTTTAGGATCCCTGACAGTGTGAAAATGACATCCATGTGGAGTTTCTCAAAGAACACTTCCTGCCATGGTTCAAAAAGAAGAATTGTGCTTTCCGAAACAAGATAATTTTCATGCATGACAATGCACCGTCTCATGCTGCAAAGAATACATCTGCATCTCTGGCTGCTATGGGCATAAGGGAAGACAAACTTATGGTGTGGCTCCCATCCTCCCCTGTCCTCAACCCTATTGAGAACCTTTGAGGCATCATCAAGAGAAGTGTCTCTGATGGCGGGAGGCAGTTCACATCTAAATAAATGAAAATATAAAAACACACACACACCCACACACACCCACGGTCTGTGGGGAGCGATATGAATGGACATCAACAATGATCCGTTGCACCGCTAGCCACATCCACGATTGTGCTCTGTGTCAGCTGATCGGCTCAGCCCAGTGTATCTGTTCAGATGTGTCTCTATACAGTCTATAGCAGACATGTCCAAAGTCCGGCCCGGGGGCCAAATGCAGCCCGTGGTCAAATTTCATCCGGCCCTCGGCCTCTGTCTTAAAATCAGTAATGTCTGGCCCGCACGTTGTCTTAAAATCAGTAACGTCTGGCCCGCCGTCTGGCCCGCACATTGTCTTAAAATCAGTAACGTCTGGCCCGCACGTTGTGCGCAGTTGCGCACGCGCGCAGCTTAGAGGGAACACTGGGCAGCAGTACTGTTACCAGCATATGAAGCGGCTTGCACACTAAATGCTGTTCCTCATTTACCCACTGTAGGGCAGCAGCACTCAACACGACATCACCGCGTGACCCTTTGCTGCCAATTTTCAAAAATCGACAATCAACAAAAAAAGGAAAGTTGACTGCGAGGGTCGACGCTTCAATGACGGATGGAAATTGGAGTATTTCTTCACTGAAATACGCATCAACTGTGTCTGCCTCATTTGCAAAGAGACTGTGGCTGTTTTTAAAGAGTACAATGTCAAGCGACATTACCAAACGAGACACGCTGACATGTACGACAAGATTACAGGGAAGGAACACAGCGAGAAATTGAAGCAGCTTAAAGCTAGTTTAATCTCACAGCAGCAGTATTTTGCAAGACTCCAAGAGTCAAATGAGAACGCCACAAAGGCTAGTTATGAGGTAGCAGCGCTGATCGCAAAGCATTCCAAACCTTTCACTGAGGGTGAATTTATCAAAGACTGCGTGATGACTATGGTGAAGAAAGTCTGTCCTGAGAAGCAGCAAGAGTTTGCCAAAGTCTGCCTGGCACGCAACACTGTGGCACGCAGAATTGAAGTGTCATCAGTCATCAAAAGACAATTGACAGTCAAAGGAAACGAGTTTGACTTTTTTTCGTTGGCTTGCGTCGAAAGCCTCGGACACTGCTCAGTTACTTATTTTTTTGAGGGGAGTGGACAATGAAATGAACGTTACTGAAAAACTACTTGACCTCCAGAGCCTGAAAACCCAAACGAGAGGAACAGACAGACTCTCTGCTGTTTGCGCTGCCGTGGATGACATGAAAGTCCCGTGGAATAAAATTTCTGGGATTATTACGGATGGCGCACCATCCATGACTGGCGAACGAAGTGGATTAGCAACACAAATAAGTAACAAAGTAAGTGAAGAAGGGGGTAATGCTGTAAAAGTCCATTGCATCATTCATCAGCAAGTTCTGTGTGCCAAACATCTCCAATACGAACATGTTATGAAACCAGTGATAAAAACGATTAACTTTATCCGCTCCAGAGCGCTATGCCACCATCAGTTTCAACAGTTTCTCAGCGAGATTCATGCGGAATATGGAGATGTTGTCTATCACACTGACGTGCGATGGCTCAGTCGGGGTTCTGCGCTGTCGCGTATCTACTCTCTTAGGCAGCAAATCGGTGAGTTTTTGGCTGAAAAGGGACAACCTATGCAAGAACTGACTCTATGTGGCTGGGTGATATGGGTTTTCTAGTTAGTGCCGCAGGCACGAGGCACTATTGTTCTTCTGCGTGTTTCATGGCAGTTTTTTTTTTATTTTTATTATTCATTTCCACCCTTTTTCGCCGATTAATGCAGCCCGAACCGGCCACAGGACCCCCAACAAGTAAATTAACAAAACGTGTGTTTTCATCCCGAATCGAGTGCTTGTAAGTGTGTAAGAAATTCGTGAAATTTTCGCGAATATTTCCCCGAAAAAACAAGGAAATCTTCCCATAAGAATGAATGGAAAAGCCCGAAAAAAAATTTAAAATTAAACAGCCATTTTCAAAAATGAACTGCTCTGGCATACTTTCACCGAGAGACTTCATTTAAACTTTAAAATGGAGGTACTCTTGCCTTCTCTTCATCTATTCACTTCACTTATCGACACCTTTTACCGTTTTTAAACTATCAAGGCTCAAAGGTGATAAGGTTTTGGGTCAAATTTCAGGGTTTATAATGGGTGTGTATTGCACGGAATTTTTTCGCCAGAGTGGATGACTCTGAAAAAAATCGGTCAAAAAATAAAACGTAAACTGCTGCTGTGGCCACAAATTTCACACTACAGACATGATTTGTACATAAAAACGTAGGAAAATTTGTCGGCGTCGCATAGATACCACTGCTGAAGCTGTCAGAATTATAGTTTTGGCCTGACACAGAAAGATTCAGGCCCAGAACCGATCCAGATCCCCATTGACTCCAATGTTAATTTGAGAGGAGAAATTACCAGAAGCAGCACTGTTTCACTGTTGTTGATGTCAGACACAAGTTAAGTTAATTTGAATTTGTCTGTGTAAAATGACAGAGAGAGACAACAGAGCAGCAGAGCAGCTAGCGCATTAGCACTAGCCACTAACTGACAGACATTAACACAGGCAACTCAAGCAAGACATTTTCTGTGGTGACTGTCAATCTGTTTTGTTTGTGTTTAAATCTGCTGTTGCTGTGGCTATGATGCGACATATATCAGCAGTTATTGTCAGTTAATTTGAAAAAGTCTGTGTAAAATGATAGAGAGACAGCAGAGCAGCTTAGCGGCTAGCGCATTAGCGGCTAGCGCGTTAGCGGCTAGCGCTGACACGCTAACAATTAGCCACTAACAGGCCTGTGTGAAACCTATTAAAACATAATTTAATAGGTCATATTTCTTCATTTTACACACAAACTGCATATCTAGACGATCAGGAAGGTCTCTAGATGCCCAAACTTAGGTCATTCAATGATTGGAATTCAAAGCTGCTCATTGTATGTGTTACTGTCTGTCAGTTATTAGCTACTAACTGACAGACAGTAACACAGACTGGCTGACACAGACAAGCACAGAGACAGACAAGACAAACACACCACACACACACACACACACACATAACAACTTCAAAATCAGTTAGTGGCTAGTGCTAATGTGCTAGCTGCTGTGCTGTTCTGCTCTCTCAGATAAGTTCATATTCACTGCCATTATATACTAAAATGGCAGCCTAGTGTTAGCAATTAGCATGTTGTTGCACCTACCAACCACACACACACACACAGCAACTTCTACATATTTTGTACTACAGAAATAAAAATTATATCACTAGATTCAGCTCATTTGGGACATTACTACTATATTGACCTTATACAAACCGTCTACAATGAGCTAACGTGTTAGCTGCTCATTGTATGTGTTACTGTCTGTCAGTTATTAGCTACTAACTGACAGACAGTAACACAGACACAGAGACTGGCTGACACAGACAAGCACAGAGACAGACAAGACAAACACACACACACACACACACACACACACACAGACACACAGACACACAGACACACAGACACAGACACAGACACCTAACAACTTCAAAATCAGTTAGTGGCTAGAGCTAATGTGCTAGCTGCTGTGCTGTTCTGCTCTCTCAGACAAGTTCAAATTCACTGCCACTATAACAACTTCCACAATTTTTGTACTACAGAAATAAAAATTATATCACTAGATTCAGCTCATTTAGGACATTACTACTACACTGACCTTCTACAAACCTTTTACAAACCATCTACAATGAGCTAACACGCTAGCTGCTCATTGTATTTGTTACGGTCTGTCAGTTATTAGCAACTGACAGACAGTAACACAGACAGAGAAACTGGCCGACACAGACAAGCGCAGAGACAGACAAGACAAGACAAGACAAACACACACACACACAAATTTTGTACTACCGAAATAAAAATGATATCACTAGATTCAGCTCATTTAGGACATTACTAATATATTGACCTTATACAAACCTTCTGCACATTGTTTTCACATGACATTTGCTAACATTTGCAGCTGATGCTAGAATTAGTGGCTAGCGCAGAACCCCAGCAAAATTTCCGCGGGAATTTTCTAGTTGATATTACAAAGCACCTTAATGTCCTCAACACCAGTCTCCAGGGACCAGACGCAGTCATAAGCCAACTATATTCACACATCAAAGCCTTTGGAACCAAGCTGAAACTGTTTGAAAGACACCTGAAAGACACACATCAGATATTTCATTTCTGGCTGAAGAGTTCAGACAATGCTTTCGGGTTTTTGCAGCCATCGAGAAGGAGATCGCTATTTTTTCAGCTTTCTCTCGCCAACCTTTACCGACAGCTGGATAAGGACAGGTTTCGAGAGATTCGAGCGTTTGCAAAGAAAATTCTAAGCTTGTTTGGGTCAACGTATTTGTGTGAGAAGACATTCTCGGTTATGAACTTAAATAAGAGCTGTGTGAGGACACGGTTAACAGACTCTCACCTGCGAGACACCTTGCGCATCAATACCACAGCCTTTGAGCCAGACCTGGCCTTTGTGCTGCAGTCCAGATCTCAGTATCACCCATCACATTAATGCAGGCAAGTCATTTGTCATTTGCAATAAGTCTCTGAATTAATTTTTGTTAAGATCAAAATCAGTCATAAATTCAGACAAGTTGTCAGTTTTCACTCCAATAAACTTTTAAAAGTTCAATCAACATTTATATTTACTGATATGTCATATTTCAAATGAGCCCTGCACTTACAGTGGGGATCGAAAGTTTGGGCAACCCAGGTAAAAATTTGTATTAATGTGCATAAAGAAGCCAAGGAAAGATGGAAAAGTCTCCAAAAGGCATCAAATTACAGATGAGACATTCTTATAATGTGTCAAAAAAAAGTTAGATTTTATTTCCATCATCAAAATAACAGAAAACAAAAAATGGCGTCTGCAAAAGTTTGGGCACCCTGCAGAGTTAATACCTTGTACTGCCCCCTTTGTCAAGTATCACAGCCTGTAAACGCTTTTTGTAGCGAGCCAAGAGTCTTTCAATTCTTGTTTGAGGTATTTTTGCCCATTCTTCCTTACAAAAGTCTTCCAGTTCTTTGAGATTTCTGGGCTGTCTGTCACACACCATGCTCTTTTAAGGTCTATCCATAGATTTTCAATTATGTTGAGGTCAGGAGATTGTGACGGCCATGGCAAAACCTTCAGTTTACACCTCTTGATGTAATCCACCTTGGATTTTGAGGTGTGTTTAGGATCATTATCCATTGGTAGAAGCCATCCTCTCTTTAACTTCAGCTTTCACAGATGGCATCAAGTTAGCATCCAAATTTAGCTGAAATTTTATTGAATCCATTTTTCCCTCCATTTGTAAAATGTTTCCTGTGCCACTGGCTGCAATACAACCCCAAAGCATGATTGATCCGCCCCCATGCTTAACAGTTGGACAGAGGTTCTTTTCACTAAATTCTGTGCCCTTTCTTCTCCAAACGTACCTTTGCTCATCCCGGCCAAAAAGTTCTATTTTAACCTCATCTGTCCATAGAACTTGTATCCAAAATGCATCAGGTTTGTCTGTGTTCATTTGCAAATTTCAAATGCAGATTTTTGTGATGAGAATGTAGAAGAGGTTTTCTTCTGATGACTCTTCCATGAAGTCCATATTTGTACAAGTATCTCTTTATAGTGGAATAGTGTACCACGAGTCCAGTGTCTGCCAGATCTTTCTGGAGGGATCGTGCAGTCAGACGTGGGTTTTGACTTGCTTTTCTCACAATCCTGCAAACTGTTCTGTCTGATATTTTTTGTGGTCTTCCAGATCATGCTTTAACTTCCACTGTTCCTGATGACTGCCATTTCTTAATTACATTCCGAACAGAGGATATTGGATTTGAAAACGCTTTGCTATCTTTTTATAGCCTTCTCCTGCTTTGTAAGCGTCAACGATTTTTAGTTTCAGTGTTCTAGACAACTGCTTAGAAGAACCCATGGTGCTGATTGTTGGGGCAAGGTCAGATGAGTCTGGGCATTTAAAACCTTCGAAAATGACATCACCTGGTCTTTCCAGACGATGATTGTGAACAATCCATGACACTGTCAGGTCTTAGCTTGCCAAAAGGGGGCGGTGAATGCTATTAACTATTTTTATTAGCTATTAGCTATTTTTGTTTTCTGTTATTTTGAAAGTGTAAATGATGGAAATAAAATCTAACTTTTTTTGACATATGACAAGAATGTCTCATCTGTAATTTGATGCCTTTTGGAGACTTTTCCATCTTTCTTTGGCTTCTTTATGCACATGAGTACAAATTTTTACCTGGGGTGCCCAAACTTTCGATCCCCACTGTATGTGATATGTCTATTGCTTGCTCATTTCTCTGTTATTTTATTCAAAAGTTCTGTGAACATTGAACAGCCATGGTGATATATTTTTCATGTTTCAACTGTAATTTGCACTCAATAGTACAATTACTTCTGTTTAAGAAAAAAAAGTTAAGTGAATATTCAATTGCATGTGATATGCATGTTTCAAATGAATCAAAAGATGCTTAAGATTGTTGAAATTAAAATAAAAAGGCAAATGTGAAACATAGAATGGCTTGCTAAAATTTGTTTTGTAAATTTGTATATTATTGTTGTATATATATTGTTGTTCTATGTAAAGAACGTCAGCCAAGGTCGGCCCCCCACAAATCTGGCCCCCTTTGCAAAAAGTTTGGACACCCCTGGTCTACAGTGAGAGCAGAACATTACAATTATTGCTCCTCCCCGTGGACAAATGAGGCATTGCAGCTGGTTTTCACCTAGGGGGCGTTTCCAGTCGGGGCCTCACTGACTACGTCATCGTGGGCAATTACAATTACATTACATTAACGTCACGGACCTGCGAAGGACCGGTCAAGGACCAGTCAAGGACCAGCCACGGACCCGTCACAGAAACACAAGAACTTTTGAGTTGCTACATCTGTACTTGTTACACACCTACCACACAGATCCCAGTCACACCTGGAAATATAATAAATAAATAATAAATAAATAAGTATCATGTTATTTGACATTATGTATTTTGAATAATGATACAGTACAATACATCACTGCAAAGGGGGATGATAAAAGGGGTTAGAGTTGAAGACCAGCACACTGAAAAGTTTGCTCATATCTCAGCGACACTTCCAAAGACCAAATTTAGTCAGATGCATCAAGTCCCCCCCCCCCAATGTTTGGAGCATTCCATTTGGTGTAATAAAACTACCAAAAGCCCAATTTAATATGAACATAAATTAGTTGATCAAATAATAAACTGACTTAATGATAATGAGATACTTAAAATATCTTATAATCATGCTGATGCAAAAATGAAAGAATGATAATTCTGATCCAGACATTAACTTGTGTAGCTAAGTAAACCTCATAACGCTGAAAACTTACTCTTCTTTTCCACAATGAGCCACTTCTGAAGGGTTGTGTCCTCAAGCAGGAGATGAAGCAGACCAGGCAGCACTGCTGGATATGAATGGTTGCTTCGCAGCTCCTTCTCAAATTGCAACACCTCCTCCACCAAGTGACAGAAGAGCGTATCATCATACAGCAGCCTAGAAGCATCGCTGGCCACCTTCTCCTGGACCAGAGACAGCAGGCCTCGACACAGCTCCACCTACATATACAAAAATATTTTGCCCAGCTGACATTAGGCATTTGGCAGTTTTATTTGTTGGTTCCTCTTGAGGTAGGATTATATCATATTGTAATCAACACAATGTTAAGATTGCAAGTTTCAAGTCCTGATGAGATATTTAACCGTTTTAAGGTTTCAAATTAAACTAAACTAATTAAACTAATAATTTTTTAATGTATTATTGTATATCACATACTCTAATACAATAACACTATACTGCTGTGACACATTTCTACATTTTAAAAAAAATGAGGGAGGGGGGTAGTGAAAAGAAGATTTTGCTCTTAACTGCCATGATGTGGCATGGAATGTATTCATGGAACTAAAGAAACCTTTATACAGTATAGTTTATATACTACACACACCATCATGCTTGTGGCTTGTGTCGACTCCAAATAATTAATTAATTTATTCTATTATTGTCAATAGGAAATACAGGAGTACATTTTGTTTTGGACAAAATCAGATTACTGTTTTGGCTACATCCAACCAGAGGGGATTAGAGCAGAAACATAGAGTCAATTATATAACAGCATACCCTGGCACTGATAGTGGCCCCAGCTCTTTCCAGGATAGGTTGGATCTTTTCCTCCATGAATGTTGAACTGTTACCCATCCACATTAGAACCTGTGTGAGGTACCACTCTGGCTGAAAAACATACAGAGGTGTTATGAATTCCCCTTGAGAGTAGGCACATTCATTTCAGTAATATGTTAATTTGTTATGTTTACGTTTGGGGGTCCTATGAGAATTAGTGTTGATGACGGATGTATGGATTAGCCCGCTAAAAAAAAAATCCGTAATAAAGAGTTAACAACGTCAACGTCAATACGCTCTCAGGTGAAGTGTCCCGAGCACAACAGTTTTCCCTCAAAATTATCTAATCTAATCTCTAAAAGGTAAAAACAGGTGCTTTTATCAGCATTCAAAAGACTTCAAAAGCTGATTGCTGTGTGTTGCCAGGTCCAAATGTTCTTGCTCTTACAACGGCTGTCCCACTGTTGCAAGGCTGTGACGAACCTCCCCAGGTAAATCACCATGCTCCTGCACATTTTCAGGCAGTGGCAGCTGGTGAATGGTAAATGTACCACGAATCAACATTCGATGGTATTACACTGAGCCCGCAACACTACGCACACACTGCCTTCACAAAAGGCATTCAGGGGGTATCACTGTCTTATAGATCGAACCATGGGAAAGGGATCTGATATCATGCCATTTGTGTAGACACTGGCTTCTGGGTTGTCATAGAGGAGTTTTATATAACCTATCAAATATTTATTTAAGTTAAAATGTTCTAAGACCTTGAAGAGAAACACCCACTCCACCCGATCAAATGCTTTTTCAGCATCAAGGCACACCATTATTGCAGACTCCTCTGACTGTTTCACTTCAGATATAATGAGGAAACGACATCTTAGATCAGACGTGTCCAAACTGTTCCACAAAGGGCCGGTGTGGCTGCAGGTTTTCCTTCCAACCAAGCAGCAGCACACGAGACTTGACTCATTTAATCAACTGATCTCAGTCTTCAGAGAGTTGATTGGTCAAACTGTGTGCACTTGGTTGGTTGGAACAAAAACCTGCAGCCACACTGGCCCTTTGTGGAACAGTTTGGACACCCCTGTTTTAGATTATTTGTTGCCACTCTATTTCTGATTAACCCAGTCTAGTCTTTATTTATTCATGAGGGAAGGTATTTCTCCAATCTGAAGGCAATAACCTTCTCAATCTGTTTTAAGTCCACATTCAGTAACAAGATTGAATGGTACGAACTGGGCAGAGTGGGATCCATCCCTGGCTTACAAATCAACAAGATTAATAACACATATCCATTAAAGGGCCTATCAGGTGTTGTAGGATTTCTTTTTTTTTAATAAAATTAAACTTTAAAGCCAACCATCCCTGGGGATTACAGACGCATGAGGGCATTCAGTACTTCTCAATTAGTTATTGGTTGATCTAATGTTCCCCCTAACAGGTCAAAGTTTAAAGGTACGTTTGAGGTACTGTTGAAAAAAAAAAGACCAATCCTGACAAAACTTAGATGGATTTGTCAATTTCGACTTTATTTGCGTGCTACAGTCAACTGATGCGAGCACATATCTCAGGAACACTTTAGCGAAACGAAACCAAATTTGATGGCATGCTTCGAGGCTCTGTTCCAAGTGCAGGAAATAAATCTGGTGTTGTTTGGTCTCTAGGGGCGCTGTAATTAGCAAAACATTGTTTTTGCTCAGCTCTTGATGTGTTTTTATTATTATTTACTGAATTGAGATCTCTGCAGATACTGTAGGTTGCCCCATTGATAGTTGATGCCAACTTTTAATGTTCACCAATTGCCATTGGCGGCAACGCCACCAAACAGGAAGTTTGGTCACATCTCAGTGACACTTCTGAAGACCAAATTTAGTCAGACGCATCGAGACTCCCCCTGAGTGCAAAAAAAAAAAAAAAGGGGTGTCATTTGTCCACTGTAATTACTGATAATTACAGTGGACAAATGATAATTAACAAGATTGCATTTTTGCTCTTTTCTCTTGACGTGTTTGGATTTGACACTAAATTTTCATGTCTGCTGATACGGTTTCAAATTTTGCACAATTCTCACAAAAATTGGCAGACACTATCTTCAGACCAAGCCACACAAAACTCAGGAGATGGATTGTTCGATTTCGACTTTGTTCACCGCTACAGCTTATCGACATCAGTGGCGAAGTGAGCTTATATCTCAGGACTGGTATAAGGGCTTGTAAGGGCTTTATATAAGCCCACTGACATAGTGCAAAAATGTTCCTTTTCTAGCTGTTTGATTTCTGATTCCATTGTTCTCAATGTTTATTAGAATCTTTTTTAGTCTCTGAGGTATATTAAATAATCTGCACTCTAATACGATTTTAGGGATTTTATTTATGTTTATGTTAATTTGTCAAATTAAATTTGTGCCTTTACTGGTACAACTACTACTAAACATAAACAATAAAGTTAATAGCAAGGACTAAAAAGCAAGAAACAAGAAATCTTGCATCTATCCCTTTTCAAGGTACCTTAGTCTCGCTAATGTTCAGGAGGAGGTTCTTGTCTAGGTCAGGTTCTCTATTTCCTTTATGGGCCTTTTCAAATGATCATCAGCACACTTGACAATGATGTTTGAGTAAAAATGCAATTTTGGAAAATTACATTTTAAATAAATAATTCAATTTTCCTATTTTCTATGTTTGACTCTTTTGAAAATTAAGAGAAATTTTAACTTTGAAAACTTTGCAATACACTGTATTTGAATTCCACTTGAATTTTTTGTGTCAATGATGAGGATTATACACATAAACTAAAGATTATGTATTTGTATTGTATGTATTAGTGTTTTCAAACAAAAATAACAAAACATAACAAAATATATAACAAATAATTTGTGTTTACACGCATGCATACATTCATGTATATGTGATGCATGTTTTGTGTGTGACCTTGCTGAGGGAGTTAGTCTGTCGATTCCCATAGAAATGGTATCTGAACCTCCTGATGAGCGGCAGAAGCATGATCTGGATGGGAAGACAGAGTGGAGGAGCATGGGATGGAGGTGTGGTCGAAGAAACAGGCTGGATAGAGGATACAGAAGGAGCCAAAGCCCTCTGGGATAAGAGGTCATCACTGTCAGGGGACGTTAAAGACACCAAACACTGTAACACATGCATTCTAACAAACCTACAACCTCCTTCCTGGAATCTATTACTCTGTAGCTTTCTATTTAGTGTCAGTAATTTGTTCACAAAAACACTAATAATATAATACTCTACTACAGTAGAATATTAGCTATTTTTTACAGCTAATAAGAAAATGGGTGCACAATGGCCCAGAATGAAGGATACGAGGTCTGGAGGGCAAGCAGTTGTGTGACCAGCAGCTCTAGCTGGCTGCTGATCTCCTGATAATTGGCAGTGGGTGTCAGTGACTGAGTAGGAGGGGAGAGGATCGGCCAATGAAGCTGAGTCAATACGTTCTCAAAATCACTATGAAAGAATTGAAAAGGAGGATTTAGTCATGTAATAAACATAGGACAATGATACAATAATACAGAGTTCATCAAGGTGCATCTATGAACACTGTGTATTTAGTGACATAAAGGAATACTGTGGTGGTGGAGGTTTACCTGGCCAGTCGGTCTTTGATGATCTTGTGCCAGAAGAAGAGTGTTTCCCGGAGGAAGTCCTGGAGGTGAGAACAGCCAGACTCGTTTAGTCCCGCATCCAGTGCAGCCATACTGTCTACTGCCCTTATGGCCTCCCAGACACTGCTTGTCATCAGACACTGCTGGACTGCAGCACTGCAGACACACAACAGACTCTTTAGCCCACAGCATATGCAAACTGGGTGAAACTTTTTTTTAAAAAGGTCATATTAAAACTAACCACTTTATGTTGTAATGCTGATAGAGTGCACAATGTTGAAAGACATTTTCTCCCAGTGCCAGACAAACTCTAGTAAACTTGTCACTAAAACTACTATGCACTGTACTGCAGTTCTCTTTAGAATTTGAGTGCATTCTGACAGCCGAGTCAACAAACAGTATCTATTATGGAATGATTTCACCATTTAAAAGTAGTAAATTGAACTACTTGTCCAAAATTTGAACCCTAGGCATTATAAAGCTTTAGACCACTAATTTACAATATTTGTGCTCATGTGTAGCTTTCAGGGTTCTTTATTCTTTCCATTGCATTATCTATTTATATGTATCTTATCCTCTTTTTCTGTCCTGTCACTCTCCATTTATCTTTGATAACTCTGTCTGTCTCATATGTCTTCAACCTTTTAATCTCAGTTATAGTACCTGAGTTCCTCTATATGTTGCAGGCACTGTAGGTATTTCATGTGTCTCTCTATAGTGTCAACTTGGTTAAGCAGCTGGCCAAGATTATCCATCCACGGCTGGGCCCCCTGTAGGTGCTAGAAGATAAAAGCATTAACCAAGACAATCAATCTATTACCATCAAGACTTGCACCAGTTTATAGCCTTGACTAACATACATACATACATTATTTGTAACAGCTTATCCTCACTAGGGTCACATGACAAAGTCGCCAGTTCATCTTGACTAACATGAAATCTGAAATTAAAATTGCTTGCTTCATTTGTCTGCAACATTATAGGAACATTTGGTAGTCACTCTTCGTAAATCATTAGAGTTGCCTACACAATATTTTCTATCTGACAATGTGAAGGTCTGAATCCCTTTTGTATAGTAGTAGTTGTATATAGTGGCAGAAGTGTTGGAAAACAGTGATGAATTGTAAAATAATTATATTTTTATTAAAGTGTCACAAAAATACTGATACATTACATGCAATATCATTTACAGTATATCAATGGATCCCAACCTGGTGGATGAGAGGTCACAAAAGCTCCATAGGGGTCACAGGGGGGATATAAGAAAGCTTCAAAATATCTGTACCAGTCTATAGTTTGGACACGTCTTCTTTGTAGATTAATAATGAAGATATCAAAACTATGAAATAACATGTGAAATTACACTACCATTCAAAGGTTTGGAGTCGCTCAGGAAACTCTATTTTTAGACATGGTAAATAGTGTAAATGACTATGTAAATAACTACTGTAGCTGGAAACCGCAGATTTGTAATAGAATATCTACATAAGTGCAGAGGCCCATTATCAGCAACCATCACTCTGTGTTCCAACTGCATGTTGTGTTTGCAAATCCAAGTTCATAATTTTTA
Source organism: Nibea albiflora (assembly GCA_014281875.1). Classification (NCBI taxonomy): domain Eukaryota; kingdom Metazoa; phylum Chordata; class Actinopteri; family Sciaenidae; genus Nibea; species Nibea albiflora. The sequence goes on from CM024810.1 coordinate 19,769,778, forward strand.
ATGGCTAACTAGTCATTAGAAACACCTTTTGCAATCATGGCTGAGCATAGCTGAAAACTGTTGTGCTGATTAAAGAAGCAATAAAAGTGTACTTTTTTAGACTAGGTGAGTGTCTGAAGCATCAGCAATTGTGGGTTCCATTACAGGCTCAAAATGGCCAGAAACAAAGAACTTTCTTCTGAAAAATGTCAGTCTATTCTTGTTCTGAGAAATGAAGACTATTCCATGCAAGAAATTGCCAAGAAACAGAAGATCTCATACAACGCTGCAGCACAAACTAGTTCTAACCAGGATAGAAAGAGGAGTGGTAGACCCTGTTACCTAAATGAACAAGAGGTAGTACATTAGAGTATCTAGTCTGAGAAAGAGATGCCTCACAGGTCCCTAACTTATTAAATAGTTCCTGCAAAACACTAGTGTCAACATCAACAGAGAAGAGGCAACTCAGGGATGTTGGCCTTTTAGGCAGAGTGGCAAAGAAAAAGGCATATTTCACAGCTTAATTTGGAGCTGTGCTTTGGGTGCGAGAACTATTATTACAGTCGGCTGGAATTCTGTTTGTAACGCAATGGCCAGCACAGTCACTATATCTCAATCCTATTGAGCTGTTGTGGGAGCAGCTTGACCGTGTGGTATGTAAGAACGGCCCATCAAGCCAATCCAACTTGTGGTAGGTGCTTCAGGAAGCATTGGAGGAAATTCAGTAGAATGACATAGGTCTGCAAGGTTGTAATTGCTGCAAATGGAGGATTCTTTGATTAAATCCAAGTTTGAGTACCAAGAGGTACTATTTTACTACTTTAGTCATTCATATTATGGCCAGAAATGCTGACCGGAGTAAAAAAAGATGACAGTTAAGTGCAAGAAACGGATGAACAAGAATGGACATCAGACCAATGTAAACCTGTACTTCAGTCTGGTGATTTTTGGTTACAACCATCTATTTGATGGATGTATTTGAGGGATGCATGGTGAATTGTTTCTGTATGTCTGGGGTGTTGGGCTATTTCTTCAAAATTCAAGGCCAGCACAGTAAAATTCTTGCTTTACACAAACCTCTTGCAGTTATTTCAATAACTATTTGGTTTAATTCTGCAGATTCTGTTGTTCTATAATGTACTGTTATGCAGTGAATATAACATGTAATATGTCACTCATTCAGGGGTTGTTAGTCCACTCAGTAGATAGAAAAAAGGGTTGTAAAAGGTTGCTCTTTCTGTACTGTTGCCTCTTTCTTTGTGTTGTCCTTACCTGGTTAAGCATGTTAGAGATAAATTGTTCTTTCTGCAGCAGGGCCTCAAGTGAACATGTAGCCTCCTCAGCAGCAGACAGAGCTGCAGAAACTTTAGGAGGCGCAGAACTGGATACAGTCAGAACCTGAATGACAAGCAAGGAAATTTGTCTTAGCTAGATAAATTGATTTCTTTGTTGTCACAGTGCTTCTTGGTAATATTGGAATTGGAAAGTCTGTTTATTTTTCTTTTAAATTTCCCACATTTGTAAGAAAAACATTTTTTTTTTAGATAACCCAGATACTCAGCTCATTTTTGTGCATATATATATTTATATTGATAGATTATTTAAATATATTCACTGTGATATATTGATAAGACATCGATTAATGAGAGAACACACACAAAAATTCTAGTTATTATTATGACAACACATTCAAAGACCATCTAAGTCTTCGAGAAATAAGGGGTAACAATCGGTTACAGAATTCCTCAAACAGTTAAGCTCCAGAGTGGGTTCAATAGACGTGTGTGGAAATTTGAAAGCAAATCGTAGTCCACCAAACTGGAACAATCTTGCCTGCAATTAGTCTGCAACGATAGTATCAAAACATAGATAACTCCATAATGCCAGAGTAGCTATTACCTCCAAAACACATCACTTAGAAACTAATGTGAAATATATATCAACCTTCATCAAATAACTTCAATAATTAATTGTAATTAATTGTTGTTAATTCTATGACTCTGTGGTGGCTTCAGCCATCCTTTATGCTGTGGTCTGCTGGAGAGGGGGCAGCACGGACAGGGACAGGAGCAAGCTCAATAGACTGATCAGGAGAGTGAGCTCTGTCCTGGACTGTCCCCTGTACTCCATAGAGGAAGTGGGTGAGATGTTAGCCAAGCTGGCATCCATCATAGACAACACCTCTCACCCCCTACATGATGCTGTGGGGTGTCTGAGCAGCTCCTTCCGCAGGTCTTTCTTACCAACTGCTGTCAGACTGTACAACACCTGCACCACCTGATCATGGTTACTACTTTTACAATATTACTTATTTCTTGGTTACCATTATTGCACTATTATTTATTACATGGTCCATGGACCTTGTTGCACATTGTCTGTTGTTTGCCATATGTCAGTTTGTTCTTGTTTATTGTGTAGGTTATTAGTCACTTCTGTCTGTCCATGGTGTTGTAACTATTTTTTTCTTTTTTCCTACTGTAAATTTTTGTAGTGTGTACTATACTTTTTCTTCTGCAGCTGTGACAAGTGAACTTCCCCGTTGTGGGATGAATAAAGTATAATCTAATCTAATTCATTCATGGAATCTAAGCCGTCAACCTGTCTCTTAGACCCTATCCCTACCAAGTTGCTCAATGATGTTTTACCTCCAATTAGCCCTTCTTTATTAGATATGATTAATCTGTCTTTAGCCAAGTACAGACCGATATCAAACCTTCCCTTTTGTCTCTAAGATACTTGAGAAAGCTGTAGAAAAATCAGCTGTGTGAATTTCTCCTTAAGAACAGTTTATTTGAGGATTTTCAGTCAGGATTTAGAGTGCATCATAGCACAGAGACTGCACGAGTCAAAGTTACACATGACCTCCTAATGGCATCAGACAAAGGACTCATCTCTGTACTTGGGATCACCCTGGCCTCCAGCTCCACTGTAAAGAATCTTGGAGTTGTTTTTGATCATTTGCCTTTTAATATCACATAAAACAAATTTTGAGGACTGCATTCTTCCACTTATGTAACTGCCAAAATCAGACGTATTGTATCTCAAACAGATGCAGGAAAAACTAGTCCATGCATTTGTTACTTCTAGGCTGGACTATTGTAACTCTTTGTCATCAGGCTGCTCCAATAAGTCTCTTAGGACTTTGCAGCTAATTTATAACACTGCTGCACGTGTTCTGACAAGAACTAAGATCAGAGATCACATCTCTCCCATTTTGGCTTCTTTGAACTGGCTACCTGTTAAATCTAGAATAGAATTTAAAATTCTTCTCCTTACATACAAAGCTCTTCATGGCCAGGCACCATCATATCTAAAAGAACCCATAGTACCTTACTACCCCTCTAGACCACTGCACTCTCAGAATGCTGGGTTCCTTGTGGTTCCTATATTTTCCAAAAGTAGATTTGGAGCCAGAGCTTTCAGCTATCAAGTTCCTCTCGGGAGGCAGAGATAGTCAACGCTTTCAAGAGTAAACTTAAGACTTTCCTTTTTGATAGAGCTTATAGTTAGGGATGACCTGAGCCCAGTCACCTGTCGACCTTCTTTTCCATCTATTAGTAATGTGACCACAGTACATGAAAAAAAAAAGATTTTAGGCCAAAATGGAGGACTGAAGTATTTCAATTTCCACCCATTGAATTACATAGTTCTAATATAAATTAATAAACTCAATGTTAAGCAAGTAATGCAATTTATTTGCATGTGAGTCTGACTTCAGTCTGTGCTACATTAGTTTCTAAGTATTTTATAGTGGTAAAGTTCAGCATAAGTAATCTTTTCCAGACCTCCTCTAGTAAAAGAAATGTCCCACACACCTTTGTAACTTGGCAACTGATTTTGGTAACTTTGAGATGAAAAAGCCCTAAATTTCATAAATATCTTAAATTAAGCCAACGTGTTTGCCCAAATCCAACAGTGAAAATCAATGCAGTCATTATTAGTTTATTAGTTTACATACATTACATAAATATTATTGCTTCCTTAAGTTGGAATTGATTAATTTGATCTTAATTCATCGAGATTGGTTTTAAATGTTAGTTCAACAATGATTTAATGTTGAAAGATTAAAGGGACTAGTCATAGCACCAGGTGACGATGCACATGCACCTGAGAGAGAGAGAGAGAGAGAGAGAGAGAGAGAGAGAGAGAGAGAGAGAGAGAGAGAGACAGAGAGAGACAGAGAGAGACAGAGAGACAGAGAGAGAGAGAGAGAGAGAGAGAGAGCAAGTGGTGATCAATTCACAAAAAAAAAAAAAGTAGAAAAGAAAAACAGATGTAAAAAATTTATTTGTGTAATTTGAAAGATTTATTTTGTTTATGACCTGTACACAGGTCAAGTTTTTTTTGCTTGTTTGGAAGCTTGGTCGGAGACAGGATTGATCTGCAGTGTGCAGGCATGCACACACAGGCGGGGAACAGGATGGCGAACCCGAGTCAGACCTTCACATCATCTTCCCATCGCATTAGTGGGAAATCCTCTGTGTGGAGACTCGCTGCCAGAGTGGTAGGAGCGTCGGGATTATGAACTGAACTGAACTGGGAACCGATTATGACTTTTCATTATTGAACTGAACCAAACTGAAAACAGTTGAACAACTGATTGAAAGTGTCATACTTTTATTGGTATCTTGTTCATGATTTTGAATGTGTGATCCATTTGATTGATTGATTTGATTTTGATACTGATACTGTTTTACATGTAAAACAAAAAATAGAGTTGACTCAGGAAAAATAGGGGATTTAAAATAGGTTTAAATTACCTGTTAATTATTAAAAGACCGGTCGAATTTATTAAAAACAGACGAAGAAAAATAGAAGAGCGTACAATAACTTTAACTACGTTTTTTTTTTTTTTTTTTACAGTATTAAGACCTGCAGGGTATTTTTTTTTGTGTACATTTTTTTATATGTTGTATATTGTAAGTAAATTGCCAGTCTCTATATTTAAAACCACGGTCTCTGGTATCATTCTTTGCTCCCCACTCCTTAGAACCTAGAACTGGTACAGTAACGCAATAAGCGGTTTAAGGTGGCGTAGGAGATGTTGGGGGAAACAGTTCCAGCAAGCTATATTTTGAAAATACACACCCTTGCCCTTTCTTCAGACCTCCCCTCGAAACCACGCCTTCAATGTAATGAAGGGTCTCTATTCGTTCACGAATGGGTGAACGAGAAGCTGACTGAAGTTTGATGGACGTGTCAGGATCCAATCATAATGCGCAGCCTCATCAATCAACGTGATTGGACGGTGTTTGAAGAGGTTTTCAAGCAATATGGTATAAAATACTCCAGAAAAAGATCTCCTATCCCACCTTTAATACCGGTGCTACATTAAATTAAAACTGCGTAATTCAAATGGATAGAAACGCGTCAATTTACACAGACCACCTCGATCGGGTGGAAGTCAGACACAGAAAAAGCAAAGAGAATCTGGTGGATTTTCAAAATACAATACCCCATGCAAACTGCCGGCCGTAAAAACCAGACAGCGTAGTATCAGAAATGAAATCATAAATCACAAACCGTTCGGCTTTCGATATCCACTCGCCATACTACGGCATCGACATGTCTATGCTTATGCACGCTGCATCCCCTTGAACGCCTACTGAGATGACTTATGCAACATGTAGTGCGACAAATAAGACGATCTGCCACATTTATATGCTCATTTTTAGTTGTTTTGCTCGGTACGAAAACATGTTGATGTTAATTCACCTGTCCCTCCAGTACGTCGTTTTCCTCTGTCAGCCTCTCCAGCAGGTTGCCAACATTCTTCAAGGACTTCAGGTCGTTGCCTACCTCTTTCTCGAGAAAATCCACAATATAATGCTGTAGTTTCTCCGAATCTGCTGGGAAGGATTCGCTGTCGCTTGTTATGCACGCGGAGTTTAAGGAAATCTCTGTCCGTTTGTCCATCGTTTTCCCAGCCGATGAGGGCGCCGCCATCTTTCCTCTTCGATGCTGTCAACAAAGTTGCTAGGACTGGAGAGGGGCGCTCGTTTATTGTCTCTGTGTGACACGAGGGCGGTTATGTTCTCTTTAGGCAGGGTTATGTGGTACTATACCCCCAATTTTTGAGTTACCTATCGACAGTGTGTGACCGCAAATAAAGAGAAGTTGATACTTGTGTCAGGCTTACTCTGCCTATTGAAACGTGTTTTACAGCCTTGTTCCACCAACACTCTACGGAGCACACTGGAGGAAAAACAAGGACATCTCTAGCTTACGTCACACTGGAGTCACATGTCCATAGATGACACGTCAACAAATGTATCAATTTTTTTCAAGTCCAATATTCGGTTTACAGTGTACAAAGTTTTATTTTTATGTATACAAAATACTTAGCAGAATATAACAATATCTATCAATAATAGAATAATAATTCCAAAATGTCTATACTTATAATGTTTATATCTTTTAGATTTGCCGTATTTTTCTTAGATATCTTTTGCCTTGTATATATATTTTATATTTGGGTGCCGAGCAGCTTTTCCATGAGGCTTGACACATAGAATTGTCAAACCAAGCCGCACAAAAGTTATCACGTGAATTTTAAAATTTTGCTTCTGTTGCCCGTAGCAGCCAATCAAACTGAGCGTCGATGCCGCCAAACAGGAAGTGGGGCCATATCTCTGCAACCGTCTAATGTTTTGACTTCAAACTTCTATCACAGACTCACTACCACTTCTTTGAGAGGCCCAAGGATTTTGGTGACCTTTGACCTTTGGGGGGCGCTATAATTAGCCCAAACGCATTTCTGCTCAAATTTTCATATTGCTTTGGACTTCCAGTGTTGACTGACACTCTCAGATATCCCAGCACATTTGGTAAAGTCATAAATGCATAAAGATTCGGTGGCCATTTTGGATTTACTCAAACACACACTTATGATTATAAAGGGCACACACTTTGATTTACATAAAACTTGATGGATATGGTCTTCAGACCATGGCTGGCTGATGGTTGCAGTTTCATGTCTGAACTCCAAACTCTTTTGCCGTAATAGGCAATCCAAATTGGCGGTCAAGCTGCCAAACAGGAAATGGGCCAGTATCTCTGCAATGCCTTGATATATCATCACAAAACTTGGTGTATGGACTCATGACACCTTCCTGAGCAGACATAGGCTTCCCTGCTATGCTGCTAGGCACCCCCATTGCTGCTTGCAGCTATATTTATTTATGACACGACAAAAGACAAGACCACACACACACAGAAGTCCCTTCAAAATCAAAGACTTAGTAAAACTCTCATTTTGACAGACACCCATAGATAGAGCCCATTAAAAAGGCAATGATGACACAGCTTGTTGTATTAATACTGAATTTACTGAGCAGTGTCAATAATAATACATGGGGGCGACAGGGCCAGAGTCAGGCACACTCCAAATTTCTTTAAAAAAATTTCTAGCTTAACAATGAAGTCATGCTAATGTTCAAGAATCTGACAGCGGTTGGAATGAAGGACCTGTGATAGTGCTCCTTGTTTATGATGGATATCAGATTTTTTAACATCCTCCTCTCCCCTACTTCCTCAATGGAGTCTATGGGGCAGTCCAGCAGTCTTTTTATTTATTTATTTATTTTTTTATTTTTGGCCTTTTTTTAATGCCTTTTATTGATAGGACAGCTGAAGATAGACAGGAAGCAGGGGCAGAGAGAGGGGGAGAGACACGCAGTAAATGGCTGTCTGATGCGGGAGTCGAACCGGGGCCAGCTGCAGCGAGGACTTGCGGCTGCTTAACCCACTACGCCACCGACCGCCCCCCAGCAGACATTTTGACACCATAGCGGGAAAACTCACAGGTGTATTAATGATTGCTGCATTCCAGCAGTCCAGGACAGAGCTGACCCTTCTGACTAGTTTGTTGAGTTTTCCTGCCTGTTCTGTGCTTCCCCCTCCCCAGCTGATGACCACATAGAACAGTTTTTAATGGTGTCCTGCATACTCCAAATGACCTCAGTCTCCACGCTGTCCCCCTGTCTCTTTAACATCAAATCAAATTTTATTTGTATAGCCCAAAGTCACAAAACACATTTTGCCTCAGAGGGCTTTACAATCTGAACAGGGAGTGACAACCTCTGTCCTCGGTTCGAGTGAGGAAAAACTTTTAACAGGGAAAAAATGTGGAAGAAACCTCAGGAAGAGCCACAGAGGACGGATCCCTCTCCCAGGACAGACAGACGTGCAATGGATGTCACATGTACAGAACAATCAACACAAACATATTGTACAATTACAATGAATTACAATAAATGGTAGAATGATTACAGTAGCAGTGGAACCTGTGATAGAGATAGAGAGACAGATGCACAGCAGCAGTAAATCATTAACTAACTAAACTGTAGTGGGGATATGGGGGGGGTTTCATCTACAACCAGTACCATGCCTGACTAGACATAACCTAGAAAGAGACGGCAGTCTAGTCCTATGGCAGCATAACTAAGGGAAGGCCTGAGCCAGCCCTAACTATAAGCTCTATCAAAAAGGAAAGTCTTCAGTCTACCCTTGAAGGTGGTGACCGAGTCTGCCTCCCGAACCCAGAAAGGTAGTTTGTTCCACAGAGGAGCTTGACAGCTGAAAGCTCTGGAGCTTGATAGCTGAAAGCTCTGGAGCTTGATAGCTGAAAGCTCTGGCTTCCAATTTCATACTTTTATACTATTCTTTTTTCAGCTAATGTCACACTTTATTATACTTTTCTACTTTTTTCAGGAAATTTCACGCTTTATTATATTTCATCCATCCATCCATCTTCTTCCACTTATCCGAAAGCAGGTCGCGGGGGCAGCAGCTTCAGCAGGGAGGCCCAGCTCTCCCAGGCGGACCCCAAGGTGTTCCCAGGCCAGCCGAGAGACATAGTCCCTCCAGCGTGTCCTGGGTCTTCCCCGGTTGAAGATGTAGTCACATCTCGCTTTACTGAAAACTCTCTCTCTCTCTCTCTCTCTCTCTCTCTCTCTCTCTCTCGTCCAGTCATCATTACCATCAATGCATGTTACTAACTAAACTTCTTCCCCGGAGTTTCTGTGCTTTCTCGTCCAGCAGGTTCTCATGGATCGTGGCTCCTGCTGTGGTCTGCTGCTGACATCCACCATATATAGCATTACTGTCATTATTGCTACCATATCTCCACTACAGTTTAGTTGGTTAATGATTTACTGCTGCTGTGCATCTGTGTCTCTCTATCTCTATCACAGGTTCCACTGCTACTGTAATCATTCTACCATTTATTAATTCATTGTAATTGTACAGTATGTTTGTGTTGATTGTTCTGTACATGTGACATCCATTGCACGTCTGTCCGTCCTGGAAGAGGGATCCCTCCTCCGTGGCTCTTCCTGAGGTTTCTTCCACATTTTTTCCCTGTTAGAAGGGTTTTTTGTGGGCAGGTTTTTCCTCACTCAAACCGAGGGTCTAAGGACAGTCAAAAAGTGTCATTGATAATTCAACAATAAGATAGCTTCATGTTGTTGCCCTCAGTGTGATTTTTTTCTCCTTCGATTCTGAAAAATAAAGTTTTATTGGTATGTTTTGGATAGCGGCCTACAGTACAGATAGGCCTCCATTACCCACAATCCTCGACAACTGTTGCTATGGAGACGACGGCGCCCCAGGACAATCCCGCATTGAATTCACACAATGTTTTCCAAACTGTTTAAGGATCTGAGAGTGAATAGACGTAGGGTACAGAATGCTTTGTTAGGTTTATTATTTTAATTTCACGTATAAAATGCGTCTTTAGATTCATTCACCACTCACGTTTGGGACATTAGACATTACAACCAATTACTCGCCACCAGTGTGCGCAAAGGTTGATGGGAGAGCAGAGAGACCTCTGATTCTGACGCAGGTACGTTAAAAATATATGACGTATGTTTCAAAAAGATTCACTGATGTCTTGAAAACTTTTTTTCAGAAAATGTTATAAAGCAAACAAAGGTGTCAGGTTTCTGAAGCAGTTTAAGGCATTTAAAAATGGCTAACGTCATCTTGCTAGCTAGGTAGAGCACGGTAAAGACTGCCTGTGGCTACTGCAGCGATTTAATCCGCCGATGCAATCTGCTGATGATTGATGTAGTCAGATTAAAGAAGTTACACGTTGCTAATATTAAATGTCCTGGCGCAAAAGAACCTCACGTGGTGTGTAATGTTGAATTGTAGTGTGCAGTTCATGTGTCCCCCTCATAAACTAATTAATTAATTGTTACTTATTTATTTTGTAGTGTATGGAAACAGTTGTTCAAGAGGCCACACTCTTGTCTAATTTATTGTTGCGAGTAAAAGTAGACTCACATTTCTACAGCATGTTCAGCATCTCAAGCCCTCAGTAATACATTATTACTTATATTGTTTCTATGAAATCAGCTCCCATTTACTTAATTTGAAATTCCATGTTTAATCATGGACTGTATCTAAAGTGTTGCATTTTGTTTCTTGTTGTACTGTGTATTTGTCTGATGGAAACAAGAGAGAGACACAGCAACACGTGGGGTTTTTCAGCCTGCATCAAACGCTTTACCAGCAAATAGTACAGTTTAGAAGTCCTATGCATTCCTCACTATTTACTATGGGTGGGTGCGGTAATGTGGACAATTGGTCTAACTAATTTTTTATTTTTTATGCGTTACCTGTAGAAATGCCAGACCATGCGTCGCTGCTCAGCAGGTAATGTTCATGTTTCTCCTGGCAGACTTGTAGCTCTCACAGTAAGTGGCCTTTTTGTCACACACTGCATACACAATAGACGTCTTTACAGATTCCTGTGCATATTGCACATTGCTATCTTGTTTGGGCTTATCCTTGGTCCATGGTGTTGTGGAGAAATTGCTGAAGCCAATGGTCAGTAGTGAGGTCAGGAAGAAAGAAAGTGTTCAGGAACCTCTGATGTCTTATGCTGTATTATTTATTAGCACTTGATCAAGGAGAATTAGAGACATTCTGATAAAGCATCAGAAGTGCCTGAGTCGGTCTCACATTCTGCCCAACTCATGCTGGTGGATAGACTTTAAACCCCAAGATAACATCACAAACACTATATGCCCCGAATTAGGTAAAAGAGAATGCTTGTTAAAAATCTTAAGCTGTTGTACTACCTGGTGGGTGGAGATTACCTGCAACTGAGACCAGGGGAGGAGTTTAGCACCACAGGGGAGGTGATATAAGGCCCAAGGTGTGTCTCATTAGGTCCCTTTGTTCCTGCCTGCCATGCTGCCATCAGTGAGTGAGTCAATATTTCAGTTTAGATCATTTATTTGTCCTTTCAGTATACCTAAGTTTATGCATCCTAATCATTTGTGTATTTCTTTTGAACAGACCAAAGATATTGTTTTGTTATCAAGAAAGATATCCTAAATTCTGAGCGGATGCATTAATAATGTAAGCTTGCTAATTTCTGTTTATAATTCGAGTTTATGGTACATAGGGCAGTGTGCTGATTTATGTTTGTTATTGTACAGATAATCATCCTCATCCTTCCCTTCCATTTAATCAAGTACCTCAAATAAATGGTTAAATGGCCTTCTTGGATCCTGTGTGTTTGAATGTGCAACCCAGTTAGAGACTCCATGATCCAGTCAACTCCATCTTCCACCACATGCACCCTTCGAAATATACAGACCTTTAACATGGTCCTTCGAGCCGGATTGAGTTTCTAAACTGGATATGGATTCAAGTGCGAAACCAGAGATTAACGATGCAGAATCAAGACCGCGGCGAGAGAGGAGGCCTCCTGGTTACCTCCAAGATTACCGCACAGAACTGTACAACCAGGCCCTCACGTGGGATGGAGCAACCTGCTCACCACCACCAGAGACTGCTTTATTAAGGCAAGAAATGGCAGAGTTGGTTAATGAACTTAGACATAGACTTGAGCAATATGATCAGAGTAATTCGGAAGCCGATGAATATGATGCACAAAGTTGCGATGAACTATATCATAGAGAAAGTGAACAGGACCTCCCTGGTAATCAAGAGACGTATATTCCCTACAGCAAAGCACGTTCAGATCCTACACTTTCAGAGTCTGTGCGTAGCAGAGAGTGGTAGGATTTTTCAGTCAGTACAAACATTGCCATCCCATGTGTGCCGACCCCAGTATGGCACCACCGAGTTAAAGACTGCGCACAAACCTCTCACAACTTTAGCACAACCTGCTAATAGAAGCGAGGAGAATTTATATGCTACACATGCCAGCCAAGTGCCCTCAGTTTCTGCACCCATCGTTCAAGGGCCCCCAGCCCAACTACCAGCCATTGAACCACCTTCAGTCCCAGCACCTCTTAGTGAAGCTATGCCTACCAATGCCTATTTGAGCCATCAGCACCTCTGCCCGTCACCCAAGCGCAATATGCCCAAGCAACCTCTAGGCCAGTAACTTCAGTGCACCTTAGTCAACAGCCTGTAGCCTATGTTCATTCTGGTCAAGGGGCGGCAGCCCACGCACAGCCTAGACATGTACCTCATTTTCAAGCACCACTAGCGCCATTTCAGTCGTCTTATGGGCTTTTAACCCATGCTGCCCAAATCCCAACTCATGCTTATCCAGTTCAATCCGCATATCCACCTCTGCCTGCAGCTTCATCTCATCCTCCTCCCACCTTACACACAAATATACACCAGTACCAGTCAGCACATATGTCACAACAACCATCAGTCCCAGAACAGCAGCAGCAACCGATGGAAAGCTACAACCAACCAAGATATGCTTCACGCATTGAAGGACCCTCCTTTCCTAACTTCATACATGATGATCCCCACGAGTTTGCAATGTTGAAAATGGCTCTCCATAACCTTTTACCCCCAGAAGAACCGGAAGTATACAAATATCATATCTTGTTAGATCACCTTCACCTGAGTCCATCACGTCGTATCGCCCTTTCCTATGCTCACGACCCACGTCCTTATACCATGGCACTAGCAGCCTTAGAGCAGCAGTACTGTCGGCCACATTACCTCGCACTGGGTGAATTACAGTCTATCCTGAACCTTCCCAACGTCCCCCGTGGTAATGCCTATAGCTTCCAAATGTTTGCAGTAAGAGTGAGATCCATGGTGGGTATGTTGCAATCTTTAGGGCCAGCAGCAGCACCAGAGCTTGCCTGCGCCTCACACGTTCAACGTCTGTTAGGCAAATTACCAGCTGAATCTATTGCCAACTATGCAAGACATGCTCGTGCAGCTCACCCAACTGCCCATTATAATTTAGTGGACTTCTCACTATGGCTCCAAGGAGAAGCAGAGTGCCAATCAGTCGCAGCTCAGGTCGCAAACTTTCAGACGGACACCCCTCAGTACCCAAGAAGAGAATACAATCAGAGACCAAAGTTTGCTCCATCATCAGCTACCATATTCCACGGCGCTAGTCCCAAAGCAGCACAAAGCACTGGAGATAAGGCCAGACCTAAAACCAAACTTTCATGCGCCTATTGTCAGTCTCCAAACCACTCCCTGACTTACTGTGAAAGGCTGAAGGAATTAAGCACGGAGAGAATCGCAAGGTGGATAAAAGAGCAAGGACGATGCTGGAGATGTGGGAAGTCACATTTAGCAGCAAATTGTGACCTGAAGAAATCCTGTTCCAAATGTAATGGTAGACACTTGGGAGTCCTGCATGATGTAAATAAACAACCTAAGTCCCCCAAAGTTCTGCTGAAAGTAGTACAAGTTAAATTGAGTAATAAGAATCGCACTCTTGAGACTTATGCAATTTTGGATGATGGCTCAGAACGCACCATCATATTGCCTTCAGCCGCTAAGTTCCTAGAGTTAGATGGGGCGGCTGAGAAACTTGATGTGCGTACAATAAAGCAAGAAACAGAAACCATGCAGGGTAGGACAGTTACCTTAAAAATAGCTGCAGCATCAAATCCAGACAGAAAATATGTGATAGGAGCATTTACATCTGACAGACTTTCTCTTGTGGAGCAGACCTACCCTATCAACAAGCTTAGACGATGCTATCGCCATCTACATGATGTGCCTTTGGAGGCCTTTTCAAATGTACAGCCTCAGATCCTCATTGGGACTGATAATCCTCACCTTATAACTCCTGTTGAACCGGTTTGTATGCCATTTGGTTCTAAGAGGGCACCCGTAGCTGTGAACACTCGACTGGGCTGGGCTCTTCAAGGTCCTACATTCCTATCTGGACCACAGAAAACAACACAGTGTCTTTTTACCTCAACAACAAGCCCATATGCCGAGTTAAAGCGTGATGTGGAGAAGTTATGGCAGGCATCCCTATCGGAATAAGCTTTTCACAAGATCAAAGCAGGACAAAGAAGCTATGGAACTTCTGGAGAAAAAGACCACTAGAATAAATGTGGATGGAATTGAACGTTATGCAACCCCTGCTCAGGGGTGCTCAGAAACTACAGTCTCCCAAAGACTCGGTGATGCCCCTCCTTCGTAGAGCGGAGCGTCAGTTGCAGAAGAAACCTGATTTAGCTGAAATCTATAATAAGGAGGTCGATAAGCTAGTCCAATCTGGTTATATAGCCAAACTTAGACCCGATCAGGTCACTCAGTCTTCAGAATCCTGGTATATTCCTCATCACCTTATTGAGCATAATGATAAACATCGTATAGTGTTTAACTGCTCTTTTTCTTATCAAGGCCAAGTACTCAATAATCAATCTACTTCCTGGTCCGGTTCTAGGGCCATCCCTTATCGGTGTGCTCCTGCGGTGTGCTAGCGGTGACATTAAATCTATGTTTCATCAGGTGAGACTGTTACCTGAAGACAGACCTCTTCTCAGGTTTCTATGGCGCAACATGGAATGCAAAATACAGCCGGAGGTGTATGAATGGCAAGTGCTCCCATTTGGAACGACTAGCAACCCATGCTGTGCTATATATGCATTGCAAAAGCATGCCCAAGATCATACCGAGGAGAACGCAGATGTTGCTAAAACCGTTACCCAGTCATTCTATGTTGATAACTGTCTCAGATCCCTCCCATGTCCGGTAGAAGCCAAACAACTCCTGCAAAATCTGAGAACTTCACTAAGCACAGGAGGATTTGAGATTAGACAGTGGGCCAGTAAGTAACGATCGGATAGTGCTGAGCTCTGGCTAAATCAAGACCAAACAGACCCAAGGGAAGGCACACTTGGGCTAATTTGGCATTGTTCATCTGATTCCTTGGGCTTTAAGTATAGACCTGTTCTGTACCATAACCTCACCCTTAGGAACATCTACAAAGTCCTCGCCTCACAATATGATCCATTAGGATATATAGTGCCTTTCACGACAAGAGCCAAAGTTCTACTGCAGCAGTGCTGGATTAATCAGAAAGAATGGGATACGCCAATCAAAGATGGAGAGCTGTCTCGAGCATGGAAAAAATGGGAGAGTGAACTCCCAGAATTGATTCATATCAACTTCCCTCGCTGCAATCTGATAAATCTGATAGTAACTTCAGAGAAAGAAAGAGAGCTGAAAGAGGCATTCTCCACCCTCAATCCAACTTTAAAGGAACATTTGGAGAAACAACAAATACATTTTCGCTTTAACCCTCCAAATGCTCCTCATTTCGGTGGTACGTGGGAGAGAGAAGTGAGATCGATCAAGTCTGCCTTAAGAGTCGCTCTACAGTCGCAAACAGTAACCGAAGAAGTTCTTGCTACAGTTCTGACAGAAATAGAAGAGATTCTAAACTACAAACCCCTTGGATATGTTTCTGCAGACGTAACTGATCCAGATCCCATAACCCCAAATCTCCTCCTTATGGGAAGGAAAGATACCTCCCTCCCTCAAGCTGTATATGCCAGTACTGGATTCATCGGTAAGAGACGATGGAGACACAGCCAGATATTAGCTAACCTGTTTTGGTCCCGATTCATCAGAGACTACCTTCCTAACCTGCAAATTTGTCATAAATGGAAGGAAGACAGCTGTAAAATGAGGGAAGGAGCAGTAGTTTTGATTGTGGATCCTCAACTGACAAGGGGGTTGTGGCCTGTAGGAAAAGTAACCCATGTTATGCCCAGCAACGATGGCAGAGTTCGGACTGCAGAAGTCACCATTAACGGGAAAAGATATATCAGACCTGTAGCCAAATTAGTATTTCTCCAACCTATGGAGAATACGCCCTCCGAAAAAACATGATCAGCTTAAGACTTCATCTAAATTCAAATATTTTATATTTGAAGGGGTGGCTGTTAAAAAGCTTAAGCTGTTGTACTACCTGGTGGGTGGAGATTACCTGCAACTGAGACCAGGGGAGGTGATATAAGGCCCAAGGTGTGTCTCATTAGGTCCCTTTGTTCCTGCCTGCCATGCTGCCATCAGTGAGTGAGTCAATATTTCAGTTTAGATCATTTATTTGTCCTTTCAGTATACCTAAGTTTATGCATCCTAATCATTTGTGTATTTCTTTTGAACAGACCAAAGATATTGTTTTGTTATCAAGAAAGACCTGTGATATCCTAAATTCTGAGCAGATGGATTAATAATGTAAGCTTGCTAATTTCTGTTTATAATTCGAGTTTATGGTACCTAGGGCAGTGTGTGTTTTATGTTTGTTATTGTACAGATAATCATCCTCATCCTCATCCTTCCCTTCCATTTAATCAAGTACCCTCAAATAAATGGTTAAATGGCCTTCTTGGATCCTGTGTGTTTGAATGTGCACCCCAGTTAGAGACTCCATGATCCAGTCAACTCCATCTTCCACCACATGCACCCTTCGAAATATACAGACCTTTAACAATGCTTTTACCAAGGATGGTGTCTTCGTCAACATGATTAAGTCTGGAGACACAGATGTCTGTTTACGCAGATTGGAATGTCAGTGGCAAGCTGTCTATTATGTCTAAGCATACAGCACCAGAGTCCTTCAACCCTGGCCACAACAGTGTTGAGATGGGATGGCCCCTGCTACTGCCAGCCAAAGACAAACAACTAATACTGCTGAGGACCTCAACGCCCATATGTGGGCAACTGTCAAAAGGTCATTTGGATTTACCAGAAGGCTTGAAATCAACGTGAAAAAATGTCTTTGTTGAGCCATGACTGAATTTGTCATTTTGTTTTCAGCATGTAATGTCAAATTTGCCAAATTTAATGGCATCAAGGCAAGCTGTGTTCATTGACACCCTCATCGTGACATAAGAAACAAAAGTATGCTCTTCATGTTAAAATATTTCAATTCTATCACCTTTAAACAAATAACCAGTATCTGAACAGTAGTTGGAGGTTCTGCTCTTGAATCATAATATGCTACTATGTGAGGTCTGACTAGTTGAGGTCTGCAGTTAACACCGCCCTCTCCACTTTAAAGAAAGGCTTCATTACAGGATCCTAAATCCGTGTGTTCATATAGTGAGCTCACTTTCATTACTGACTTTATTGACTTTGTTTTTGATATTCTGTTTTTACAGACTCTCTTGCTGACATGTCTGAGGATTCACAGAAAGGGCTGTAGTGCCTGGTGTTTCAAACCAAATTGAATTTAAAGCTCAAAGGCTAAAAGTTTAGGACTGCTACAGGAGAATCCTCAGCCATCAACTGCTTGCAGGGCTCTTCTCAGGGGGGCTGCCCATCATCTCTCTCCACATTGCATGTCTATGAGCCTTTGTGTGTGTGTTCAGGGTTAAAATGCCTGTAAAATAAAAACTGAGTTAAGAATTTCCCCATCGAAGGATTAATAAAGTATCTCATAGAGGACTGAGTGTGATTGAGCTACAATCAATAAAATAATAATATAACCCAAAAACATAAATATTCTTCCAGTGTACATACTATCCTCTCACTGGGATGATATGATGATGATAATGATATGGAGGTATGATGGTATGATGATATGATGATATGGAGGTGGGATGATGATGATATGATGATGATATGGAGGTGGGATGATATGATGGAGTAAACAAAATCAAGCAGTATGAATGACTTATACATTAATTTATTTAAATCGTTTTTGCTTAACCATAAAAACTGTAATAACACATATATAAGACTGAACAGCTCCAAATGTGCAATGGCCTCTGCATATAAACATGACAGATGACATAATGTCACAGCCCGGCTCTTAACTGTGACAAAGATGGGAGACCAGACTATGGAATGGAAATAACTCAAGCATTGATTCACCAGTCAAAAGTATTTAACAGGACAAAAAGTATATAAATGTCTGTAATCAGCAGTGTAAGCATGTGTGTGTCAAACAAACAGAACAGAAGCGGTGTCTGCAGCAGCCAGGACAAAGAGAGCTCTGCAATGTGAAACAGCCTTATACAGACACCACCCCAGCCCAGGTGTCTCATCGGGAAGATGACCCTCCCACGACCTAGGACCTGCAAAAGAGAACAAAGCAGCAAAGAACACAGAGGCACCTAGTGGAGTGGAGGGGTCGTCACAATAAGAAGTGGAAACATAAACATGAACTCCAGCTGATACTGCTGTAGTTAACTTCCTTTCTTTAGCCTCCTACACACATACTGCTTACCACAATCATCTCATACAGCTAGAATCTTGTCATCTAGCTGCTGTTACGATGTTACTTACTTTACATGCAGTATTACTGTAACTTTAGCACTATATTATAATGGCCTAGTCACTTTTATAGTGGTGGTGATGCATATGAGAATGTTCGTTGATATGCAACACTTGTTGATCGGATTCATGGATGTTTTATGTATTTAAGCCACAGTTATAGACTAAACAGAGATTGACACTGAAATGTGTATTCAATATGTTTACTGTGAATAGCATGCTCCATGTTGAACTTTTGTGATGATTCTGTGGGCTGGTTTACAGCTCTGCATGCCGTTCTGCAGACTCCCCGGTGTCACCGCACACTTTGCCACTGTCAAGAAACGAACACACACACACACGTTAAGAGGATAACTTGGTGGTGACCTATGACAATGTCTAGGTTGAAATATCATCTCTGTTCATGTCATGCTACATACAACTTCACTTTAAATTAGTCCAAATACATGAATTGACATACTGCATCATGTGTGGATTATGCATACAGTGTGATGAAGAACTGTTTTTAAAAGAAGTATGAAACAGCTATTGTTTCTCTTTCTCTCTCGCTTTGGGTAAAGCGTCAACAAAATGGTTAAATGTAACTGAAGCTAGAAAAGAGGAAGTGTCACGGGTTCATTAGAGAAGAGGCAAGATAGTCACATGGCTCTAGCCATCAAATTACAGCCTAAGAAAAATTTCTCTAAAGGCTGTGTCACACTACTGCACAGTAACCACTGTGACAACCCTGCAGGAGCTTTTCAAAAAGCAAAACCTGTTTGAAAACGACTGCTGCCGTCCGGCAGCTACCACCAGAAGTTCAGCATGGTGAGCTTCGGTTGGCAGGGCAAAATCTGTGCATGTGCTTCAGTGCAAGGGGGTAAAGTGTATCATATCATAATATTTTCATGATATAAACAAAATATATCTTACTTTTTAGCATGCACTCGTACAACTTTCTCATCTTTATGAGGATCTCAGGTACCACCCCTTCTGCCGGATCCGCATGGTGTATAATGTCCCTGACGATTTGACCTTTCCAGTCAGGATGGCTCAGGAAAAGAACAGGCTGGTAGCCCAGAGCATGAA
Organism: Nibea albiflora; assembly: GCA_014281875.1. NCBI lineage: Eukaryota > Metazoa > Chordata > Actinopteri > Sciaenidae > Nibea > Nibea albiflora. Next base: position 19,789,320 of record CM024810.1, read on the forward strand.
GTTTTAAAACCTACAAGAACAATAAAGAAAACTTTATGCAACCAGACTAGTTTGACAAATAGTGTTACATTAGATTTTTTTCATCTTTGACCATATACAAGGTTACAAATGGTCTCATATGTTATTATTATTATGTCTAGTTTGATGTATTTACTGTGATGATTTTCTGATCTCTTCTGATGCTGAGCACCTCATTTATTTATGCAAGTTTATATGCAAAGACCTGTCTTGTTGTTTTTACTTAATGATTTACAAGGAAACATTGACAACTGTGATAAATATATGATTGTCTGGGAGGCCCTTGTTAAAGAAAACTTAGCGACAGCTGGGCAGAATTAAGAAAATTAGGGTGCTGTTTTTAAGTCCTGCTTAGATTCCAGGCTGGCCAAACATCCACTGCAGGTCTTCCTGTTTACATTGTTGGGAGCCTGGCAAGAAGGGCACATCTTCTATATTTGGCATTTCTACAAATGAAAATGAAACATGTAGGGATTATTTCAGGTACAAAAGTCATTTCTCAGCAAAGAAATAACCAGAAATAACATTCTGATTTGGAATCACAATAATTACATTATTACTTTGGAGTGAGGTCTTGATACAGATTTCCATTATTACTGTAAATGAGTCGTTTGCCCGAACTTTTAAGATGTTTAGCAGTTCTTTTGAACGCGTAGATAATTGACGTTTGTTGCTTGTTTGTTGTTCGGCGTAGTTTAGCAGGCGAAGCAAATTGCTGTCCGCTGTTGGGCTCTGGGTGCATTCAATGTCTGGGGTACAGCTGGAAGCGTCAAACCGTAAGTGCAGAAATACGCGGGGATGTTGATTTTGAGTGGCGGCTGGCGTAACTGCGGATGGACGAAGTGCGGCTGGCTTCACCGCAGTATCTAACAAGGCCAAGTAAACCTGACGTTGCATATTTTTGCTTCCAACCACCACGACCAACTTAAGTTGATATAAAAAACTAGTGTTTTTTGAGTAATTAAAATATAATACTATTGTAGCGTCCGGCCAGACGCGAGGAATAATGAGGCGTTGTTCAACCAACCGTGTCTTTATTAATGAACGAGTTGGTTACTGTTGGCCGTAACCACGCCAAAAGAACAAACAAACAATCACGCTCCCACTCAACTCCTTCCGTCGTGCCGTCCTGCATCCACACACCCTCTCGGACCGGCGCTCACTCTCTCACCTGCTCCCCCCGCCCCCTCGCTCTCACATCCACTCAGACACGCATTCACAGACCATAGGAAATCACAGAACACATACAACACTGTAACATTACTGCAGGGTCGCTACACTATGTATTATAGCCAACAACAGTGACATTTCCTTTTTTTTTTTTTTGAGTGTACTGTCTGTCAAACGTCTGCGGTGTTTCTCTAAATGCTGGCCTTTCAGCTGTATTAAAGGGCAGCACTTCTTTTGTGTGAAAAGCATTCTTCTACACATCAGCCTTCATTTTGTTTTCTGGCAGTCCTGTTTAGTCTGCTTTTGGAGCGAAACAGTGCAGCGTTCTCACCAGAAAATAGACAAACAACATTTTTTAATGCTTTAAAGGAGGCATTTATTTTATCTTTAACTCCTAGTTTGACAGAGCCACAGAATGATGAGCAGAAAACAACATTCTTTTTTTTTTTGTTGAGAACTTCATTTATATTCCAGAAATTTCAGATTACAGAACAGTGAACATAAAAAACATAAACAAATCAACCATACCCGCCCACCCAATCCAGAGTGTAAAAAAACAGACAAGGTGTTCTCTTGGCTGACTCACCAACATCAGGTCTTATGATACTGTTGTCGGGTTTCTTGACCAGCAGCTCCCAGTAGGTATTTTGTGTTGAATTTTCAGCCAAACCATTGACATTCAGCAGAGATAGGCCATAGTCTGGATCCCCTGTGTAGGTGAAACTGCAAAGACAACAGGAGATAACTGGATGACCAGACTGACCCTGGTCATGAGAGGAAAGAGTTTTTTTTAAGACTGATCTCATGTGAGATGACTTCAAACCTTATTTCAACATGTTTCTACGCTGATTTAATTTTCTTTGAGCTTAAGAGATGGCAAGTGAATTAATACAGGAATTAAGTTTATCTGACATCATCTGATTCAAAACAGAAATACAAAGGGTAAAATAGAGAGCTGATGATCTGAGGCTGCACTCAGGACTCAAAGTCCATGAAGTTGTCTCTTTGAATGGTTTGTTACTATGATCACCTGACAATCAAAGAAAAGCTCAGACTAACACCAAATACATGTAATGGTACTCTGAAACACAAACTGAGGGAACAAGAAGACACTTGCTGCCCTCTGTAGGCGTATAGTTAAAACTGCTGAAAGTGAATCAAAAGCTTAATTTAACAAAAATGTTGATGTTGCTGAAACAAAAGAAACAGTAGATTAGGCCTGGGACATAACACATTTTACTGGTCAATATATTGTCCCACAAATTATTGCTGATAAACGATATTGACATGACATGATAATATATCATGTTCATATCATATCCCTCTAACGTGTCAGTTGTCACTCAGTTGTAAAGTTCTAGAATTGCCATTTGTAACATGTATTTTCCCGCAGGGTGTTCGCACACTCAAAAAAAAGATATATTGGATTTACTTAAAAATGTTGTTTCAAGTGGTTCCACATAACTTTGTTAAGTAGATGTTAATAAACCAGTTTTCATACCAGTTACTCAATATATTGAAGTATATTGTACAACAGTGACTTAAGTGACTTTAACTTAATTGGGTTACTTTCATTTTATGTATGAAGCCTAAATTAAACTTACGTGATATGGTTAAGTTCAGTGAATGAACTGGATATTCATTAAAGCAACACAGGGTTATTGAGTCAGAGTAACTTGATGTGGTTAAATTAGTCTTAATTGAGTTTAGTTTGTCCAATTAAAATGTCAAATGATAAAAATAGAAGAAAGCTGTTAACAGAGGGGGGATCACAACTTTTCTCAAAACAGAACTTTTATTAACCACTCAAAAGTAGCCTGTTATACAAAAACACAGCATAAAAATCCTTGTACTTGCACATGTATGAACATAACACCAATTAGTTTAATGTACTGTCATTAGCTGAGATTTAAGAGTGGCCATAACTATATTTTAACATAACATTACAAATTGTCACAAGATTTTTTTTAAATGTTCAATAAACATATTGCCAATAAATTCCAACTCTTAACTCCAGCAATGCCAAGGGCTATGCCTCTTGGGCAGGGGGTCACAAGCTCTTAACAGCATGACGTATCTTTTACAAGCATCTTTTACCCAGTAGGGCTGACAGTATGTACAACAAGAGGCAGCTTATAACAACTTGAACTACTGTACACACAATTTGACAAATAATCATGTCACTGAAAAAGGAGGGGGTCCCAATGTCCCCTGGTGTCACAATTATCAGAAAACGTGTGTTCATTTGTCTTTGTATGATGTCTGGTTTAGGACTTAATTGGCGTTTTCGACCATTCGTGTGGACAAATTCAAAATGGCCACCAAAAAACCCCCATGGGACATTAGTTGACCCCGGCAGCAAGCAAAAATCTTAAGTAGACACCTTAAGGGTCCTAAAAAACATGTTTCAAAAACGTTTGTCTCTGGGACACTGGGACCCCTCCTTCCTACTAGACTAAAAAGCATCGACAAGCAGCATTTGGTCCACGGTCAGTACTAGAATTATAGCTCAAGTAGCCAAAATAACAAAAACACGACAGCACACTGAATAGCCTCCAGGTCACAACACAATGGCTTCATGCATTCATTCAAGCAGTTTGTTTTTGAGTACCTGGATTTTGGTTGAAAGCCTGTGTGTATCAAGTTCCATCAGGATCTTTTGAATGAATTCAAACGTGTACCTGAGGTCAGTTGGATAGCTCAGGTTCAGGTCGTAGATGATACCAAACAGTAAGGCACAAGCAGTGGCGACATCTTTGAGTCCAGAGAGCACCTGCACGCCTTCAACTATGATGCCCACATCTTCTGGAGGTTGACCAACATCTGCACCTGGATGTTTTATCACATAGATGCCGATGACCGTTTGATCCAAATCTCTCCGGGTTTTCATCGGGGTTCTCGCTCTAGAAAGAGACAAAAAGGGACAACAATAATTTACTAAAAACTCACCCAACGAAAGCACATAATTCACAGGAAACATTTTAATATTCACATTGGTAATTGACTCCACTAGTAAGTTAAGTCAGTTAAATGAAAAAAAATTAATAAAAAATAAAAACATTGATGAGAGCATATTTAGCACTGAATGTTGAAGAAATATAACTGATAACACTTACTCCGTATTCCTCCACTAGCTCTTCAGGGTCTTCATTGAAATACAAAGCTAGTGCTTGGAGGCTGCGAGCTCTCCTTGTTTCGATGGAGTCGTACTGCAAAACAGGAAATATAGTGTATAAACAAGTCACTGACATTTAGAAGATGGAAAAAATCCAGAAGTGATCCCTGACACAGATGTTAGTTGGCCAGCCAGTTTCATGCAGAGGTCCCTCAGACATTCATAAATTCACAGTTAACTGCAGTTGCATTTGCCAATTAGTTAATTGTGTTAGTATAAGTATAGAAATATAATTATCCACAGCAACCGAGGTATCCATTACCATGCAAGTATTTATACACAAACCTGGTCAATAACAGCCATGATCTTTTTGATTTTGTTTCCTGCTGCTCCTCCTTTCGTACGGAGCACTGTAGCCAACTTGTCAGAGTAGTGGTCCAGTTGCGACCTAAACTTTGGGATGAGCGGGATGGTGGTTATTCGCGTGAACTCTGCGCTTACCTAGGTACATGTTTCAACAAGACAAAAACCACAAATATATAATATGAAACAGTGTGAGATACTTTATGCAGAATGTATCTTTAAAGTTTTGTTAGATATAGGCAATAAGTACAATGTCAAAATATTTTTGACCAATTACCAGAAATATTAAAGTTGTGATGATACTTTCAAGACTCGCCTCATGTTCCATAAAAAGAGCCGGCCTTCTACTTTTGAATTCTGCGATGAAGGGCATGTCTTGAACCACCTCATACGGCCGATGAGTAGATGGACTCTTGTTGATACAGTTGTCCCACAGTCTTTACAAGACCACATTCATATCTGTTGAGAAAACAAAGTGAGATTAGAATCAAAACATTAAAGGCAGTCCTAGACAACAGATCCTTCAATTGACTTGCCAGGCCTCCCCTCCTCTGGCAACCCACTACCCCTTCACTGTGTGGTATACTACTATGCCTGCATGGATGTTCTGTGACTATTATTGTTGTGAGGCCTGGTTCAGGTTAAACCCTTTGTAAAACATCAATGAAACACAGCAAAAGAAAGACATTTTTCACAGTTTTTCATACACACTGGTGTATACAGTCATATGTTTTTTTCATTTTTCAGCTCATACACGTTTGTTTTCACTCCGGTCCAAACGCTGCACCACTGGCGGTGTGTCGTGTTTCCATAGCAACTGAGCGGGGAAAATACGCACGTCATGTTTACGAGTCCCGATTTAAAAAAAATTAAAATAAAAATTCTATCTGAGAGCATTACACAGGTTGTTTGTAGCGCTGCTCTCACCTCGTTCAATAAACGAGACGCTCCAGTTAGCTCCGTTAGCGTCGTTAGCTCGGCTACAGTCGAACGTCTTACCGAGCTAACGATGCTAACGGAGCTAACTGCCAAACAGAAACACGTGGTATTGGATCGATCAGAATCGGAACTACGAGTAGAACAGTAGTACAAGTAGTACAAGCAGCAACAAGATGTTTACTTACCTCTATTTCGAGGATGGCTGCGGATTTATCTAGGGTTGTGTTTCTCCATGAGCAGCGAAAAGGATAATGGCGGAGGCAACATAATCTTGCGTGACTGTGCACGAGATTAAACGGGATGTGCGAACTTTTATGAAGTCCTTTTGGTTTTACATAACAGAGTTGAGTAGGGGTATCTAACAAGGCCAAGTAAACCTGACGTTGCATATTTTTGCTTCCAACCACCACGACCAACTTAAGTTGATATAAAAAACTAGTGTTTGAGTAATTAAAATATAATACTATTGTAGCGTCCGACCAGACGCGAGGAATAATGAGGCGTTGTTCAACCAACCGTGTCTTTATTAATGAACGAGTTGGTTACTGTTGGCCGTAACCACGCCAAAAGAACAAACAAACAATCACGCTCCCACTCAACTCCTTCAGTCGTGCCGTCCTGCATCCACACACCCTCTCGGACCGGCGCTCACTCTCTCACCTGCTCCCCCCGCCCCCTCGCTCTCACATCCACTCAGACACGCATTCACAGACCATAGGAAATCACAGAACACATACAACACTGTAACATTACTGCAGGGTCGCTACACTATGTATTATAGCCAACAACAGTGACATTTCCTTTTTTTTTTGGAGTGTACTGTCTGTCAAACGTCTGCGGTGTTTCTCTAAATGCTGGCCTTTCAGCTGTATTAAAGGGCAGCACTTCTTTTGCGATGGAGAGAACTACACTTTCTGTGAGCGCACACAACACGCCTTCTCATTCAACAACAAAAAAACTTTATTTTTACTACTCTACATCGTAGATTAATACTGTCAAGAACAAAACCAGAAGGAACCATAAAGGAACACATGGAATTATGTAGTAAACTGTTGTAAAGAGACATTGTTTCACATCTTTTTGCTCTGCAGAGCCAAATCAAATGTGGGACATATCTCTACTTTCATGCAATTAGGTACAACAGTCTTTATAATGAACAGTGAAAAGCATTCTTCTACATATCAGCCTTCATTTTGTTTTCTGGCAGTCCTATTTAGTCTGCTTTTGGAGTGAAACAGTGTGCAGCGTTCTCACCAGAAAATAGACAAACAACATTTTTTAATGCTTTAAAGGAGGCATTTATTTTATCTTTAACTCCTAGTTTGACAGAGCCACAGAATAATGAGCAGAAAACAACATTCTTTTTTTGTTTGTTGAGAACTTCATTTATATTCCAGAAATTTCAGATTACAGAACAGTGAACATAAAAAACATAAACAAATCAACCATACCCGCCCACCCAATCCAGAGTGTAAAAAAACAGACAAGGTGTTCTCTTGGCTGACTCACCAACATCAGGTCTTATGATACTGTTGTCGGGTTTCTTGACCAGCAGCTCCCAGTAGGTATTTTGTGTTGAATTTTCAGCCCAAACCATTGACATTCAGCAGAGATAGGCCATAGTCTGGATCCCCTGTGTAGGTGAAACTGCAAAGACAACAGGAGATAACTGGATGACCAGACTGACCCTGGTCATGAGAGGAAAAGAGTTTTTTTTAAGACTGATCTCATGTGAGATGACTTCAAACCTTATTTCAACATGTTTCTACGCTGATTTAATTTTCTTTGAGCTTAAGAGATGGCAAGTGAATTAATACAGGAATTAGGTTTATCTGACATCATCTGATTCAAACAGAAATACAAAAGGATAAAATAGAGAGCTGATGATCTGAGGCTGCACTCAGGACTCAAAGTCCATGAAGTTGTCTCTTTGAATGGTTTGTTACTATGATCACCTGACAATCAAAGAAAAGCTCAGACTAACACCAAATACATGTAATGGTACTCTGAAACACAAACTGAGGGAACAAGAAGACACTTGCTGCCCTCTGTAGGCGTATAGTTAAAACTGCTGAAAGTGAATCAAAAGCTTAATTTAACAAAAATGTTGATGTTGCTGAAACAAAGAAACAGTAGATTAGGCCTGGGACATAACACATTTTACTGGTCAATATATTGTCCCACAAATTATTGCTGATAAACGATATTGTCAACATGATAATATATCATGTTCATATCATATCCCTCTAATGTGTCAGTTGTCACTCAGTTGTAAAGTTCTAGAATCGCCATTTGTAACATGTATTTTCCCGCAGGGTGTTCGCACACTCAAAAAAAAGATATATTGGATTTACTTAAAAATGTTGTTTCAAGTGGTTCCACATAACTTTAAGTAGATGTTAATAAACCAGTTTTCATACCAGTTACTCAATATATTGAAGTATATTGTACAACAGTGACTTAAGTGACTTTAACTTAATTGGGTTACTTTCATTTTATGTATGAAGCCTAAATTAAACTTACGTGATATGGTTAAGTTCAGTGAATGAACTGGATATTCATTAAAGCAACACGGGGTTATTGAGTCAGAGTAACTTGATGTGGTTAAATTAGTCTTAATTGAGTTTAGTTTGTCCAATTAAAATGTCAAAATGATAAAAATAGAAGAAAGCTGTTAACAGAGGGGGGATCACAAATTTTCTCAAAACAGAACTTTTATTAACCACTCAAAAGTAGCCTGTTATACAAAAACACAGCATAAAAATCCTTGTACTTGCACATGTATGAACATAACACCAATTAGTTTAATGTACTGTCATTAGCTGAGATTTAAGAGCGGCCATAACTATATTTTAACATAACATTACAAAGTGTCACGAGATTTTTTTTAAATGTTCAATAAACATATTGCCAATAAATTCCAACTCTTAACTCCAGCAATGCCAAGGGCTATGCCTCTTGGGCAGGGGGTCACAAGCTCTTAACAGCATGACGTATCTTTTACAAGCATCTTTTACCCAGTAGGGCTGACAGTGTGTACAACAAGAGGCAGCTTATAACAACTTGAACTACTGTACACACAATTTGACAAATAATCATGTCACTGAAAAAGGAGGGGGTCCCAATGTCCCTGGTGTCACAATTATCAGAAAACGTGTGTTCATTTGTCTTTGTATGATGTCTGGTTTAGGACTTAATTGGCGTTTTCGACCATTCGTGTGGACAAATTCAAAATGGCCACCAAAAAACCCCCATGGGACATTAGTTGACCCCGGCAGCAAGCAAAAATCTTAAGTAGACACCTTAAGGGTCCTAAAAACATGTTTCAAAAACGTTTGTCTCTGGGACACTGGGACCCCTCCTTCCTACTAGACTAAAAAGCATCGACAAGCAGCATTTGGTCCACGGTCAGTACTAGAATTATAGCTCAAGTAGCCAAAATAACAAAAACACGACAGCACACTGAATAGCCTCCAGGTCACAACACAATGGCTTCATGCATTCATTCAAGCAGTTTGTTTTTGAGTACCTGGATTTTGGTTGAAAGCCTGTGTGTATCAAGTTCCATCAGGATCTTTTGAATGAATTCAAACGTGTACCTGAGGTCAGTTGGATAGCTCAGGTTCAGGTCGTAGATGATACCAAACAGTAAGGCACAAGCAGTGGCGACATCTTTGAGTCCAGAGAGCACCTGCACGCCTTCAACTATGATGCCCACATCTTCTGGAGGTTGACCAACATCTGCACCTGGATGTTTTATCACATAGATGCCGATGACCGTTTGATCCAAATCTCTCCGGGTTTTCATCGGGGTTCTCGCTCTAGAAAGAGACAAAAAGGGACAACAATAATTTACTAAAAACTCACCCAACGAAAGCACATAATTCACAGGAAACATTTTAATATTCACATTGGTAATTGACTCCACTAGTAAGTTAAGTCAGTTAAATGAAAAAAATTAATAAAAATAAAAACATTGATGAGAGCATATTTAGCACTGAATGTTGAAGAAATATAACTGATAACACTTACTCCGTATTCCTCCACTAGCTCTTCAGGGTCTTCATTGAAATACAAAGCTAGTGCTTGGAGGCTGCGAGCTCTCCTTGTTTCGATGGAGTCGTACTGCAAAACAGGAAATATAGTGTATAAACAAGTCACTGACATTTAGAAGATGGAAAAAATCCAGAAAGTGATCCCTGACACAGATGTTAGTTGGCCAGCCAGTTTTCATGCAGAGGTCCCTCAGACATTCATAAATTCACAGTTAACTGCAGTTGCATTTGCCAATTAGTTAATTGTGTTAGTATAAGTATAGAAATATAATTATCCACAGCAACCGAGGTATCCATTACCATGCAAGTATTTATACACAAACCTGGTCAATAACAGCCATGATCTTTTTGATTTTGTTTCCTGCTGCTCCTCCTTTCGTACGGAGCACTGTAGCCAACTTGTCAGAGTAGTGGTCCAGTTGCGACCTAAACTTTGGGATGAGCGGGATGGTGGTTATTCGCGTGAACTCTGCGCTTACCTAGGTACATGTTTCAACAAGACAAAAACCACAAATATATAATATGAAACAGTTTGAGATACTTTATGCAGAATGTATCTTTAAAGTTTTGTTAGATATAGGCAATAAGTACAATGTCAAAATATTTTTGACCAATTACCAGAAATATTAAAGTTGTGATGATACTTTCAAGACTCGCCTCATGTTCCATAAAAAGAGCCGGCCTTCTACTTTTGAATTCTGCGATGAAGGGCATGTCTTGAACCACCTCATACGGCCGATGAGTAGATGGACTCTTGTTGATACAGTTGTCCCACAGTCTTTACAAGACCACATTCATATCTGTTGAGAAAACAAAGTGAGATTAGAATCAAAACATTAAAGGCAGTCCTAGACAACAGATCCTTCAATTGACTTGCCAGGCCTCCCCTCCTCTGGCAACCCACTACCCCTTCACTGTGTGGTATACTACTATGCCTGCATGGATGTTCTGTGACTATTATTGTTGTGAGGCCTGGTTCAGGTTAAACCCTTTGTAAAACATCAATGAAACACAGCAAAAGAAAGACATTTTTCACAGTTTTCATACACACTGGTGTATACAGTCATATGTTTTTTCATTTTTCAGCTCATACACGTTTGTTTTCACTCCGGTCCAAACGCTGCACCACTGGCGGTGTGTCGTGTTTCCATAGCAACTGAGCGGGGAAAATACGCACGTCATGTTTACGAGTCCGATTTAAAAAAATAAAATAAAAATTCTATCTGAGAGCATTACACAGGTTGTTTGTAGCGCTGCTCTCACCTCGTTCAATAAACGAGACGCTCCAGTTAGCTCCGTTAGCGTCGTTAGCTCGGCTACAGTCGAACGTCTTACCGAGCTAACGATGCTAACGGAGCTAACTGCCAAACAGAAACACGTGGTATTGGATCGATCAGAATCGGAACTACGAGTAGAACAGTAGTACAAGTAGTACAAGCAGCAACAAGATGTTTACTTACCTCTATTTCGAGGATGGCTGCGGATTTATCTAGGGTGTGTTTCTCCATGAGCAGCGAAAAGGATAATGGCGGAGGCAACATAATCTTGCGTGACTGTGCACGAGATTAAACGGGATGTGCGAACTTTTATGAAGTCCTTTTGGTTTTACATAACAGAGTTGAGTAGGGGTATCTAACAAGGCCAAGTAAACCTGACGTTGCATATTTTTGCTTCCAACCACCACGACCAACTTAAGTTGATATAAAAAACTAGTGTTTGAGTAATTAAAATATAATACTATTGTAGCGTCCGACCAGACGCGAGGAATAATGAGGCGTTGTTTCAACCAACCGTGTCTTTATTAATGAACGAGTTGGTTACTGTTGGCCGTAACCACGCCAAAAGAACAAACAAACAATCACGCTCCCACTCAACTCCTTCCGTCGTGCCGTCCTGCATCCACACACCCTCTCGGACCGGCGCTCACTCTCTCACCTGCTCCCCCCCGCCCCCTCGCTCTCACATCCACTCAGACGCATTCACAGACCATAGGAAATCACAGAACACATACAACACTGTAACATTACTGCAGGGTCGCTACACTATGTATTATAGCCAACAACAGTGACATTTCCTTTTTTTTTTGGAGTGTACTGTCTGTCAAACGTCTGCGGTGTTTCTCTAAATGCTGGCCTTTCAGCTGTATTAAAGGGCAGCACTTCTTTTGCGATGGAGAGAAACTACACTTTCTGTGAGCGCACACAACACGCCTTCTCATTCAACAACAAAAAAACTTTGTTTTTACTACTCTACATCGTAGATTAATACTGTCAAGAACAAAACCAGAAGGAACCATAAAGGAACACATGGAATTATGTAGTAAACTGTTGTAAAGAGACATTGTTTCACATCTTTTTGCTCTGCAGAGCCAAATCAATGTGGGACATATCTCTACTTTCATGCAATTAGGTACAACGGTCTTTATAATGAACAGTGAAAAGCATTCTTCTACATATCAGCCTTCATTTTGTTTTCTGGCAGTCCTATTTAGTCTGCTTTTGGAGTGAAACAGTGCAGCGTTCTCACCAGAAAATAGACAAACAACATTTTTTAATGCTTTAAAGGAGGCATTTATTTTATCTTTAACTCCTAGTTTGACAGAGCCACAGAATAATGAGCAGAAAACAACATTCTTTTTTTGTTTGTTGAGAACTTCATTTATATTCCAGAAATTTCAGATTACAGAACAGTGAACATAAAAACATAAACAAATCAACCATACCCGCCCACCCAATCCAGAGTGTAAAAAAACAGACAAGGTGTTCTCTTGGCTGACTCACCAACATCAGGTCTTATGATACTGTTGTCGGGTTTCTTGACCAGCAGCTCCCAGTAGGTATTTTGTGTTGAATTTTCAGCCAAACCATTGACATTCAGCAGAGATAGGCCATAAGTCTGGATCCCCTGTGTAGGTGAAACTGCAAAGACAACAGGAGATAACTGGATGACCAGACTGACCCTGGTCATGAGAGGAAAAGAGTTTTTTTTTAAGACTGATCTCATGTGAGATGACTTCAAACCTTATTTCAACATGTTTCTACGCTGATTTAATTTTCTTTGAGCTTAAGAGATGGCAAGTGAATTAATACAGGAATTAGGTTTATCTGACATCATCTGATTCAAAACAGAAATACAAAAGGATTAAACATAGAGAGCTGATGATCTGAGGCTGCACTCAGGACTCAAAGTCCATGAAGTTGTCTCTTTGAATGGTTTGTTACTATGATCACCTGACAATCAAAGAAAAGCTCAGACTAACACCAAATACATGTTAATGGTACTCTGAAACACAAACTGAGGGAACAAGAAGACACTTGCTGCCCTCTGTAGGCGTATAGTTAAAACTGCTGAAAGTGAATCAAAAGCTTAATTTAACAAAAATGTTGATGTTGCTGAAACAAAAGAAACAGTAGATTAGGCCTGGGACATAACACATTTACTGGTCAATATATTGTCCCACAAATTATTGCTGATAAACGATATTGTCAACATGATAATATATCATGTTCATATCATATCCCTCTAATGTGTCAGTTGTCACTCAGTTGTAAAGTTCTAGAATCGCCATTTGTAACATGTATTTCCCGCAGGGTGTTCGCACACTCAAAAAAAGATATATTGGATTTACTTAAAAATGTTGTTTCAAGTGGTTCCACATAACTTTAAGTAGATGTTAATAAACCAGTTTCATACCAGTTACTCAATATATTGAAGTATATTGTACAACAGTGACTTAAGTGACTTTAACTTAATGGGTTACTTTCATTTTATGTATGAAGCCTAAATTAAACTTACGTGATATGGTTAAGTTCAGTGAATGAACTGGATATTCATTAAAGCAACACGGGGTTATTGAGTCAGAGTAACTTGATGTGGTTAAATAGTCTTAATTGAGTTTAGTTTGTCCAATTAAAATGTCAAAATGATAAAAATAGAAGAAAGCTGTTAACAGAGGGGGGATCACAAATTTTCCTCAAAACAGAACTTTATTAACCACTCAAAAGTAGCCTGTTATACAAAAACACAGCATAAAAATCCTTGTACTTGCACATGTATGAACATAACACCAATTAGTTTAATGTACTGTCATTAGCTGAGATTTAAGAGCGGCCATAAACTATATTTTAACATAACATTACAAAGTGTCACGAGATTTTTTTTTAAATGTTCAATAAACATATTGCCAATAAATTCCAACTCTTAACTCCAGCAATGCCAAGGGCTATGCCTCTTGGGCAGGGGGTCACAAGCTCTTAACAGCATGACGTATCTTTTACAAGCATCTTTTACCCAGTAGGGCTGACAGTGTGTACAACAAGAGGCAGCTTATAACAACTTGAACTACTGTACACACAATTTGACAAATAATCATGTCACTGAAAAAGGAGGGGGTCCCAATGTCCCCTGGTGTCACAATTATCAGAAAACGTGTGTTCATTTGTCTTTGTATGATGTCTGGTTTAGGACTTAATTGGCGTTTTCGACCATTCGTGTGGACAAATTCAAAATGGCCACCAAAAAACCCCCATGGGACATTAGTTGACCCCGGCAGCAAGCAAAATCTTAAGTAGACACCTTAAGGGTCCTAAAAAACATGTTTCAAAAACGTTTGTCTCTGGGACACTGGGACCCCTCCTTCCTACTAGACTAAAAGCATCGACAAGCAGCATTTGGTCCACGGTCAGTACTAGAATTATAGCTCAAGTAGCCAAAATAACAAAAACACGACAGCACACTGAATAGCCTCCAGGTCACAACACAATGGCTTCATGCATTCATTCAAGCAGTTTGTTTTTGAGTACCTGGATTTTGGTTGAAAGCCTGTGTGTATCAAGTTCCATCAGGATCTTTTGAATGAATTCAAACGTGTACCTGAGGTCAGTTGGATAGCTCAGGTTCAGGTCGTAGATGATACCAAACAGTAAGGCACAAGCAGTGGCGACATCTTTGAGTCCAGAGAGCACCTGCACGCCTTCAACTATGATGCCCACATCTTCTGGAGGTTGACCAACATCTGCACCTGGATGTTTTATCACATAGATGCCGATGACCGTTTGATCCAAATCTCTCCGGGTTTTCATCGGGGTTCTCGCTCTAGAAAGAGACAAAAGGGACAACAATAATTTACTAAAAACTCACCCAACGAAAGCACATAATTCACAGGAAACATTTTAATATTCACATTGGTAATTGACTCCACTAGTAAGTTAAGTCAGTTAAATGAAAAAAATTAATAAAAAATAAAAACATTGATGAGAGCATATTTAGCACTGAATGTTGAAGAAATATAACTGATAACACTTACTCCGTATTCCTCCACTAGCTCTTCAGGGTCTTCATTGAAATACAAAGCTAGTGCTTGGAGGCTGCGAGCTCTCCTTGTTTCGATGGAGTCGTACTGCAAAACAGGAAATATAGTGTATAAACAAGTCACTGACATTTAGAAGATGGAAAAAATCCAGAAAGTGATCCCTGACACAGATGTTAGTTGGCCAGCCAGTTTTCATGCAGAGGTCCCTCAGACATTCATAAATTCACAGTTAACTGCAGTTGCATTTGCCAATTAGTTAATTGTGTTAGTATAAGTATAGAAATATAATTATCCACAGCAACCGAGGTATCCATTACCATGCAAGTATTTATACACAAACCTGGTCAATAACAGCCATGATCTTTTTGATTTTGTTTCCTGCTGCTCCTCCTTTCGTACGGAGCACTGTAGCCAACTTGTCAGAGTAGTGGTCCAGTTGCGACCTAAACTTTGGGATGAGCGGGATGGTGGTTATTCGCGTGAACTCTGCGCTTACCTAGGTACATGTTTCAACAAGACAAAAACCACAAATATATAATATGAAACAGTTTGAGATACTTTATGCAGAATGTATCTTTAAAGTTTTGTTAGATATAGGCAATAAGTACAATGTCAAAATATTTTTGACCAATTACCAGAAATATTAAAGTTGTGATGATACTTTCAAGACTCGCCTCATGTTCCATAAAAAGAGCCGGCCTTCTACTTTTGAATTCTGCGATGAAGGGCATGTCTTGAACCACCTCATACGGCCGATGAGTAGATGGACTCTTGTTGATACAGTTGTCCCACAGTCTTTACAAGACCACATTCATATCTGTTGAGAAAACAAAATGAGATTAGAATCAAAACATTAAAGGCAGTCCTAGACAACAGATCCTTCAATTGACTTGCCAGGCCTCCCCTCCTCTGGCAACCCACTACCCCTTCACTGTGTGGTATACTACTATGCCTGCATGGATGTTCTGTGACTATTATTGTTGTGAGGCCTGGTTCAGGTTAAACCCTTTGTAAAACATCAATGAAACACAGCAAAAGAAAGACATTTTTCACAGTTTTCATACACACTGGTGTATACAGTCATATGTTTTTTCATTTTTCAGCTCATACACGTTTGTTTTCACTCCGGTCCAAACGCTGCACCACTGGCGGGTGTGTCGTGTTTCCATAGCAACTGAGCGGGGAGGAAAATACGCACGTCATGTTTACGAGTCCCGATTTTAAAAAAAATAAAAATAAAAATTCCTATCTGAGAGCATTACACAGGTTGTTTGTAGCGCTGCTCTCACCTCGTTCAATAAACGAGACGCTCCAGTTAGCTCCGTTAGCGTCGTTAGCTCGGCTACAGTCGAACGTCTTACCGAGCTAACGATGCTAACGGAGCTAACTGCCAAACAGAAACACGTGGTATTGGATCGATCAGAATCGGAACTACGAGTAGAACAGTAGTACAAGTAGTACAAGCAGCAACAAGATGTTTACTTACCTCTATTTCGAGGATGGCTGCGGATTTATCTAGGGTGTGTTTCTCCATGAGCAGCGAAAAGGATAATGGCGGAGGCAACATAATCTTGCGTGACTGTGCACGAGATTAAACGGGATGTGCGAACTTTTATGAAGTCCTTTTGGTTTTACATAACAGAGTTGAGTAGGGGTATCTAACAAGGCCAAGTAAACCTGACGTTGCATATTTTTGCTTCCAACCACCACGACCAACTTAAGTTGATATAAAAAACTAGTGTTTTTTGAGTAATTAAAATATAATACTATTGTAGCGTCCGACCAGACGCGAGGAATAATGAGGCGTTGTTCAACCAACCGTGTCTTTATTAATGAACGAGTTGGTTACTGTTGGCCGTAACCACGCCAAAAGAACAAACAAACAATCACGCTCCCACTCAACTCCTTCCGTCGTGCCGTCCTGCATCCACACACCCTCTCGGACCGGCGCTCACTCTCTCACCTGCTCCCCCCGCCCCCTCGCTCTCACATCCACTCAGACGCATTCACAGACCATAGGAAATCACAGAACACATACAACACTGTAACATTACTGCAGGGTCGCTACACTATGTATTATAGCCAACAACAGTGACATTTCCTTTTTTTTTTGGAGTGTACTGTCTGTCAAACGTCTGCGGTGTTTCTCTAAATGCTGGCCTTTCAGCTGTATTAAAGGGCAGCACTTCTTTTGCGATGGAGAGAACTACACTTTCTGTGAGCGCACACAACACGCCTTCTCATTCAACAACAAAAAAACTTTGTTTTTACTACTCTACATCGTAGATTAATACTGTCAAGAACAAACCAGAAGGAACCATAAAGGAACACATGGAATTATGTAGTAAACTGTTGTAAAGAGACATTGTTTCACATCTTTTTGCTCTGCAGAGCCAAATCAATGTGGGACATATCTCTACTTTCATGCAATTAGGTACACGGTCTTTATAATGAACAGTGAAAAGCATTCTTCTACATATCAGCCTTCATTTTGTTTTCTGGCAGTCCTATTTAGTCTGCTTTTGGAGTGAAACAGTGCAGCGTTCTCACCAGAAAATAGACAAACAACATTTTTAATGCTTTAAAGGAGGCATTTATTTTATCTTTAAACTCCTAGTTTGACAGAGCCACAGAATAATGAGCAGAAAACAACATTCTTTTTTTGTTTGTTGAGAACTTCATTTATATTCCAGAAATTTCAGATTACAGAACAGTGAACATAAAAACATAAACAAATCAACCATACCCGCCCACCCAATCCAGAGTGTAAAAAACAGACAAGGTGTTCTCTTGGCTGACTCACCAACATCAGGTCTTATGATACTGTTGTCGGGTTTCTTGACCAGCAGCTCCCAGTAGGTATTTTGTGTTGAATTTTCAGCCAAACCATTGACATTCAGCAGAGATAGGCCATAGTCTGGATCCCCTGTGTAGGTGAAACTGCAAAGACAACAGGAGATAACTGGATGACCAGACTGACCCTGGTCATGAGAGGAAAAGAGTTTTTTTTTAAGACTGATCTCATGTGAGATGACTTCAACCTTATTTCAACATGTTTCTACGCTGATTTAATTTTCTTTGAGCTTAAGAGATGGCAAGTGAATTAATACAGGAATTAGGTTTATCTGACATCATCTGATTCAAACAGAAATACAAAAGGGTAAAATAGAGAGCTGATGATCTGAGGCTGCACTCAGGACTCAAAGTCCATGAAGTTGTCTCTTTGAATGGTTTGTTACTATGATCACCTGACAATCAAAGAAAAGCTCAGACTAACACCAAATACATGTAATGGTACTCTGAAACACAACTGAGGGAACAAGAAGACACTTGCTGCCCTCTGTAGGCGTATAGTTAAAACTGCTGAAAGTGAATCAAAAGCTTAATTTAACAAAAATGTTGATGTTGCTGAAACAAAGAAACAGTAGATTAGGCCTGGGACATAACACATTTTACTGGTCAATATATTGTCCCACAAATTATTGCTGATAAACGATATTGTCAACATGATAATATATCATGTTCATATCATATCCCTCTAATGTGTCAGTTGTCACTCAGTGTAAAGTTCTAGAATTGCCATTTGTAACATGTATTTTCCCGCAGGGTGTTCGCACACTCAAAAAAAAGATATATTGGATTTACTTAAAAATGTTGTTTCAGTGGTTCCACATAACTTTGTTAAGTAGATGTTAATAAACCAGTTTTCATACCAGTTACTCAATATATTGAAGTATATTGTACAACAGTGACTTAGTGACTTTAACTTAATTGGGTTACTTTCATTTATGTATGAAGCCTAAATTAAACTTACGTGATATGGTTAAGTTCAGTGAATGAACTGGATATTCATTAAAGCAACACAGGGTTATTGAGTCAGAGTAACTTGATGTGGTTAAATTAGTCTTAATTGAGTTTAGTTTGTCCAATTAAAATGTCAAAATGATAAAAATAGAAGAAAGCTGTTAACAGAGGGGGGATCACAACTTTTCTCAAAACAGAACTTTATTAACCACTCAAAAGTAGCCTGTTATACAAAAACACAGCATAAAAATCCTTGTACTTGCACATGTATGAACATAACACCAATTAGTTTAATGTACTGTCATTAGCTGAGATTTAAGAGCGGCCATAACTATATTTTAACATAACATTACAAGTGTCACGAGATTTTTTTTAAATGTTCAATAAACATATTGCCAATAAATTCCAACTCTTAACTCCAGCAATGCCAAGGGCTATGCCTCTTGGGCAGGGGGTCACAAGCTCTTAACAGCATGACGTATCTTTTACAAGCATCTTTTACCCAGTAGGGCTGACAGTGTGTACAACGAGGCAGCTTATAACAACTTGAACTACTGTACACACAATTTGACAAATAATCATGTCACTGAAAAAGGAGGGGGTCCCAATGTCCCCTGGTGTCACAATTATCAGAAAACGTGTGTTCATTTGTCTTTGTATGATGTCTGGTTTAGGACTTAATTGGCGTTTTCGACCATTCGTGTGGACAAGTTCAAAATGGCCACCAAAAAACCCCATGGGACATTAGTTGACCCGGCAGCAAGCCAATAAGGTAAGAGACACCTTAAGGGTCCTAAAAAACATGTTTTCAAAAACGTTTGTCTCTGGCACTGGGACCCCTCCTTCCTACTAGACTAAAAGCATCGACAAGCAGCATTTGGTCCACGTCAGTACTAGAATTATAGCTCAAGTAGCCAAAATAACAAAAACACGACAGCACACTGAATAGCCTCCAGGTCACACACAATGGCTTCATGCATTCATTCAAGCAGTTTGTTTTTGAGTACCTGGATTTTGGGTTGAAAGCCTGTGTGTATCAAGTTCCATCAGGATCTTTTGAATGAATTCAAACGTGTACCTGAGGTCAGTTGGATAGCTCAGGTTCAGGTCGTAGATGATACCAAACAGTAAGGCACAAGCAGTGGCGACATCTTTGAGTCCAGAGAGCACCTGCACACCTTCAACTATGATGCCCACATCTTCTGGAGGTTGACCAACATCTGCACCTGGATGTTTTATCACATAGATGCCGATGACCGTTTGATCCAAATCTCTCCGGGTTTTCATCGGGGTTCTCGCTCTAGAAAGAGACAAAAAGGGACAACAATAATTTACTAAAAACTCACCCAACGAAAGCACATAATTCACAGGAAACATTTTAATATTCACATTGGTAATTGACTCCACTAGTAAGTTAAGTCAGTTAAATGAAAAAAAAAATAATAAAAATAAAAACATTGATGAGAGCATATTTAGCACTGAATGTTGAAGAAATATAACTGATAACACTTACTCCGTATTCCTTCACTAGCTCTTCAGGGTCTTCATTGAAATACAAAGCTAGTGCTTGGAGGCTGCGAGCTCTCCTTGTTTCGATGGAGTCGTACTGCAAAACAGGAAATATAGTGTATAAACAAGTCACTGACATTTAGAAGATGGAAAAATCCAGAAAGTGATCCCTGACACAGATGTTAGTTGGCCAGCCAGTTTTCATGCAGAGGTCCCTCAGACATTCATAAATTCACAGTTAACTGCAGGTGCATTTGCCAATTAGTTAATTGTGTTAGTATAAGTATAGAAATATAATTATCCACAGCAACCGAGGTATCCATTACCATGCAAGTATTTATACACAAACCTGGTCAATAACAGCCATGATCTTTTTGATTTTGTTTCCTGCTGCTCCTCCTTTCGTACGGAGCACTGTAGCCAACTTGTCAGAGTAGTGGTCCAGTTGCGACATAAACTTTGGGATGAGCGGGATGGTGGTTATTCGCGTGAACTCTGCGCTTACCTAGGTACATGTTTCAACAAGACAAAAACCACAATATATAATACGAAACAGTTTGAGGTACTTTATGCAGAATGTATCTTTAAAGTTTTGTTAGATATAGGCAATAAGTACAATGTCAAAATATTTTTGACCAATTACCAGAAATATTAAAGTTGTGATGATACTTTCAAGACTCGCCTCATGTTCCATAAAAAGAGCCGGCCATCTACTTTTGAATTCTGCGATGAAGGGCATGTCTTGAACCACCTCATACGGCCGATGAGTAGATGGACTCTTGTTGATACAGTTGTCCCACAGTCTTTACAAGACCACATTCATATCTGTTGAGAAAACAAAGTGAGATTAGAATCAAAACATTAAAGGCAGTCCTAGACAAC
The DNA here is from genome assembly GCA_014281875.1 of Nibea albiflora. Classification (NCBI taxonomy): domain Eukaryota; kingdom Metazoa; phylum Chordata; class Actinopteri; family Sciaenidae; genus Nibea; species Nibea albiflora. The sequence goes on from CM024810.1 coordinate 19,810,486, forward strand.
AGATCCTTCAATTGACTTGCCAGGCCTCCCCTCCTCTGGCAACCCACTACCCCTTCACTGTGTGGTATACTACTATGCCTGCATGGATGTTCTGTGACTATTATTGTTGTGAGGCCTGGTTCAGGTTAAACCCTTTGTAAAACATCAATGAAACACAGCAAAAGAAAGACATTTTTCACAGTTTTCATACACACTGGTGTATACAGTCATATGTTTTTTCATCTCATACACGTTTGTTTTCACTCCGGTCCAAACGCTGCACCACTGGCGGTGTGTCGTGTTTCCATAGCAACTGAGCGGGGAAAATACGCACGTCATGTTTACATGAGTCCCGATTTTAAAAAATAAAAATAAAATTCTATCTGAGAACATTACACAGGTTGGTTGTTTGTAGCGCTGCTCTCACCTCGTTCAATAAACGAGACGCTCCAGTTAGCTCCGTTAGCTCGGCTACAGTCGAACGTCTTACCGAGCTAACGATGCTAACGGAGCTAACTGCCAAACAGAAACACGTGGTATTGGATCGATCAGAATCGGAACTACGAGTAGAACAGTAGTACAAGTAGTACAAGCAGCAACAAGATGTTTACTTACCTCTATTTCGAGGATGGCTGCGGATTTATCTAGGGTGTGTTCTCCATGAGCAGCGAAAAGGATAATGGCGGAGGCAACATAATCTTGCGTGATTGTGCACGAGATTAAACGGGATGTGCGAACTTTTATGAAGTCCTTTGGTTTTACATAACAGAGTTGAGTAGGGGTATCTAACAAGGCCAAGTAAACCTGACGTTGCATATTTTGCTTCCAACCACCACGACCAACTTAAGTTGATATAAAAACTAGTGTTTTTTGAGTAATTAAAATATAATACTATTGTAGCGTCCGACCAGACGCGAGGAATAATGAGGCGTTGTTCAACCAACCGTGTCTTATTAATGAACGAGTTGGTTACTGTTGGCCGTAACCACGCCAAAAAACAAACAAACAATCACGCTCCCACTCAACTCCTTCCGTCGTGCCGTCCTGCATCCACACACCCTCTCGGACCGGCGCTCACTCTCTCACCTGCTCCCCCGCCCCCCTCGCTCTCACATCCACTCAGACACGCATTCACAGACCATAGGAAATCACAGAACACAACAACACTGTAACATTACTGCAGGGTCGCTACACTATGTATTATAGCCACAACAGTGACATTTCCTTTTTTTTTTGAGTGTACTGTCTGTCAAACGTCTGCGGTGTTTCTCTAAATGCTGGCCTTTCAGCTGTATTAAAGGGCAGCACTTCTTTTGCGATGGAGAGAACTACACTTTCTGTGAGCGCACACAACACGCCTTCTCATTCAACAACAAAAAAACTTTGTTTTTACTACTCTACATCGTAGATAATACTGTCAAGAACAAAACCAGAAGGAACCATAAAGGAACACATGGAATTATGTAGTAAACTGTTGTAAAGAGACATTGTTTCACATCTTTTGCTCTGCAGAGCCAAATCAAATGTGGGACATATCTCTACTTTCATGCAATTAGGTACAACAGTCTTTATAATGAACAGTGAAAAGCATCTTCTACATATCAGCCTTCATTTTGTTTTCTGGCAGTCCTGTTTAGTCTGCTTTTGGAGCGAAACAGTGCAGCGTTCTCACCAGAAAATAGACAAACAACATTTTTTAATGCTTTAAAGGAGGCATTTATTATCTTAACTCCTAGTTTGACAGAGCCACAGAATAATGAGCAGAAAACAACATTCTTTTTTTTTTGTGAGAACTTCATTTATATTCCAGAAATTTCAGATTACAGAACAGTGAACATAAAAAAACATAAACAAATCAACCATACCCGCCCACCCAGTCCAGAGTGTAAAAAAACAGACAAGGTGTTCTCTTGGCTGACTCACCAACATCAGGTCTTATGATACTGTTGTCGGGTTTCTGACCAGCAGCTCCCAGTAGGTATTTTGTGTTGAATTTTCAGCCAAACCATTGACATTCAGCAGAGATAGGCCATAGTCTGGATCCCCTGTGTAGGTGAAACTGCAAAGACAACAGGAGATAACTGGATGACCAGACTGACCCTGGTCATGAGAGGAAAAGAGTTTTTTTTAAGACTGATCTCATGTGAGATGACTTCAAACCTTATTTTCAACATGTTTCTACGCTGATTTAATTTTCTTTGAGCTTAAGAGATGGCAAGTGAATTAATACAGGAATTAGGTTTATCTGACATCATCTGATTCAAAACAGAAATACAAAAGGGTAAAATAGAGAGCTGATGATCTGAGGCTGCACTCAGGACTCAAAGTCCATGAAGTTGTCTCTTTGAATGGTTTGTTACTATGATCACCTGACAATCAAAGAAAGCTCAGACTAACACCAAATACATGTAATGTACTCTGAAACACAAACTGAGGGAACAAGAAGACACTTGCTGCCCTCTGTAGGGCGTATAGTTAAAACTGCTGAAAGTGAATCAAAGCTTAATTAACAAAAATGTTGTGTTGCCGAAACAAAAGAAAACGAGATTAGGCCTGGACAAACACATTTTACTGGTCATATATGTCCCACAAATTATTGCTGATAAACGATATTGTCAACATGATAATATATCATGTTCATATCATATCCCTCTAGTGT
>CM024811.1:0-33367 GCA_014281875.1 Nibea albiflora
GCTGAAATGTTTACTGACAATTTGTTATTTCAATCTTTTCAATGGAGTGGAGCCATTTTTCAACGTCACGTTTCAATTAGATGGGATGAAATCCCTTGAAAGACTTTGTTAAAATAGGTCACACACCATTAACCCAGATGTACGAAGAGGACTTTGTTCCCTGGAGCATGAGAGGGAGTTGGGGGAAACATTGCACTATGCACTTTAACCAGGATACATGAACCTTAATAGTGGCACAGGCACTTTAGTAGATGAAGTTTATTGGGTTTGCACACGTTACAATTTGCACATTGCATATTTGCACATTTTGATATATTTTTCATGTTTCATTGGCCAATTGGAGATTAGTAAGGAGTGTTGAGAGTTTGATTCTTTTTGTTGAGCTAATGGGTTAAAACTGGAATATTGGTTGTGTTTGTAAATACATGTATGTGTTGTGGGGGTATGTGGAAATGATATCGGCATAATTATATGTTAAAAAAAGGTGTTCTCAGAAGAAGAAGCCATTTCAGCATGACAAATGGGTTCTCCCTCATTTGGTGGGCACCATATATAAGGCGCCATTTGTTATCTTTGGTGGTTGCTGCTGCATGATGAAGGGAGAACGTTGCCATGCTGGAGAGTCTGCACAATAAAGAAACCGTCTGGGACACACAACTATCCTGCCTGGTCATTCTTTGATGCTGTATTCTCCTGTGGTCAACCTAACACCAGAATTGGGACAAAACGGTCAAATGTGACGTAGTGCCACGCCCACACCGTTTCATCAAAATTCATAATTTTGATAACTTTTACTCAGGAAGTCTATATGAACCTAACTACCAAGTTTGAAGTCAATTGGATGAAATCCCTAGGAGGAGTTTGTTCAAATAGGACCCCTTGTCCACCAGAACGATGCACTAAAATGGTGATTTTCATTCTTAAATATCTAGCTTCCTGTCAATTTTAGCACATTGCTCCAAGAGACTTTTTTGTAGGTCTTGCCAAGTTCTACAATGTGGCTGAGTTTCAATAATTCTATGTCCAAACTTGTGGCGGGGCTGCGTCAAAGAAAAATTCAAGGGGGCGCTATAGAGCGATTTCGCCTCGCCCCCTAATTACATATGCAGTTGATCTTTGCATCTTTTTGGTCTTAATAACCACAAGAAGTTTCAGACAGCTCTGACAAAATATATGAAAGCACCACAGCTTGTGATTAAGAAACAATCAAAAAGTCAAAGGAGTTCGAATGTTGAATCAAAGGGTGAAATTTAATGGAGTGCCACGCCCACATTCTTTCATCAAAATTCATGATATTGATAACTTTTAGTCAGGAAGTCTATATGAACGTAACTACCAAGTTTGAAGTCAATTGGACAAAATCCCTAGGAGGAGTGCGTTCAAATATGACCCCTTCTCAACCGCCCAAAACAGCAAAAATGGTGATTTTCATGACTAAATATCTCACTTCCTGTTAATTTTAGCCCATTTCCCCAAGAGACTTTTTTGTAAGTCATGCCTTCATCTGCAATTCGGCTAAGGTTTCATAATTCTGTGTCCAAAACTGTGGTGGGGCTGCGTCAAAGAAATGTTCAAGGGGGCGCTATAGAGCGATTTTGCCCCAACCCCTAATGAATTATTCAGCCGAATTTTGCATAATGTTGCTCTTATTTACCACAAGAAGTTTCAGACAGCTCTGACAAAGTATTTAAAAGCCCAACACTTTTGCCTGAAACACAGCCAAAAAGTCAATGGAGTTCCATTTTTCATCGAAAAAATCGGCACGCTTGACTTTGACGCGCCGTCACGGCCACGCCCTCTGATGAAACGTTGAAATTATTTCTCAGATGTCAAGACCAAGGCCTTGACAACATCTACACCTAATTTGAGGTGGATATGGTCAATATTTTGCGAGCTGGACGTCATTTCGTAAAAGTGGTCTTTTCTGTCGCCAGTAGGAGGCGCTGTGAAATTCTCCAAATATTTTTATGGAAATGTATTCTAGGCCAGACTGCCGTTATACATCAGAGGTTTGGGGGAGATTGTAGTGTTTTTGGCAAAGTTATAGCACGTGGAAATTTCATGGTAAAACCCCAAAATTCGTGGCCCCGCCCCTCTGACGCTGTAAATCTGGAACTCACGCTTTTGATAACTTTTCATGGCCGAGGCCTTAAGAACACACACGGTAAGTTTCAAACAGATAGAATGAAAGCTCTAGGAGGAGTTCGTTCAAATACGACCCCCGAAAATGAGCCCAAAACCACGAAAACGCCAACTTTGAAACAAAGTGCACGCCGTACGCTTGGCGATAGCCCAGGTCACCAAGAGGCTTTTTTGTGCGTCTCAGTACTTTACATACTCCCGCTAAATTTCGTACACGCGGATCAAAGCGTGTCAAGGGGCTCCTCCGACAACTGAAACGTAGGTGGCGCCGTAGAGCCATTTTTACACGTCCACGTGCGAGACCCCCAAAATACGTAATTTTACGCCCGACTTTGGGGGGGTAGGCAAATTTTCGCAACTTTTCGAGTACATATAGGCCGTCAAAAATGCGATTCATTTAGGAGAAGAAAACGTCCAAACGAAAAACAATGGTTTTTTGCTCGGGCCCAAATAATGGTGATTTTCATCCTCAAATATCTCGCTTCCTGTTCATTTTAGGCCATTGCTCCAAGAGACTTTTTTGTACGTCTTGCCATGCTCTACAATTCAGATGAGGTTTCATCACTGTGTGTCTAAAACTGTGGCGGGGCTGCCTGAAAGAAAAGTTCAAGGGGGCGCTGTGGGAAAAAGTTACCCCCCGCCCCTAAGTTTTTTATGCAGCCGAAAGATGCATAATATCGGTCTTAACAACCACAAGAAGTTTCAGACAGGTCTGACGAAATATATGAAAGCAACACCGCCTTTGCCGTATAAAACAGCCAAAAAGCAAATGGAGTTTGGAGGTTGTATCAAAGGGTCAAATTTGACGGAGTGCCACGGCCACAGCGTTTCATCGAAACTCATGATTTTGATAACTTTTAGTCAGGAAGTCTATATGAACGTAACTACCAAATTTGAAGTCAATTGGACAAAATCCCTGGGAGGAGTTCGTTCAAATATGATCCCTTCTCAGCCGGCCAAAACAGCAAAAATGGTGATTTTCATGCCTAAATATCTCACTTCCTGTTAATTTTAGCCCATTTCTCCAAGAGACTTTTTTGTAGGTCATGCCTTCATCTGCAATTCGGCTAAGGTTTCATAATTCTGTGTCCAAAGCAGTGGTGGGGCTGCGTCAAAGAAATTTTCAAGGGGGCGCTATAGAGCGATTTTGCCCCGCCCCCTAATTAAATATGCAGCCGAATTTTGCATAATGTTGCTCTTATTTACCACAAGAAGTTTCAGACAGCTCTGACAAAGTATTTAAAAGCCCAACACTTTTGCCTGAAACACAGCCAAAAAGTCAATGGAGTTCCATTTTTCGTCGAAAAAATCGGCACGCTTGACTTTGACGCGCCGTCACGGCTACACCCTTTGATCTAACGTTGAAATTCTTTCTCAGATGTCAACCCCAAGGCCTTGACAACATCTCCAACTAGTTTGAGGTGGATATAATCAATATTTTCCGAGCTGGACGTCATTTCCTAAAAGTGGTCTTTTCTGTCGCCATTAGGAGGCGCTGTGAAAATCACCAAATATTTTTATGGAAATGTATTCTAGGCCAGACTGTGATTATATATCAGAAGTTTGATGAAGGTTGGAGTATTTTTGGCAAAGTTATAGCACGTCGAAATTTCACGCCAAAACGCCAAATTTCGTGGCCCCGCCCCTCTGACGCAGTAAATCTGAACCTCACGCTTTTGATAACTTTTCATGGTCGAGGCCTTAAGAACACACACGCCAAGTTTCAAACAGATAGGATGAAAGCTGTAGGAGGAGTTTGTTCAAATACGACCCCTGAAAATGACCCCAAAAACACGAAAACGCCAACTTTGAAACAAAGTGCCCGCCGTACGCTTTGCCGTAGCCCGGGTCACCAAGAGACTTTTTTGTGCGGCCTGGGATGTTACATACTCCCGCTAAATTTCGTGCTCGTGGATGAAACCGTGTCCAGGGGCTCCTCCGAAAACAAAAACGTAGGTGGCGCCGTCGAGCCATTTTTGTCCGTCCATGTGCGAGACCCCCAAAATACGTAAATTTACACCCCACTTTGGGGGGATAGGCAAATTCTCGCAACTTTTCGAGTACATATAGGCAGTCAAAAATGCGATTTACTTTGACTAAGAAAAAGAATAATAAAAAAAAAAAAACGAAAAAAAATAATAAACATTTGAAATACAATAGGGCCTCGCACACAGTGCGTGCTCGGGCCCTAAAAATAATAAACATTTGAAAAACAATAGGGCCTCGCACACAGTGCGTGCTCGGGCCCTAATAAACATTTGAAAAACAATAGGGCCTCGCACACAGTGCGTGCTCGGGCCCTAATAAACATTTGAAAAACAATAGGGCCTCGCACACAGTGCGTGCTCGGGCCCTAAAAATTAAAGCTGCAAGCAGCGTTGAACGGGCCCTCGCACTCCCACGCAACTCGACGGCTGGCACGTCGGAAGGCACCAGTCGGAAGACGCGCGAACCGCTTTCAAAGCATTTCGCTCAATCGAACACACACATTAGCCATCTTTTCTTTGGCCACTGGGAGGCGCTGTGAAAATCAGCAAATATTTTTATGGAAATGTATTCTAGGCCAGACTGCCGTTATACATCAGAGGTTTGGGGGAGATTGTAGTGTTTTTCGCAAAGTTATAGCATGTGGAAATTTCATGGTAAAACCCCAAAATTCGTGGCCCCGCCCCTCTGACGCAGTAAATCCAGAACTCACGATATTGATAACTTTTCATGGTCGAGGCCTTAAGAACACACACGGCAAGTTTCAAACAGATAGGATGAAAGCTCTAGGAGGAGTTCGTTCAAATACGACTCTTGAAAATGAGCCCAAAACCACGAAAACGGCAACTTTGAAACAAAGTGCACGCCGTACGCTTGGCGATAGCCCAGGTCACCAAGAGGCTTTTTTGTGCGTCTCAGTACTTTACATACTCCCGCTAAATTTCGTACACGTGGATCAAAGCGTGTCGAGGGGCTCCTCCGACAACTGAAACGTAGGTGGCGCCGTAGAGCCATTTTTATACGTCCACGTGCGAGACCCCCAAAATATGTAATTTTACGCCTGACTTTGGGGGGGTAGGCAAATTTTCGCAACTTTTCGAGTACATATAGGCCGTCGAAAATGCGATTCATTTAGGAGAAGAAAACGTCCAAACGAAAAACAATGGTTTTTTGCTCGGGCCCAAATAATGGTGATTTTCATCCTCAAATATCTCGCTTCCTGTTCATTTTAGGCCATTGCTCCAAGAGACTTTTTTGTACGTCTTGCCATGCTCTACAATTCAGATGAGGTTTCATCACTCTGTGTCTAAAACTGTGGCGGGGCTGCCTGAAAGAAAAGTTCAAGGGGGCGCTGTGGGAAAAAGTTCCCACCCGCCCCTAGGTTTTTTATGCAGCCGAAAGATGCATAATATCGGTCTTAACAACCACAAGAAGTTTCAGACAGGTCTGACGAAATATATGAAGCAACACCGCCTTTGCCGTATAAAACAGCCAAAAAGCAAATGGAGTTTGGAGGTCGTATCAAAGGGTCAAATTTGACAGAGTGCCACGGCCACGCCGTTTCATCGAAACTCATGATTTTGATAACTTTTAGTCAGGAAGTCTATATGAACGTAACTACCAAGTTGAAGTCAATTGGACAAAATCCCTAGGAGGAGTTCGTTCAAATATGACCCCTTCTCAACCGGCCAAAACAGCAAAAATGGTGATTTTCATGCCTAAATATCTCGCTTCCTGATAATTTAGCCCATTTCTCCAGAGGACTTTTTTGTAGGTCATGCCTTCATCTGCAATTCGGCTAAGGTTTCATGATTCTGTGTCCAAAGCTGTGGTGGGGCTGCGTCAAAGAAATTTTCAAGGGGGCGCTACAGAGCGATTTTGCCCCGCCCCCTAATTAATTATGCAGCCGAATTTTGCATAATGTTGCTCTTATTTACCACAAGAAGTTTCAGACAGCTCTGACAAAGTATTTAAAAGCCCAACACTTTTGCCTGAAACACAGCCAAAAAGTAAATGGAGTTCCATTTTTCGTCGAAAAAATCGGCACGCTTGACTTTGACGCGCCGTCACGGCTACACCCTTTGATCTAACGTTGAAATTCTTTCTCACATGTCAAGACCAAGGCCTTGACAACATCTACACCTAGTTTGAGGTAAATATGGTCAATATTTTGCGAGCTGGGCGTCATTTCGTAAAAGTGGTCTTTTCTGTCGCCACTATGAGGCGCTGTGAAAATCTCCAAATATTTTTATGGAAATGTATTCTAGGCCAGACTACCATTATATATCAGAAGTTTGATGAAGGTTGGAGTATTTTTGGCAAAGTTATAGCACGTCGAAATTTCACGCCAAAACGCCAAATTTCGTGGCCCTGCCCCTCTGACGCAGTAAATCTGAACCTCACGATTTTGATAAGTTTTCATGGTCGAGGCCTTAAGAACACACACGCCAAGTTTCAAACAGATAGGATGAAAGCTGTAGGAGGAGTTCATTCAAATACGACCCCTGAAAATGACCCCCAAAACACGAAAACGGCAACTTTGAAACAAGTGCCCGCCGTACGCTTCGCCGTAGCCCGGGTCACCAAGAGACTTTTTTGTGCGGCCTGGGATATTACATACTCCCGCTAAATTTCGTACACGTGGATGAAACCGTGTCCAGGGGCTCCTCCGACAACCGAAACGTAGGTGGCGCCGTAGAGCCATTTTTGTTCGTCCATGTGCGAGACCCCAAAAATACGTAAATTTACGCCCCACTTTGGGGGGGTAGGCAAATTTTCGCAACTTTTCGAGTATATATAGGCTGTCTAAAATGCGATTTACTTTGACTAAGAAAAAGAAAAATAAATTAAAGCTGCAAGCAGCGTTGAACGGGCCCTCGCACTCCCACGCAACTCGACGGCTGGCACGTCGGAAGGCACCAGTCGGAAGACGCGCGAACCTTTTTCAAAGCATTTCGCTCAATCGAACACACACATTAGCCAGAATCGGGACAAGGTCAAATGTGACGGAGCGCCACGCCCACATTCTTTCATCAAAATTCATAATTTTGATAACTTTTACTCAGGAAGTCTATATGAACCTAACTACCAAGTTTGAAGTCAATTGGATGAAATCCCTAGGAGGAGTTCATTCAAATAGGACCCCTTGTCCACCAGAACGATGCACTAAAAATGGTGATTTTCATTCTTAAATATCTCGCTTCCTGTCAATTTTAACCCATTGCTCCAAGAGACTTTTTCGTAGGTCTTGCCATGTTCTACAATTTGGCTAAGGTTTCATAACTCTGTGTCCAAAACTGTGGCGGGGCTGCCTGAAAGAAAAATTCAAGGGGGCGCTATAGAGCCGTTTTACATCGGGCAGTCGAGCCCAAAGAGACTTTTTTGTAGCCCTTGTGATGGTGCACGTGTATGCCAAATTTCAGACAGGTAGGTGAAACGCTGTGGCGGGCCTGCTTCGTTAAATGTATCTAGGTGGCGCTATTGCTCATCGCAAAAATTCAAATGCAGATGTGTTCAGAGCCGAAATCTCATCAATGCATTGAAATTTGGGGCAGGTCAGACCACGTACACGTAAGTTAGAGCAACATTTACAGTCATGGCGAAACATCGATATTCGCCGCGCCATCACGGCCACTTCCTCTGATGTCAAGTTGAAATTCTTTCTCAGATGTCAACACCAAGGCCTTGACAACATCCACACCTAGTTTGAGGTGGATATGGTCAATATTTTCCGAGCTGGACGTCATCTCGTGAAAGTGGTCTTTTCTGTCGCCACTAGGAGGCGCTGTGAAAATCTCCAACATTTTTATGGAAATGTATTCTAGGCCAGACTGTGATTATATATCAGAAGTTTGATGAAGGTTGGAGTATTTTTGGCAAAGTTATAGCACGTCGAAATTTCACGCCAAAACGCCAAATTTCGTGGCCCCGCCCCTCTGACGCAGTAAATCTGAACCTCACGATTTTGATAACTTTTCATGGTCGAGGCCTCAAGAACACACACGCCAAGTTTCAAACAGATAGGATGAAAGCTGTAGGAGGAGTTCGTTCAAATACGACCCCTGAAAATGACCCCAAAACCACGAAAACGCCAACTTTGAAACAAAATGGCCGCCGTACGCTTCGCGATAGCCCGGGTCACCAAGAGACTTTTTTGTGCGGCTCGGTATCTTACATACTCCCACTAAGTTTCGTACACGTGGATGAAACCGTGTCGAGGGGCTCCTCCGACAACCGAAACGTAGGTGGCGCCGTAGAGCCATTTTTGTTCGTTATGTGTGAGACCCCCAAAATATGTCAATTTACGCCCGACTTTGGGGGGGTAGGCAAATTTTCGCAACTTTTCGAGTACATATAGGCAGTCGAAAATGCGATTTTACTTGACTAAGCATAAGAATAAAAATAATAAAAAAAAAAAAAATAAAAAAAATAATAAACATTTGAAAAACAATAGGGCCTCGCACACAGTGCGTGCTCGGGCCCTAATTAAAGCTGCAAGCAGCGTTGAACGGGCCCTCGCACTCCCACGCAACTCGACGGCTGGCACGTCGGAAGGCACCAGTCGGAAGACGCGCGAACCGCTTTCAAAGCATTTCGCTCAATCGAACACACACATTAGCCAGAATCGGGACAAGGTCAAATCTGACGGAGCGCCACGCCCACATTCTTTCATCAAAATTCATAATTTTGATAACTTTTACTCAGGAAGTCTATATGAACCTAACTACCAAGTTTGAAGTCAATTGGATGAAATCCCTAGGAGGAGTTCGTTCAAATAGGACCCCTTGTCCACCAGAACGATGCACTAAAAATGGTGATTTTAATTCTTAAATATCTCGCTTCCTGTCAATTTTAGCCCATTGCTCCAAGAGACTTTTTTGTAGGTCTTGCCATGTTCTACAATGTGGCTGAGTTTCATAATTCTATGTCCAAACTTGTGGCGGGGCTGCGTCAAAGAAAAATTCAAGGGGGCGCTATAGAGCGATTTCGCCCCGCCCCCTAATTAATTATGCAGCCGACTTTCGTAACTTTTGTCCTTAATAACCTCAAGAAGTTTCAGACAGCTCTGACAAAATATATGAAAGCACCACAGCTTGTGATTAAGAAACAATCAAAAAGTCAAAGGAGTTTGAATGTTGAATCAAAGGGTGAAATTTAATGGAGTGCCACGCCCACATTCTTTCATCAAAATTCATGATATTGATAACTTTTAGTCAGGAAGTCTATATGAACACATCTACCAAGTTTGAAGTCAATTGGACAAAATCCCTAGGAGAAGTGCGTTCAAATATGACCCCTTCTCAACCGCCCAAAACAGCAAAAATGGTGATTTTCATGCCTAAATATCTCGCTTCCTGTTAATTTTAGCCCATTTCTCCAAGAGACTTTTTTGTAGGTCATGCCTTCATCTAAAATTCGGCTAAGGTTACATAACTCTGTGTATAAAACTGTGGCGGGGCTGCGTCAAAGAAAAATTCAAGGGGGCGCTATAGAGCGATTTTGCCCCGCCCCCTAATTAATTATGCAGCCGAATTTTGCATAATGTTGCTCTTATTTACCAGAAGAAGTTTCAGACAGCTCTGACAAAGTATTTGAAAGCCCAACACTTTTGCCTGAAACACAGCCAAAAAGTCAATGGAGTTCCATTTTTCGTCGAAAAAATCGGCACACTTGACTTTGACGCGCCGTCACGGCCACGCCCTCTGATGAAACGTTGAAATTATTTCTCAGATGTCAAGACCAAGGCCTTGACAACATCTACACCTAGTTTGAGGTGGATATGGTCAATATTTTGCGAGCTGGACGTCATTTCGTAAAAGTGGTCTTTTCTGTCGCCACTAGGAGGCGCTGTGAAATTCTCCAAATATTTTTATGGAAATGTATTCTAGGCCAGACTGTGATTATATATCAGAAGTTTGATGAAGGTTGGAGTATTTTTGGCAAAGTTATAGCACGTCGAAATTTCACGCCAAAACGCCAAATTTCGTAGCCCCGCCCCTCTGACGCAGTAAATCTGAACCTCACGATTTTGATAACTTTTCATGGTCGAGGCCTTAAGAACACACACGCCAAGTTTCAAACAGATAGGATGAAAGCTGTAGGAGGAGTTCGTTCAAATACGACCCCTGAAAATGACCCCAAAAACAGGAAAACGCCAACTTTGAAACAAAGTGCCCGCCGTACGCTTCGCCGTAGCCCGGGTCACCAAGAGACTTTTTTGTGCGGCCTGGGATGTTACATACTCCCGCTAAATTTCGTACACGTGGATGAAACCGTGTCGAGGGGCTCCTCCGACAACCGAAACGTAGGTGGCGCCGTAGAGCCATTTTTGTTCGTCCATGTGTGAGACCCCCAAAATATGTAAATTTACGCCCCACTTTGGGGGGGTAGGCAAATTTTCGCAACTTTTCAAGTACATATAGGCAGTCGAAAATGCGATTTTACTTGACTAAGAAAAAGAATAATAATAAAAAAAAAAAAAAAAATAATAAACATTTGAAAAACAATAGGGCCTCGCACACAGTGCGTGCTCGGGCCCTAAAAAAAGATTAAAGCTGCAAGCAGCGTTGAACGGGCCCTCGCACTCCCACGCAACTCGACGGCTGGCACATCGGAAGGCACCAGTCGGAAGACGCGCGAACCGCTTTCAAAGCATTTCGCTCAATCGAACACACACATTAGCCATCTTTTCTTTGGCCACTGGGAGGCGCTGTGAAAATCAGCAAATATTTTTATGGAAATGTATTCTAGGCCAGACTGCCGTTATACATCAGAGGTTTGGGGGAGATTGTAGTGTTTTTCGCAAAGTTATAGCACGTGGAAATTTCATGGTAAAACCCCAAAATTCGTGGCCCCGCCCCTCTGACGCAGTAAATCCGGAACTCACGATTTTGATAACTTTTCATGGTTGAGGCCTTAAGAACACACACTGCAAGTTTCAAACAGATAGGATGAAAGCTCTAGGAGGAGTTCGTTCAAATACGACCCCCGAAAATGAGCCCAAAACCACGAAAACGCCAACTTTGAAACAAAGTGCACGCCGTACGCTTGGCGATAGCCCAGGTCACCAAGAGGCTTTTTTGTGCGTCTCAGTACTTTACATACTCCCGCTAAATTTCGTACACGCGGATCAAAGCGTGTCGAGGGGCTCCTCCGACAACTGAAACGTAGGTGGCGCCGTGGAGCCATTTTTACACGTCCACGTGCGAGACCCCCAAAATACGTAATTTTACACCCGACTTTGGGGGGGTAGGCAAATTTTCGCAACTTTTCGAGTACATATAGGCCATCGAAAATGCGATTCATTTAGGAGAAGAAAACGTCCAAACGAAAAACAATGGTTTTTTGCTCGGGCCCAAATAATGGTGATTTTCATCCTCAAATATCTCGCTTCCTGTTCATTTTAGGCCATTGCTCCAAGAGACTTTTTTGTACGTCTTGCCATGCTCTACAATTCAGATGAGGTTTCATCACTCTGTGTCTAAAACTGTGGCGGGGCTGCCTGAAAGAAAAGTTCAAGGGGGCGCTGTGGGAAAAAGTTCTCCCCCGCCCCTAGGTTTTTTATGCAGCCGAAAGATGCATAATATCGGTCTTAACAACCACAAGAAGTTTCAGACAGGTCTGACGAAATATATGAAAGCAACACCGCCTTTGCCGTATAAAACAGCCAAAAAGCAAATGGAGTTTGGAGGTCGTATCAAAGGGTCAAATTTGACGGAGTGCCACGGCCACAGCGTTTCATCGAAACTCATGATTTTGATAACTTTTAGTCAGGAAGTCTATATGAACGTAACTACCAAGTTTGAAGTCAATTGGACAAAATCCCTGGGAGGAGTTCGTTCAAATATGATCCCTTCTCAACCGGCCAAAACAGCAAAATGGTGATTTTCATGCCTAAATATCTCGCTTCCTGATAATTTTAGCCCATTTCTCCAAGAGACTTTTTTGTAGGTCATGCCTTCATCTGCAATTCGGCTAAGGTTTCATAATTCTGTGTCCAAAGCTGTGGTGGGGCTGCGTCAAAGAAATTTTCAAGGGGGCGCTATAGAGCGGTTTCGCCCCGCCCCCTAAATAATTATGCAGCCGAATTTTGCATAATATTGCTCTTATTTACCACAAGAAGTTTCAGACAGCTCTGACAAAGTATTTAAAAGCCCAACACTTTTGCCTGAAACACAGCCCAAAAGTCAATGGAGTTCCATTTTTCGTCGAAAAAATCGGCACGCTTGACTTTGATGCGCCGTCACGGCCACGCCCTCTGATGAAACGTTGAAATTCTTTCTCACATGTCAAGACCAAGGCCTTGACAACATCTACACCTAGTTTGAGGTAAATATGGTCAATATTTTGCGAGCTGGGCGTCATTTCGTAAAAGTGGTCTTTTCTGTGGCCACTAGGAGGCGCTGTGAAATTCTCCAAATATTTTTATGGAAATGTATTCTAGTCCAGACTGTGATTATATATCATAAGTTTGATGAAGATTGGAGTATTTTTGGCAAAGTTATAGCACGTCGAAATTTCACGCCAAAACGCCAAATTTCGTGGCCCCGCCCCTCTGACGCAGTAAATCTGAACCTCACGATTTTGATAACTTTTCATGGTCGAGGCCTTAAGAACACACACGCCAAGTTTCAAACAGATAGGATGAAAGCTGTAGGAGGAGTTTGTTCAAATACGACCCCTGAAAATGACCCCAAAAACACGAAAACGCCAACTTTGAAACAAAGTGCTCGCCGTACGCTTCGCCGTAGCCCGGGTCACCAAGAGACTTTTTTGTGCGGCCTGGGATGTTACATACTCCCGCTAAGTTTCGTACACGTGGATGAAACCGTGTCGAGGGGCTCCTCCGACAACCGAAACGTAGGTGGCGCCGCAGAGCCATTTTTATTCGTCCATGTGCGAGACCCCCAAAATACGTAAATTTACGCCCGACTTTGGGGGGGTAGGCAAATTTTCGCAACTTTTCAAGTACATATAGGCAGTCAAAAATGCGATTTAACTTGACTAAGAAAAAGAATAAAAAAAAAAAAAACTATGAAAAAAAATAATAAACATTTGAAATACAATAGGGCCTCGCACACAGTGCGTGCTCGGGCCCTAAAAAATTAAAGCTGCAAGCAGCGTTGAACGGGCCCTCGCACTCCCACGCAACTCGACGGCTGGCACGTCGGAAGGCACCAGTCGGGAGACGCGCGAACCGCTTTCAAAGCATTTTGCTCAATCGAACACACACATTAGCCAGAATCGTGACAGGGTCAAATCTGACGGAGCGCCACGCCCACATTCTTTCATCAAAATTGATAATTTTGATAACTTTTACTCAGGAAGTCTATATGAACATAACTACCAAGTTTGAAGTCAATTGGACAAAATCCCTGGGAGGAGTTCGTTCAAATATGATCCCTTCTCAACCGGCCAAAACAGCAAAAATGGTGATTTTCATGCCTAAATATCTTGCTTCCTGTTAATTTTAGTCCATCGCTCCAAGAGACTTTTTTGTAGGTCTTGCCATGTTCTACAATTTGGCTGAGTTTCATAATTCTATGTCCAAAATTGTGGCGGGGCTGCCTCAAAGAAAAATTCAAGGGGGCGCTATAGAGCGATTTCGCCCCGCCCCCTAATTACATATGCAGCCGACTCTTGCATCTTTTTGGTCTTAATAACCTCAAGAAGTTTCAGACAGCTCTGACAAAGTGTATGAAATCACCACAGCTTGTGATTAAAAAACAGCCAAAAAGTCAAAGGAGTTCGAATGTTGAATCAAAGGGTGAAATTTAATGGAGCGCCACGCCCACACTGTTTCATCAAAATTCATGATTTTGATAACTTTTAGTCAGGAAGTCTATATGAACGTAACTACCAAGTTTGAAGTCAATTGGACAAAATCCCTAGGAGGAGTTTGTTCAAATATGACCCCTTCTCAACCGGCCAAAACAGCAAAAATGGTGATTTTCATGCCTAAATATCTTGCTTCCTGTTCATTTTAGCCCATTTCTCCAAGAGACTTTTTTGTAGGTCATGTCTTCATCTGCAATTCGGCTAAGGTTTTATAACTCTGTGTCCAAAACTGTGGTGGGGCTGTGTCAAAGAAAAATTCAAGGGGGCGCTATAGAGCGGTTTAGCCACGCCCCCTAATTAATTATGCAGCCGAATTTTGCATAATATTGCTCTTAATTACCACAAGAAGTTTCAGACAGCTCTGACAAAGTATTTAAAAGCCCAACACTTTTGCCTGAAAATCAGCCAAAAAGTCAATGGAGTTCCATTTTTCGTCGAAAAAATCGGCACGCTTGACTTTGACGCGCCGTCACGGCTACACCCTTTGATCTAACGTTGAAATTCTTTCTCACATGTCAAGACCAAGGCCTTGACAACATCTACACCTAGTTTGAGGTAAATATGGTCAATATTTTGCGAGCTGGGCGTCATTTCGTAAAAGTGGTCTTTTCTGTCGCCACTAGGAGGCGCTGTGAAAATCTCCAAATATTTTTATGGAAATGTATTCTAGGCCAGACTGTGATTATATATCAGAAGTTTGATGAAGGTTGGAGTATTTTTGGCAAAGTTATAGCACGTCGAAATTTCACGCCAAAACGCCAAATTTCGTAGCCCCGCCCATCTGACGCAGTAAATATGAACCTCACGATTTTGATAACTTTTCATGGTCGAGGCCTTAAGAACACACACCCCAAGTTTCAAACAGATAGGATGAAAGCTGTAGGAGAAGTTCGTTCAAATACGACCCCTGAAAATGACCCCAAAAACACGAAAACGCCAACTTTGAAACAAAGTGCCCGCCGTACGCTTCGCCGTAGCCCGGGTCACCAAGAGACTTTTTTGTGCGCCCTGGGATGTTACATACTCCCGCTAAATTTCATACACGTGGATGAAATCGTGTCGAGGGGCTCTTCCGACAACCGAAACGTAGGTGGCGCCGTAGAGCCATTTTTGTTCGTCCATGTGTGAGACCCCCAAAATACGTAAATTTACGCCCGACTTTGGGGGGGTAGGCAAATTTTCGCAACTTTTCGAGTACATATAGGCTGTCTAAAATGCGATTTACTTTGACTAAGAAAAAGAAAAATAATAAAAAAAAAAAAAATAATAAACATTTGAAAAACAATAGGGCCTCGCACACAGTGCGTGCTCGGGCCCTAATAATAAACATTTGAAAAACAATAGGGCCTCGCACACAGTGCGTGCTCGGGCCCTAATAATAAACATTTGAAAAACAATAGGGCCTCGCACACAGTGCGTGCTCGGGCCCTAATAAACAACCTATCAGGGCTAACACAAAAGCATCTACTTGGTATTCTTGTTAGCCCGGCATGAGCACTGTTGCTTGACAACTAAATATCTGACAGGCTGGTAGTGCGCTAGCAAGTTTTTTTTTTTGATTGCTTACATTTTATGTTGTATTGTACTGTTAGTGAAAAAGAAATCAGTTTTTTAGTTCTTGTTTCTCGTGTACACTGACAAAGTTGTGGTTGTATAAATCTCCCTGTAAGCGATTCACAGCCACGACAACTTGTTCAGTGTACATATGGGTATGCAAGAACTGCAATAAAATAGACTCGATAGCCTCCAGTGCAGCCGTTGCTCTTCTCTGGACAATTGGCCACCATGTCACTCTGAGGTTACTCATCTCGGTCGAGGTTCTTCTCTATTCTGGGCTCGCAGTGGGGGAATACATTCCCCTTTGGAGCCAGGATAGCAGTGTCATTGCACGTGTGCCTAAAAAACCTCGACATTCAGTGATACGCATGGAGATCACAGAGAATCACAGGATGATACACTTTCATTCACATTCACAATTTACTGTTTACTACCGTTTCAGTTGTCAGACTCTTCATCAGCTAAGTCCCATTTAGCCATTTATCCCTTTACCTTCTGTAATCTTAAACTCTGTGTTCCATACTCTGTATGTTATTTATAACATCCTTCCATTGGCTCAAGTTGGCAGGTTCTCTAAGAAGCCAGCATCTAGTAATTGCCTTTTTGCTTGCTGCCATGAGAATTTTTTAGTAAATATTTGTCCCTGTTATCCAGTTCTTTGATATGTTCCCCAAGTACAAAGACCAAGTCAATAATAAATCTTAGAATCCTCTTGGTGGTAGCTTGCACTTAAGTCCAGAAGATCACCTTAACTTTTTGAAAACAGTCTGCACGACCAGTTTTTGACATCCTCTATCTTTTTCTGAATGAACCTTTTGCAAGTCACTGTAGACTGAAGCATTTGGCAAACAAATATAATTTATTGTAGAATATATATATATATATATATATATATATATATATATATATATATATATATATATATATATATATATAGGATAAGAGCATAGAGCTGGTAGTGCTGATGATGTACTGTGAGTTGGGCAATGCTTGGTTTTGACATTTTTTTGAAAAAAGAAAAAAAAAAATCTTGATTCATATTTAATCAGCACCGCCAGTTTTTACAGTTTGATCTGTGTTTCGTCAACCCGGTGTGTTGCTGAGGTAATACACCGACGAGGGGAAGTATCGTCCTTTCCCCGTAAGAAAAGCTCCATTTTGCAGCCAATGGTTCTCTGTGTGTGTTTCTATTATACAGTAATTACTTTAAACCTGAGTCAATAATAAAACATTTTTAATCTCTGGAACTGTTTCACCTTAAATGCGTCACAACTTACTCAGGTGGTGCCCTTTTTATAGAGGTTGCCTCTCAAAACAGCCTGAGTCTGCCAGCAGAAAAGTGCAGCAGTGTTCAGAGTTACTGCATGTCAAATAAATCTGTGAGTTTTGTGAGAGTCTCCTGAGAAGATGTCACTTGTATGTCAGTAAAATTTTGTATTTCCATCCATTAAGCATTTCATTTTTTCTTTAACTTTGCAGAAGGTGTGCGGGTCCTGTTAGTTGCCCTGTGTCCTTATCCATCTTTTGTTCCCAACTTCTGTCAACCCTGCATCTGCTTTTATCATGGGGACATTGTCTGATCATTCACTGAATAACATCAAAAAAACATTTATGAAAAAGTTGCTTGAACTTCTGGGTCCACTTTGAAAGTAAAGTGTCAAGTGAGAGTCAAAGAGAAGGAGCGTATGGGAGAGGGGAAGATGGAAAGACAAAGTGCATGTGAGCGTATATGTGTGTTATCTTTTCCTACTTTGATCTCTCTTGCTATTATCCGCTTTCGCCTGCGGTCAAGTGTGCAGCTGTCATAGCTCCCCACGAAACAAGGAGACAGACAGAAGGGGGGGGGGTTCCCGTTGAGTGAGGGGCTGCGACGATTCCTCAAGTCTCCGCTGTCACCGCACTGTTCAGCTTATGTAAGCAGGGGATGAGGAAGGAGGGAGGGGAGGGAAAGGCGCAGAAGACAATGAGTAGAGAAAAGAGAAAGAAGGGGAAGAGGAAAAAAAAGCGTCAGGCAGGCAGCGAAAGAAAAAGAGGGAGACAGAGAAAGACAGGGAGAGCTGTCATCATAAAGAGCCTGACTCATTCCTACTGTTCTGGATATAGCACTGAGCTGAGAGGCATGTAGCTAATGTACGACAGCTCGAGAACAATTACAGTCCTTCAAACCAGGATTAGTCTCATAATATGCGAGAGAACAGGCCAGTCGCTACGAAACTACACAGGGCAAGAACTCAGTTTCCACTGAAACTGCCATCAAATTATGCCTAGGGGTTATTATATTAATCAGTGTACAACTGAGACATTCATTCTATGAGCAGATTTTTTTTTTTGTTGAATTTCAAACAACACTTCAGTAATATTTCAGCTAGAAAAGAACTTGGATCTCGAAAATGTTTCATTATTTTCTAATTTGCTGCAGAACTGAGTTGCAGCATTTGCTGCTTAGACCGATAACAATACTGCATATTTGCTATTTCTTGCTCAATTTCAGCTTGTCATATAACACATCAGTGCAAACCTCTGCCGTTTTGATGTCGAGATTTTTCCAGAATTAACACAGGAGAGCTTTATGTGTGACTACCTGACAGCACCAGCACCGGTCAGATATATGATTTATATTCTATTATATTCACTCTGCCATTGTGTCTGTAGTTATCCACAGAGGCAGTTAAGGGCCTCTGCTTGGCATGTTCTCCCCCTGTAAGTGCCTCCAGAAAGGACTGACTGTGAAAGCTGCAGTCAAATAGCTGTAATTATCTACAATCAGTTGACAACCAGGGGCCGGCTGAAAGGCTGCTCACACACAAACACGGCGGAGGGAGAGAGGCACTGAGGGGCATGGCGGGTAATCTCAGCAAAAGAAAAGAAAAATGGTAGCCACGTTGGCTTCAGCCAGCGTCGTTGTGAAAAACACATTATAATTGAGATCTCCAATAAAGCTGCTGCAGATGTGAATACTAATCAGAGGAGAAAATGACAGCTGGAGTGACTCGTGTCTGTGTGGGCTTCTGTCTGTCTGTCTGTCTATAATACACGTTTCATAGTTGCATATACAGTATGTATTTTGTGTCTCAGTATGTGTTATGAAAAAGTAATAAGTGAAATTTATTTTAGCACCTTTATGATCAGACATCCCATCATACTTCCAAAATCCATAAAATAGAGAGACAATATAAAAGTAATGAATAAAATAGAGATAAAATGGGACATCTCAGTGTTTATTTTCTGGATTTGGACATTTCCATACTGTGTTTTTAATGTGTGTGTACCATGTACTTCTTGTAGATCTACTTCATCATGAGTACAGCATTATTATCACCAAGTTATTGTAGTGTAGTAACTTAATATTACAAACTTCTGCGTATACTGTACCTGGCTGTTATCTGACTGAACATCGAGCCGCCAAGCTGCGACCTTGGCTTCTGAAGGGAGGCTTGTAATGAAAAGTTAACGTCCCTCAGCCAAACCTCTCTAGAGAAACAAGTTCATATACTGCAGCTGCTCTGGAGCTTTCAATCATATTGCATGATTTTCATCAGCAGTTAGAGTTTTCCCAGTTGTCCTGAAATGTTCAAAATGACATTTCTTTGATTTCTTGATCATAAAAAAAAGAATAAAGAGAATTTCGACATCTAAAATTACGTGACAACCGAGAAACTATATATATGCGATCAAAAGCTCCAGAACAACTGCGATCTTGTGTGTGGTGAGATTATCTTCCAACTGGCAATTTCCAAGGTCAAAAATAGACTTTGAACTTCAAATTCATATACTGTACATTTGCAAGGTCAGAATTGATCTCAAAAATGTGTCTTGTATCTGATTTGATTTCTGGAAATGGCAACATGAGAACCAGCATTTTACTCACATTTACTTTATGTATTTATAACCTCCCCCTACTTTAGTAAAACATTTAAGTCGTGTCACAGGCGGTGCCACCTGTGCAGGATATTTTGTCACACTTGGCCTATCTTGCTCATAAAGCCTCAGTGGATTATATTCCTATAATGCACAGGTTGAACACTGGTAGCTGACGGGCAGAGAGAAAGGATAAGAAGAGGGCTGGTGGATGACTAAGAGGAAGGTTTAGGATGCTGTCATGCTGAAGTAATTCCTCTCAACAGCCGTCATATAAGAGCAAGATAGCAAAGGGAAGGCAACTCGTTTTTCTAGTGTGATGTAACTGAGCTTAAATTCTGCAATACAGAGATTTAACGGTGCTCTTGTTGGACGCAAAACTAAAGGTACTGTTTATCTCGTCGAAATGTCAGAGACAATAAGAGAGAACAAAAAGTAAGCACAGAAGTTGATTGCTTGGAATAATTAGAGCTGTATGCTTTTCATTTCGCCTCTTCTTCCGTGTGTACGTGTTAAATTATTTATCAGTTTTTGCAAAACAAAAGTCCCCTCCTCGTCTTCTCTCCTCTCTCTCCATCTTCCCGTCTCACTCTCACTGTGTACAAATGGGAGCTTCATCTGAGATTGATTAGCAGTTTCACAAATCCATTATGAGTTCAAGACTCTGGAATGAGTTATTGATTATAGACGTGTGCGTACAACTAACTAATGATATCATGTGATCAACACTTTCACATGTCCAGACCACTGACAGTAAAAAAACATGTAGAGTGTATGCGTGACGTCACCCACAGCTTTCTGAAGAGACGTTTTTATGCTCATAATTTGCGACTCTGGCCAACGCACTGTTGGAATTCTTGCTTCCTTGCTTGGAGCTAATCTAAAAATGGGCAAAGACGTGAATCATCGGTGGGCCGCATGATGCCTGGGTGCTCAAACAAGCCATTTGCAATGGCACCTACCTGCCAATCAAAGCAGCCATGTTGACAAGTATGCAAAACTTGAAGCATTAATATAATTTGAAAAGGTCACCTTCCATACTTTGGTACATACTTGAAGCTATATCCCTACAGACTGAACTACTACCACCCCAACGCCCAACGTGAGGCCTGAGATTATCAAGTCTCATGCTCTACCGACTCAGCTAGCCGAGCTATTGTTGCATGTTCCATTGTGGAAAGTAACTAAATACAGTTACTCAAATCCTGGATTTCAAATAGAATTTTGAAGTAATTGTACTTTACTTGGGTATTTCCTTTTTCTGTGACTTCATACCTCTGCTCCATCACTACAGGGAAATATACTTTTCACTTCACTACCTTTATCACTTCTGTTACTTTGCAAATTCAGATTTTGAACAAAAAAATATTAGGTTACAGGTTAAGATCAGGTTTTATTGATCCCAAGGGGGAATTGAAAAGCTGCCTAGCAGGATGTAAAGTAATTAGAGTTAGCCTCACCTTTACCAGCTACACCATTAAAGTAAAGCGCCAATAACCATAATCCAATAATATAATGTATATTATTATGAAATGGACTTCTGAGTACTCACACGTGTACTGACACCGTAATAATAAATCACAGCCCTTCTCTGTGCATGAGGTTTCACATTACCCGTCTCCCATGGGCACGTGTGCTTCTGCCGGGGCATTAGGGCTGTGATAGAAGCTGTGAAGCACTGGCCTGGAACCACTGCTCGGGAGCATGCTGAAGAGCTGAACAGCCCCAGATGAATAGATGGTAATTAATACACATAGCACCCAGGAGACTGCAGTACAATCTCAGGGCAAATTATACTATCAATAAAATGGCCTACAGACACAATGAGAGACGGGGAGGAGGGGAAGGGAGTCAGGTGTTTGACTGTGAAAGTGAAGCTCCATCACTCATCCTAAAGAAACAAGGATGACAAAAACAGAAATGAAGAAAGATTATGTGCAGCAGGTTGGAAACAAATGATATCACAGTCACCTTAGGATCAAAGTATCATAGACAATGGGCTCTGTAGCATGGATATGATACAGTTAAACTCAAATATTCATGATCAAACACCGATTGGATTTCCCTTGCCTTTTAAGAAATCCAATATCTCTAACCAATTACTCTTCTTTGCTCCTCAACTGTCTCATCTCCCCTCGATCTCCTGTGCTCCCATTCCATAATGACGAAACAAGGCTTCAAGACATTTGAAGAATAAGATCAATGAGAGGAACGGCATAGCCTGCACATGATGAAAATCTTTCACCTTAATCTTCTTTTCAGATGCCAGCGTGTCCCAGCATTCCTCTGGGTCAGCATCTCACTCCAGCTCCTTTCTCAGACGAGTCTCTCTGGACGTCACACCTCTGTCTTCTTCCATCCGACAGATGGAATAAAGAGACAGATTATCACGTTGTTTGGACATTTTTCAACATTTATCTGCCCGAGGGTGCTGTCCGGATTTCTAGCAGCGAGCTCTCCCAGTGAACCCAGCAGGACTCAAACTCATGATCCGGTCAGTTACATGTTGTGGTCTGCAAAATATCAAAGGCAGTGCGAGATGCCTGAAGAGATACAGATACACACAGAGTCCCACAGTGGCTCCACGAGAACATGAAGGCTTTGGTTTGAGATTCAAAGTGAAAGGCGAGCAGCTCTGAGACATATGACTGAATCCTTGTGGATCCACTGTCATTCCTCTTCAAGTACACGTTTTACACTGTCAGCACATCAGAAGGAGGCCGTTTCACACACACAGGCAGATATCTACGCCGGAAGGTGGGAAGGTTGTCTTGTGAGACTGAAAGGTAAATGAGGGCTGTTAATTCAGTCCCACTGACGGCAGCTGGTTGTTTTTCTCCATATTAAAGCAATTTTAATGAAGAGAAAACGTTAATGAGGAATGCAAACAGCAGAATAAATAAAATTGTTTAAAGTCTGTTTTATAGGATAAATAAAAAGGATATATATGGGTACGCTTTATTCTACACACACATTATAAAGTCTCTAAGGGGGGGGTGTACTGCTGGGTCAGCAACACAGCAAAGAAAAAAGCACTTGACGGTGTGTGTGAAGAGACTGATTCAGCCTCGACAACACCCACACAAGGCAACAGCATCATTTATGCTAACCGTGTTTTTTTATAAAACATATATTATGCATAAACTCTGTAATGTAGATAAACTCCACATGTGAATAATTGGAAATTCGAAATGCTGACAACGCTCCGCAGAGGGTTGAGTCTATGAAGCACGGCGCTCTGGTAAGAGCTGAACAGATGAGTTTGTGATGTATCGTTAACGAACAAGACTTCTGGAAAATACAGAAAGATCCAGAGTGGATAAGCAATTTTCTGCTTCTGTTCGGCAGCTAGACAACATCATCTCCATTTTCTACCGCGCCAAACCAGTTGTTTCTAAATTCATCCATCTTTTTTTTAAAAAAAGAAGTAGAGTTGTGCTTGTGTGTATTACAAGACAAGATGCAAGAAGTCTCTGCACACTCACCATTTAATTTGATTTTCTGTGTTAATACTACTTTCTTGTTTTGAGCAGAAAATGTTTCACTGAACTGATATTTCTTGGGTCAAAATGAACTTTCATGCTTAAATAAAATGCTAAAAATCCAATGTTTACTATTTACAGGTATCTATTGTAGCATGTGGCAGAAATGGAATACAATATATAATAACTATGCTTTCATTGGTGTATAATCACATGAAAACAAGAATCTTAGACCCTCTATATCTACAGCTGTGGAACGGACAGACTAAACACTTGATCCAGACAGGGCCTTTGTATGTTTTTCATGGCCATCTTCTCCTCCTACATGCTTTGAAGATCACAGTGAGGTGAGGGGTATTCAGTTGATTGCAATCTGCAACCTCACGGCTAGATGCCACAAAAAAAAGAGAGAAATAAAACTCCATCCATTGATGAAGATTTTTCAAGGCAAAAGGCCTAATAGTTCACTCTAAAAGATCTGTTTGACTGTTATTTTTTTTTGTTTTCATGATTTTAGCAAATCAAAACTTAAGACCTGAATGTGATCATGTTCTCTTCTCAAGTCAAGGTCTCTTGGGAGTAAAAACTCGACAAATCACGTCTCAGAACAGAAAACTAAAAATGAAATCCTGATTTTTGTGATTCAAGGCTTCAGTACGCTTCATATCGGTTCGTGTTTTTCTCTGGCAGGGTCAGAGCTCTGGGGGGAGCTGGGATGTAGCACTTGTAAAGTGAGAGAAAAAACAAACATGGGTTTTGTTTCTATGACAACAACAACTTGACAATTTCTTTTTTTTAAGATTATTTTTCGGCCTTTTCAAGCTTTATTCCTGATAGAGACAGCTGAAGAATGACAGGAATGCGGGGAGAGAGAGACAGGGAATGACATGTGGGAAAGAGCCACAGGTCGGATTCAAACCCTGGGCTTCAAGCTAGTTCAGCAAGACTGAAGCTTCACACATGGGGCGGCTGCTCTACCAACTGAGCTAAACGCCACCCCGACATCTTGACAATTTCTAATAATCTACTAGTAGTTTAACAAGCGAGCTGTGGTTGTGTTTAAAAAAAAAAAAAAAAAAAAAAACAGCTGCAGACGAAGCAGGTGGAAATTTGCTTTTCTACTTTTTCAATGTTTTACTCGAGTTGTCATCGACTCCCTTCACTTCACTCCCAGTTCACTGTCTCCGCCGCAGCCTGCTGTTCTATCTGTGTGTGTAGGAGCTGAGCCCTCGGCCAAACAAGAAGGAGGAGGAGAGAGAAAGAGAAGCTAGAGAGAGCATAAATGACAGCAAAACCTGGTAGAGATTTCTCAGCATAGTTTTTTTTTCTGTCTCTGTTATGGTAGTTTTTGTCTGACATGTTATAAAGCTCGGGATAGACAGGCAGAACAAGCTTCTCCTCCATGTTTTTGGTTACCAGGGTGACAAGCCCCATCTGATACATTTTTGATTTGTTGCCTGAAAAGAAGCGACAGTGACGACACCAAAGTTTTCAACTGGAAACCCTCGAGGGAGCTTCACAAAAAAGCCAATGCACTCTGAATAAAGACCCTGGGTGCTGCTCTATTTCTCTAGCCAGCCACATGTGGGCTGCTCAGTTTCTCATCATTGGGAGAAATTGCGAAAAAAAAATGCCATGGACACAAGCCCTAAAGGCATCGCTGTTTCAAATGGAACAAAGAATGAAGAAAGAAACAGAACTGGTTAAAATGTGCACAGTTTTTCTTTAAAAGCTTTTGCAATCGGTTGGACACATGAAAAGTGACAGAAGTAGGGAAGAATGGAACAACAGAGCTTTGGAGAGAAGTTCAAATCCTGCATATCGCCTCTGTACACATCACCAAATGTTGCATAAAGTGGGCAAAACTACTGGATTGTATATTTTTTTGAAGACTAATAGTGAGGTCAAAGGAGGAGGAGGTGTTAGAGTGTTGTTTGAAGCATCCTGTCTTTGATCAAGACTCAAGTCTCAGGTCTACACCTCTGGACACATCATCTTTCAGCATTAGTTTTATGAAGACACATCAGCTCTCCCTTGATTGCAAATTAAAACACAATCATTAAATCCAATATTAATTCAAGTCCTCATGAGTCATTCACGCCTGTGAGTTTCTGACAGACCACGTAGTTAATGTTGTTTCACGCTCCTCCATACTCCTCAGTGAGGGAGGGCGTAGAGCAGCTTCCACTGGGTACCGGGCAGCCAGTGTGTCCTCTGAGCACAGTCCCCATTATGTAAGGACAAACAGGGACAGAAAGCTTCACGCAGCTCGGATCTCTCCAGTGCCTTAATTTGGAACGTAGATGTCCGCGAGCAATGTTTCTTCACCTTATTGGGCACAAATTGTCCACAGGGGGGGGGCTTGTGTTGCCCTTGAAACACTCTTTAAGACTTTGGCCCAAACTTTGCAGGGTTTCACTTGTCACTGACTTTTTACCTCGACGTCTACTGAGATTAGAATAGATTAGATTACTGACTGACATTCAATTTTAAATCTGTTAATCCTCAGGCTCAGTGTAATATTGGACTTGATTTGGAAGAATTAATTTCTGTAAATCAAATGTACTTTTCAATCATAATTGCTCAAACAGATGATGCACTCTAACAAGCGGTGAAGCTGCAATCTTGGGACTAATGAGCACTGGCAAATCAGTGTGGGGTGAGAGCAGGCGTTTGGTCAATTAAGTCTGCAGACGAGTTCATTAGAAGCAAGGATAAGATTAAATAAATCATCGATATCGGAGTACGAGATCATACTGGTAGACTGGACTTTATAGAGACTCAACACAAAGTGGTATCACAAGCCAGAGAAACCTACACACTGGACCTTTAAATCAAAATACCGAACAAACTGGCATTTTAACGATGATGGTCCCAGATGAAAAATGAGAGGATCTAATGATCCCGTGGGGAACGTAAAAGTGTCAACCAAATTTCACGGAAATCTATCTGCACATTTGTTGAGATATTTCACTCTACAAAGTGGTGTGCCAACCAACACTATTATCCACAGAGCCAAGCCACTTAGCAAAGCCAAAAAAGGCTCTTATTGGTTGATGGGCATGTCTTGTATACTTAGTATCTGTGGTGAATTATTGATTTGATAAATTGTAAAACTTTTTTTTTTCATTTTTTTGCAAGAGAAGTCTTGTTTGACCTGTTTTGATCAAAAAGTAACACAGCCGACAGATTGGTTGTGTCAGTCTTTGTACATTAGGTCGCATGATGCATCTCTGGGTGCCATTTCATTCCACAGCCTTCTCTTGTTTGGTATACCCACGGCAAAGGTTACAGAGCTTATATCCAGTTCAAAGTGATTACTGATGTGTGTAGCAATGTGTGATTCAGCTGGAATTAGGCAGAGTCCCAGCAAAGGTATGAGTCATCAACATCGCCACAAGTCTGTTTACCAACACATCCCACATAAAGGTGGCCTGCAACCACCTCACCCTGATGTAACCCAATCATCTTTACATCTGTTTACACTGCTCTTGTTAGCGGCCACCATAGCGTGTAAAGAGCTGAATTTGTCTGATACCGTATGAGAATATACTCTTGGTTCATGCACTTTGACACGATTGCTGCAGAACAATGCACTAAGGCAACATGAATCATATCATTTCATGTGTGTGAGGTCACGTGTGTCCAAATGTTTGATATAAAGAGTGTGGCCGATGGTCATAAAAAAGAAATTTGTCAGCCCATCTGTTAATCATGGTGACCGCTCGTCTGTCTGACAGCCTACAGACTTCATCAGCAGAGCAGAACAGACTCTGTCTCTTAAGTACAGTGGCACTCTCTGCTGGTGAATTACAAAAGTGCCTCTATAATATCGAAATATTTAGATAAAAGGAGGGAAACCATCTTAAAATTAAATCTCTACTGTACATGTTTCTTTTCTGTTGTTTTCTTTTCTTTTCGTTTTACAAATTTTTATTTATACAAATTGTCCCAGTTACTCAAAATCTGTGTGACTGATGGCCTGTAATTCCTTTCATACTAAATATAATATTTTAATAAGATTTTTTCCAACATTGCTCAGGGTTTTCCAAAATTTGGTATGACCCATTGCCTTCTCCGTCCCCTCTTTGGATTTGACAGCTGTAAGATGCATGTTAATGTCAACCCAGCCTCAGTCAACACCTCTGACTGACACTCAATTCTTTTTGTTTTTTCATTCTCTGGCACCTGTGCTTGGCTGTCAGACAGTTCAGAGTGTGACTCTGCCGCCGTCTCTGCACAGGAACAACAGGCTCTGTGACAAAAGTTCCCACGAAGCCGCCCGAGGGCCCCACAAATGTCGAGGCAGGTAGGTCAGGTCCTTATTTCTATCAGGATCAAAGGTTAGGCTTCATTGTGGGAAAGGCTAGCTAGGAGTATAATGGTAACATCAGCCCTTTTCTTTTTTTGTATTTATACGCAGTGTGTATCCATCTGTCTCTCCTGGGGCATTGCTTCAGCTATTTATAGGGCTGTTGGGACATTAGCACAGTGTCCGTGTAGAAATGTCATGTAAGACATAAGGGCCTCACGGCATTCATCTGTGAATGTGAAGGTCAGGAAACTGCTTCAGTTTTATTCATAAACTGGAGAAGTTGACCTTTTACTTGTGTCTTTTGTGACGCCAAAATGAAACGCTGATGAGACAATGGAAATAACTTTGGGTGGAATACCAATAAGAACGACTGCATCCACACTGTATTCCTCTGGATCCTTCTGTTTCTGGAAGGTGACAGCCTCAAGAAAAGCGTTTATACAAATACCAACAATCCATAAGCTGAACTGTCATACAGTCACATTTATATGCAAAGCGTTATCTAATATGTATGCATTTAAACAAACTCAGTCTGAGTCATCTTCTTCTTCATTGCTGTCACTCTTACTCCCCCAGGGAAGGGATGGAAGAAAGCTTTGAGACATTTGAAGAGGAGTTAGGGCCACCAAGAGCAGATCCTCCTCCACAGAAGCCTGTTCGACAGATCCGCAGACCAGGTGGCGACACACACACAAACACACACACACACACAGAAACTGTAATGCCTGCATATAAAAGCCTCCATCCATTGTACATATATTGTACAACTCTATAAATACTTGGGAGCAGCAGTGCAGGGAGCCACTGAAATATGACCCCTGGTCAAAGGCAACACTGTGCACCTCTGCCGTGCTGAATGGATGGTGGGTGTAGTACGGCTCAGTCTCTCCAAACTCACAAAGACCTTCTTGTGAGACAGAGCTCTTAAAAGTCTAAAAACGCCATGAGGGAGAATGTATTTTTATTTGCCAGCAGTTTGGTCCAGACTGAAATCATTTCGTACAGTCTTTTATAACCCCAGAGGATGGTGACCCCGAATGACTTCAGCGATCACCTGACTTTTTCTCTAGCTCCGCCATGAAGTTGACATTTGTGGTTTTGAGTGAACTGTAACACAACGAATGAAAGTCACATTGAAAATCACATTGAAATGTACGATTATTATTTTATTACTGTCAAATTATACTTCAAAATAAATGGACATATTAGTATTTGGCTCAACAGATTTGAAAGTTTGGCACAGTAGCTGTGGATTTTGTGTAAATGAGAGGTTAATAAAATGAAGCATATGTCAATATGCAAACAATGTGCAAGTATACATCAAATGAATAAATGCCAGATTGAGTGAGTGGTTGCTTGGCTTCCATTTGTTGTTTATGGTTTATGATATCACCCCTGAGTAAATCTCCATCTGTCTGTTTCAGAAATGTACACCACACGAAGAGTCAGAGAGGTTAGTTAGAAAACAACATGACCAGTTTTTCACAGTTTTTACATCCTTAATATATCTTTTCTTCTAAGCTACGAGTTGTTCTCCAATAGGAAATGGCTCCGGTTCCACAGCAACCAAGAGGAGAGCCCAGGGCTTTACACAGGGAACCCAGCTACCCCAGAACAAGTGAGTAATCCTCATCTTTCTGCCTCAACCCTTCTCAGCTTTTTAATGTTTAGATTTTACACCTCTCCTCTTTCTGGTAATTCCTTCAGCATCCTTGCACAAAGCAGTGCCCACACAAGACACGTGCCAGATTTGAAACGCCGTGGGAGAACGTCACCCTCAACCGCTGTCTGTTTGTGGTTGTTACCATCCTGGTGCTCGCCTCAGGCTTTCAGAGGATTCACGGCAAGTAACCAGCAGAGAAAAGTAGGACCGGTGCTAGAAAATGACATACCTGCCGTGGCTGAGTGGTCTCTTTTCAAACACAGAAACTCTGCGTGGTCGAGGACAGTGGAGGAGGAGGAGGAAGACGTCGGTTGTGGCAGTGAGACGGTCATGCATATTACGACACAGATCACCACCAGAGGTAAAGACGCCTTTGTGATTGGTTTATTTTTCACTTTTCCATGTGTGCTACATCGACTACTTCACGTGTTCTTCTGCACTCTAGCCTGAGACGAGTGTATGGGATGTCATGTTTTGGTGGATGCCAGACCTTGATGATGATGAAGAGGATGAGGAGGAGGAGGAAGATGATGACATAGAGGTCAAGAAGAAGAAAGCCAAAAAGAGGAGGGACAGTACAAACATCGAGATGGTCTAAGAAACAAGCCCCTACCTGACAGAAACCTCATGAAGCGAAGAGGAGGAAAATTAAAGAACAGGAGGGCCAAGAAAGTAAGAGATGAAGGAATCAAAGACAAGAACAAAAGGGACAAAACAGAGGAACCTGAAAGAAGCAGTAGATGATGAAGATGGGGATGAATTAAACGAGGAGGCGGCGCACAAGATCAAAAAGTAGGAGGAACATAAAGAGAAGAAAAATCTCAAAGGGATGAGCTGATTGATGAATCGATTGATAACATTTATTAAAAAGTGGTAATATTGAATTCAGTTAATACATTTTCTGTCAAATCCTGAGACTCAAATGTAACGTGTGCTTCCATTTAAATGACCGGACACAATCAACGACAGCTTTTGTTGTGTTGCTATGATTTTGTAGCTTTGATCTGTAAAGATGTTTGCAGTTTCAATGAAGTTAATGCTGCTGCTTTATTTTAACTCTCTATGTAATCATTTAATTCCCTTTAGACCGTTATAAAACATCTTTAATAAAGTGCTCATCAGTTGTGGCACCTCAGTTAACTGTCAATAGTTTGCAGAAGGTAAAGACCAGTTAAGTCTTCTCCACAGTCAGCTTTGATCCTAATCATGTATGCTCTATGCCGACAAATGTTTGAATGTAAGTCTTTGTAAAAACAGACTTTGAGACAAAAGTTTTTCTCCACAGAATTTAATTACAAAAACAGCTTTTTAAAATCCAGAGTCTAAGCATTTACACAGAACAGTGTGTCATGTGGGCTGCCCTACACATTTACATAAACCAAACAATTGTAAAAAAAAAAAATCTACTGAATGTGGACTTTAAACATCATTTGTAGAAATAAGAAAAGCCGATGTGCCTGCAGTGTCTAAATGGACACTGCAGACACGCAGGGCAGTGTGACTGCACACCGTGAAACAAAGCAATCATGAAACGCTGGTAGGGGATCAATTATTAGACATTCCGAGGCCATCAGGGGGAGGCGGCCTCATTGGCATGGGGGGCATGGGCATCTGAGGGGGCATATGGGGGGCGCCTGGAGCACCAGGTGGGAGAGGGGGGGAACCGGCATCCCCTCCGGCGGGTGGAGGAGGCATAGAAATCATTTGGTGGGCGTCCAACGCCGCTCATGAGGGGAGGGGGGCGCTTCACTCCCGCAGGAGGTGGTGGCCCGCTGGGACTGGGGAATAGCTTTCTCCATTTTGAAGTGGAACTGTAGGAAGAACTGGTGAGGGGGGAAAAAAAAACACACACACACACACAAAACAAAAGGTTTAAATCCACGTTTCCTGTTTTCAAATTAAAAGCCCAGTTTGGATTTGTGGTAACTAATGCTAATCAGCTCATCAGTACCTGTTTTGTTTCTCTGTTCCAGTGGGTCCAGAATCGGTTTTCGGCTTTGTCAATCTCTCTACTGGGCACCTAAAAGATCAAAGATCTTGATGTTATGTCGCCGCAAGAGGAAAAATACTGTCAGGAGCACAATAAAAGTGCAGCTTCCACTCACCTTAAAGGCAATAGTCTCATATGGTTCTGCGGCCAATAGCAGGTACTGCCAACGACGATCAGGGGGTTCAATGCGCTGTTCGTAAGCAGACATGAAACGATGCCTGGGTCCGATTCCTTCAGCGATCTCTGGGTAATCAATCTGATGGAAAGAGAAAAGAAAAAGAGGTACCTTATAGATTATCTTTGAGCTCTACAGCTAAAAAAACATAGTTAGGGCTGCTGTTGCAAACAATTTCATAGGTTAAAGCACAGAGTGATGCTTTCTGTTGCGATTTAAGTAGATAGCTGCTTTTATCATTTGGCCAGGATGACCAAATTGTTTCTCATTTCCACTGCATGGTATGGCTCGGCTCAACTTGGTTCAGCTCCCTTGGAAATGTTCTTTTTCAGTTTATCCACTGGTATAAGTTGTGGGTGGCACCTTTTTTGGTATCAACGTGGTTGAGGTTCTAAGTAAGCTGAACCAATGTAGAATTTCTCAACCTGTTTTTTTTTCAGCATTCAGTGTCTTTCTGCCATCAGCCTTTTCTAGAACAAAGTTTGTCTCCTTGCTGTCACCAAACCGCCACAGAACAAGAATCAAGAACGCCGTCCCTTTGATATCCTAATGTGGTCCTGTGTTTGTGTTTCGAAGATTATGTCACAGCGGTTTCACACAGTCACTATGAAGATCAGCTTAGTCCTACCTACACTGAGGGGGCACTACCTGCAGTGGTAAACAAAATTGGGAAGAGGACCTGGTACCAAGAGTGAGTTAAGTCCACACAAGACATACATACTGTGGAAAATAAATCTGCAAAGAGGAGACAAAGAAGATGCTAATAAACAAGCTGCCTTTAGTTAAGCAGATGGTTCTCTATTAACCAGCTGTTTAAAACTGAGAAAAACTATATATTGTCAGCTTGGATAAGTGGTGATTGAGAAACTGGAAAATGTCTTTTCCCAGATGTTTCAGCTGTTAGCGGTGAGACAAGATGACACTCAAAAGACAAATAAAAGTAATAATTTGATCAAACTGCTTAGTTTTTATAGCATCTCCCTTCAGCTGAGCTTTAATGTTGATTTGCTTGTTCAATCTACACAAATCAACAAAAACAAATCCAATCAATGCAAGGATTCCAACCAAACGCACTAACCTGGAAAAGTAAAGACTGCTGTCCGGTCTCTGGGTCCCTCTGTTTGGTTACTACATGAGAAAGACGTGGATTATACATTACAATACAATACACTTACAATGAAACCATTATCAGTGTTATCAAAGCAATGACTGCTGCTGCTTCATAAGCATGTAGCTAACTTACCTTTGTATCCTGGTCGCCCAATTTTGACAAACTTCTTGACCTCAACTTTAACTTTTGCTGGAGCTGGCTGAGCTGGAGCTTCTTTGGCCTCCTTGGCTGCTCTCCGAGCTCTGAAACAAACAAAATTACGTAGTTTAACAGTGGAATTTAGCTCTGTCAATGGACAGGAACCATGAAATACAGTAGCTGATGATTAAGGGTGCAACGGTTCACCAGTGCATCAGTTGCAAGTCAGCTACATGGATTAAGTCCAAGATACAAGAGTATTTCCCAGTTAGTTAGAGCAAAAATCAACCAAGATTTGCATCAAAATTTGTGCAGACATTGTTCAACTTATTCACATATACATGTTAGTCAGTTGTGCAGCTCTGTAAATGATCCATGAGATTTTCCACAATCCATTTTTTCCCTTGTACAACACCTTGCTATGGCATAAAAATTAACGGTAGATCTGGAGAACCTACTAATGATCCCAAGTCCACACGAGTATGTGTAAAGTGGACTTCATCAGTCATGGGGAGGTGTAAACACAAAATAAACTCCAAAAACCGTTAACACACAACAGCAGGATTTCCATGTGGGTGTGTATAGGGTACAGATTACAGCGGAAATGTGTACTTACAAGTTGGTCTGATGTTTCTTTCCTTGTGTGTGAGCCAAGTAGCTGCCCTGCAATTACAGAGGAGAGCAGCTTGTCATTTTTCATTTCACACAAGATGCTCTGACGACAAATAAAATCTAATTTAGAAAACATAATGTCGGCGTGTTGTGTTTCATGATTTTCCTCCTCACCTCGTTGTTATGAAGTGTCAAGCACAGTTTGCACTCGTACGATCCTAAATGATTCTTCATAAAGTAGGGGTCTTTGTTGATGTCAATGGTCTCCAGAGCCAGCTGACGTAACCGTTCCCGTCGATCACGGTTACTCTCAGAGGCAGACGCCACCCCGCCGCTCCCCGTCTTGCCTCCAGCGCGATGCTGGAAATCCATCTTTGCAGCGTGAAGAGCTCAGTCACACAGACACCTGGTTGACACCGGTACTCAATGTGGACACTACCTGATTATCTGCAGAAAACAAACCACATATTGTTGTCAGAGATGTGAATGAAGCTGAATATT